>BLFK01000901.1:2287896-2339818 GCA_014634185.1 Astreopora myriophthalma
AGACTATTAGAGCCATTTCCAATTGAGCATTGTAAAACCAATGTCAAAGTAATCACAGAGCCAATCACGGTTCTGAAGGAAATGCATCCTTCAGCCAAGCACTAATCGAAGAAATTCATAGGTTGGCCTTACTAGCCAATCAAAACAACACAAAGGAAGTAAATGCAGGCAGTGACAAGCACAGAAAAACAGGAGTGATGAACAGGAGTTATGAAGTTGCAATTGGTTTTACTTCTGCTTATGACTGGTTCAGAAGTTCGCACAAATTTTTTATCCAATTATAAAGCAAAATGGTGTAATTACTTTCAACACCCAGTTAATGTTTGCACTATACTCTGGCTTGTTCTAACAAAGGGCTACTGCTCAAAACATCTGCTTTTGAATCTCTTGACGGTGGCTAATCTTATCAACCCACATGATACTGAAGTTTGTTGTTCAAATGAAACTGTTTTTGGGAGTGATATCCTACAATAAGCATCAGTCTTTTTTTAGCTTTGGGCAAGTGACTACTAAGTGTTCATAGAGATGAAATATATTTCTTTTTTAGGCGGTGTGTGTTGGATTGGTCACTTTTGTCCTGAAGGCACTGCCAGTCCTCGTCCATGTTCCCCAGGAACGTACATGAACCACACCCAAGCTGCCTTATGTTATCCCTGTCCACCAGGACACTATTGCATTGACCAGGTTTCTCCACAGCCCTGTCCAGCCGGTAAGGTCCATCACTCTTCTTCCCCTTAACAGTTTTAATAGAGAGAGAGAGAGTACTTGTTTTCAACTTTTTCCAGAGAGACGTAAACAAAACCATTCTTTAATTGTAGAACCATGTTCTTATGTACAATGAACACTGAAACAATAAGGAGTTCCTTTCATTTCTTTAAAGGTTGGTATTGTCCTATGGGCACTGGACATGAGTGGCAACCTTGCCCACGAGGAACCTACAGTCCGGTTGAATTCCTTTCCAGAGAGGATCAGTGCAAACCATGCGAACCTGGTCGCTACTGTGCTTTCCTCAATGCTACGTCAAATACTGGACCATGTGATGCCGGATTTTTCTGCCATAATGGCTCTGACCAACCAAAACCATCTGGTGGCAATAGGGGTGATGCAGGCATTTGTCCTAGTGGACGTTACTGTCCACAGGGTGATCCGCTAGCGCCAGTAGCTTGTCCTGCTGGCCACTACAATAACAGAACACACGCAACTTCATTGGCTGATTGCAGGAAATGCCCTGGTGGACAATACTGTGAGGGAGCTGGTCTCACTTGGCCAAGTGGTCCTTGTGATGCTGGTTACTACTGTGTAGAGAAATCAGATTCCCCCAGGCCAAACGTATCAGAAATTGGTGGCCCATGTCCGCCGGGTCACTTCTGTCCGATTGGATCACCATATCCTATCGCCTGTAAAGGTGGTGAGTACAACTCCCGATGGACACAAAGTCACTGCTTAGTTTGCCCTCCTGGCTATTTCTGTCCGAATGCATCAACCAACTTTACTGAGTGCCCAAAAGGATATTACTGCCCAAATGGATCAGCATCAGCCATACCATGCCCAGAGGGATCGTTCAAGAATGTCACTTTGGGTGATAGTGTTGGCGACTGCATCATCTGCCCTTCTGGACAGTATTGTGAGTTCAGTGGTTTGCCTGAACCTTCAGGTCTGTGTGCTGGTGGCTGGTTTTGTACAGGTGGCTCATGGCAGAATATGCCACTCAACACAAGTGACATAGCAAATGGCACTTCAGTCTGTCCACTTATTGGAGAAATTGGAGGTTTCTGTAAGAAAGGTACTTTTTGCCCGGCAGGGTCCCATGAACCTGTGCCTTGTACACCAGGATATTATTGTGAGGAGGATAAACTGGACAGAGTGTCTGGCATCTGTACTGCTGGATATTATTGCAATGGAAGTACAATCTACAGTCACCCAGTCAACCAAACCACTGGTGATAGGTGTCCTAAAGGTCATTACTGTCCGACTAAAAGTTCCTACCCAACTCCATGCTCACCAGGTACTTATGCGGACACAGAATTCAACCAGTTCAAGAACAACTGCAAACCGTGTATAGCTGGCATGTTCTGCCCCACTTTTGGACTTGACTTTCCAAGTGGAAACTGTTCAGAAGGATTCTATTGTCCTGCTGGGGAGACAGATCAGAGTCCTCTAGACAAGGAATGCCAGCCTGGTCATTTCTGTCCTGAGGGCAGCGGACTTCATAACCCATGTCCTTCTGGAACTTATCAACCATATTCCAGAAAAGGATTCTGCTACACATGTCCTGCTGGAAGTTATTGTGATCCTAACGAAGCTAGGCAGAACATGTCGTGTGTGGGAAATTATTCATGTGGAGTCATTGAACCATCAGATTGCCCAGAAGGATATTTCTGCCCCAATGGTACCAAATGGGCAAACCAATATCCATGCCCTGTGGGCACCTTCGGTAATGTTACCAAGTTGGTGGAGGAAGCCCAATGTACGCAGTGCGTCAAAGGTTACTATTGCCATAAATCCGGCATAACAGCTCCAACTGATAAATGTCATGCAGGGTATTACTGTGTGGAAGGCGCCAGCCAACCAAGACCTAACGACACTATTACAGGTGCTCCTTGTCCAGCAGGTTCCTATTGTGTAGAAGGTTCCCACAAACCAGAGCCATGCCCTGTAGGAACATACGGTCCAAGTCAAAAACTGCAAAGCCTTTCAGACTGTGTCGATTGTGATGGAGGAAAGTATTGTCATGCTCAGGGGCTGGCTGTGCCAAATGGCTCTTGTGATCCAGGATTCTTCTGTTCAATCCGTGCTATAAGACCCAATCCTGTCCATGCTAGCCAAGGTGGTGGTATTTGCCCGACTGGACACTATTGTCCAAGAGAAACAACTACACCATTCAAATGTCCCCCGGGTACATTCAACAATGAGACACATGCAACTCAGCCATCATTCTGTGTACCATGCACACCCGGGGATTACTGTGAAGGCTATGGTAACACATATCCAGATGGAGCTTGTGATGAAGGATGGTACTGCAAGAGAGGTGCTTATGCTAGGCGACCTGTTCCTAATGTGAATTCAAATTTCAACAACTCTAACGACTTCACATGTCCCATATACTCTGTGAACTTTACTGGAGGCATCTGCCCTGCTGGGAATTTCTGTCCACAAGGTTCTTCAGAACCAAAGAGTTGTCTGCCAGGCACTTATTGTAATCAAACCGGGCTTGCAAGTCCAGAAGGCAACTGTACTGCTGGATTTTATTGTAATGGTGGTGATACAGTTCCCAATCCAAGGAGTTGTTCTGCAGGGTACTACTGTCCGGAGGGAACAGTCATAGAGAGACCTTGCCCCATAGGGACTTACTCACCATACTCAGGGAAATCTAGAGTCGAGGACTGTTTGGCCTGCGAAGCTGGATATTACTGCCCATTACCAGGTGCCACAGAGGTATTGTTTCAATGCTTGCAAGGTTATTATTGTCCAAGTGGATCGACGCACAATGCCACAGTGATATGTCCAAGGGGAGCCAGCTGCCCGACTGGAAGTGATCTTCCACAGAACTGCACTGCAGGGGAATACCAAGATGAAGTAGGGCAGTATAAGTGCAAGATTTGTTTGTCGGGTCATTACTGTGATCCTTTTGCAAATATTACAGGAGACTGTAAATCGTCTGCAAATCACACAGGAGTGATCTATCCTACCAAATGCACAGCTGGAAACTACTGCCCTGCAGGGACGAAGACAGAGAGGCAGTTCCCATGCCCAGCTGGCACTTTCAGTAACAAAACAGGACTAGAGAGATACTCTGACTGCACTCCTTGCCCACCTAAGCAGTTCTGTGGGTCAACTGGTTTAGTGAAGCCTTCAGGACCTTGTGGTGCAGGTATGTAGTTAACTGCATGTAAGACCTTAAGCAATAGTTACATGATTAAGCTAACAGAACCACGATTTTAGGCTTATTTTGGTACGCTTGATGTGACCAAATTTTGGAGAACAACTTTGACCCAATGTGGATCAACTTCCCAAGCTAGCTAGTGTTCAATGAAATTGCCCTTGTGGCAATAGGTTGATTCAAACATAGTATTTAGTGTTAAGAATTTCGGTTGATTAATGCTCGGATGCAAGGTGTTAGTATACATAGGGGATGTTTTCCAACCAACTCGCTTCTGGCATTGGAATACCGAGATTCTGGGGATAGCCTGAAATTGCATGTTTTTCCTTTTTTAGTTGGTCTTAAGAACTTGGTTACAACCAACTTGAATACCTTAGGAGACATGTTTGGGTGTTTGGGTCTGCCAAGCAGGGGAACTCCAGGAGTACTGCACAGTATTTCTAGATAGAATGCTAAACACTTCATAACTGCACAGGCAAATGTCCAATATCCAATAGCAAACTTGGAAAAAATACAGTTTACAGAAAGCTCAGTCATAATAATTGTTAATTGTAATAATATGCATTATTACACGACTTAGGCAGTCAGAAGGGTAATAACTAATATCAACCAGTCACGTCGCCCTTTCCAATATTGCCTCTCCAATATTTTCTAATTATTAGACCAGGTATTGTCCCGAATGATCACGCGTTATTTGTTATACAGCATTCGTGAAAAATTTGCCAAGCTTTCTTCAGGCCTGTAATAAATCTCTTATGGACCAAGCTTGCCAAGCTTACAGACCTTGCTGTGCTTGGCCCATACCGTCAAGACCCTGGGCCGGTATTCTCCAAGTACAGCCCTCGCGCTTGGCCAGTAAAATAACTTTATTGTTGACATGCTGATTTTGGGCGTTACCTTATCAGGTCACTTTTGCGTCAATGGATCTACAACACCTACACCTACTGATGGTGTAAGGGGAGATTTTTGCAAGCAAGGTCAATACTGCCCTGAGGGGTCTTCAGAAGGAATCGGATGTCCTGCTGGTAAGATTTCTTACACTATGTGTTTCTGTCTAGTGCTCTGCTTAAGGGGGCATCCATTGCTGTTATTTTGTTTAGGGTTAATTATTTAATCTATTGGGCTTCTGTTGTTACTATGTTGGTTACCGGTATGTTTAGACAGTTAAAGCTTTTTTCTTCCAAGCGGCAAACGCTCTCTAAAGAGTGAAAATCTTTTTCAAAGTACTTAAGTCAAACAAGACACTGTGGAAGCGTATACTTGGGCGTTGTTGTCTTTATATCGGTGTAGTGAAATCAAAGATAAACTATTTTCTTCGGGCTCGCTCGATTTGTCATACTACAAGAAGGATAAATACTTGTTCATTTCCGCAAACCACTGTTTCCATCCTACTTCAAAGCTAACACCTTGTGAATGCACTGCACAGTTCTCGCCATTCCTGAAACTGATCTCACTACACCGATCTAAAGTCTACAACTACCTATTTTACCTTCAAATACCAGTGTGCAGCATAACTACAGCTGTGTCTACAATTGTATACCTGTGTTCAGTGGAGTGTAGCTAAGTACAGCCCTGTCATCGTTTTGTTCATTTTGGGCTTAATGGGTAGCAAAGTGGTCGAAAATAGCCGTTTGCACTGCCTTTGTGTTTATGGCCAGAACGTTTGCTCTAACGCTCTTAAAGATGCCCTTTTCACCTCAAATTAAACTAGAGGGCGTAAACATTTGAGAAAAATCCATTATAGGGCTATTAGACCTCGTTTTCATGGAATTTTACACTGTTTAAGTTTGGTCATCTTTTTGCTCATTTCAGGCTAAGTGGTAGGGTTAACTAACCCCTTAGCAAAATGGCAAAAAATAGTCAATTTCACTGCCTTTGTGTTTTGTTGCACTTTTGTAGCATTCACCTCCAGGTTTACTCTACTTTTATGTGCATGCCCTGCCTTGCCCTGTCTGATTTTTAGAGTTACGCATGTGCATTAGACCCCAATTGCAAATTTGAGGCCAACCATATATGGTCTTGGCCCTCTCGGAACCATAACTTGGGCTCCTGCGCCGAAGTAATAAATATATCCAAAAAATAGTGCAACTTAAGGGGTCTTTACACATGCGTGGATTCCGACCCACTTCGTCGGCAGGAGAAAAGATAAAAAATTTGCACTTATTCGTGCAGGGAGGAAAAAAAAAATAATTAATTAAGGGTACATCCCCCACCCAGATGCTTTCATCTAGATGGATCCAGATGGACTCTCGATCAAGGAGGGAGGTAATGTATTGATCATCTCTTGGTAGGAACATTTTACAATGAAACTGGGCTTCAAGACAAGATGGGATGTTTGCCGTGTTTAGCAGGCTACTATTGTGATGGCACTGGTAACATTATTCCTCTGAAGAAGTGCCATGAAGGATTCTGGTGCCGTGGTGGATCACCAGAGCAAATGCCTATTGATCAACCTTATGGCACAGACTGCCCAAACGGTAGCTACTGCCCCACAGGGACCACATCTCCTGTGCAGTGCCCCAAAGGAACCTACCAACCATACAGACGTAAGATTCAAGTGGAAGACTGTGTAGCTTGTGATGCTGGAAAGTTCTGTGATAATACTGGTTTGAGTGCTGTAAGCGGCAGTTGTCAGCAAGGCTTCTTCTGTAGTGGTAGTGCTGTCAAGAAAAATCCTGAGGATGGTGTCACTGGAGACATCTGTCCTGTTGGAAGTTTCTGCATTGAGGGTTCCTCCAAGCCACAGACTTGCCACAATGGAACTTACATGAATCATACAGGTATGAAAGACAGTGAATGAAGGATTTTGGGTTCAAAGATGAAAAGATAATGTGTGTATTGTTGGTTCCAAAGTGAGATGATTCTTTAACTGTTCCAGTCAGACTGGATCAGCATACCATACATTTTTGATATTGTAGTTGTGCAAATGATGGAAGCAAAGTTCAAGGTTTCCCATGCTTCTGCTTTACATTTATTCATAACTGAAGAAAAAAGCTTAATGGTGATAATGGGTAAAAAAGGATATTTTGCCTCCACTACTCAACCGGTACACACAACACAGCAATGTTCATATATGGGCGCGTGGGCCAGCCAAGCCACCGTGCCGTTTATTTAACATATATGCAGATATGTACAAATATCAAGTATTATATGTAAACGAAAGAACAGAAGCACCAAAGCCGGACACGAAAACCCCAAAAAACCAGCAGGTGGGAAAAAACGTGTACCCCCGACCAAGGCAGTGGTGCAACCCTTGGGGTTTTAGGGTATGCTAGCACCTAAGCTATAAACATCAATAAACACACAGTTAAAAAAAAAAAAGAAAAAAAGAAAAAAAAGAAAAGCAACCTAACACGGTGAAGGCTGACCGTAGAATGCCTCACCTTCCTAACGACCGCGAATTACAAACTCAAATCCCATAACTCACTGCGCACTAACACCCTCCCCAGACCTCTGATACGTGCCGGCAAAATAGTAATTTATGATAATACGGTGCAATCACAAATTACATTTTGTGCTGATTGATTTTGTACAGGTGCTTCTTCGTGTTATGTATGTCCAGCTGGATACCAGTGCATTAGAGCTGTGCTACCAGATCTATGCCCTGCAGGATCCTACTGTCCTGAAGGGACTGGTTATGATACCCAACCCTGTCCAGTTGGGACCATCGGTAACCGGACTGGTCTGGCCAATGAGAGCGAATGCACACAGTGCCCTGGAGGCTTCTATTGTGAGACAGCTGGCCGAGCAACTGTGACTGGAAAGTGTCAAAGAGGTAGAGATTATATCGTTTTCATCTCAAGCTTGAAATGTCATTGAGCTTTTGAATCTATCTGTTGTGGCCAGTCAACCTTACTAAGCCAGTTTATAGCAAATTGTACAGAGCATGAAGGTTCGGGTTTTTTTCTCTAGTTACTGTTGAAAGGAAATTGGTTTTAATTAGCTATTATTCAATCAGAGCATTGGATGTGAGTTGGCTATAACCATTCTTGTATCCAACAGGTGTGAGTGGAATAATTGTATTAAATATCTCAACCTTCTTTTCATTTTTTATCTACTATAACTAAACTTTTCATTTATGGAACATACAAATGAGGGGATGTGCATTTTATGGTGCTGTCTCCCTTTTTCCCAACGACTTTTGTCCAACATTGGAGAAATGCATCATGCAAGGTTGAGAATTTAATAACATGCCATATGCGAAGGAGACATTTGAAGGATTGTCATTAGACTTAAATTGCACCATTATTTAATCTCTCTTGAAAGACAAAGTTCTTAAAAAGTTCCAAAGTCGGCGGTGCCAAGGTTTCAAGGTTTCAATTTTTCATTATATTCACACAATTTTTGCCCTCTTGTTATTTCGTTGAGGTTTCTACTGTACATCTGGTGTAAACGTCAGTGCTCCAGATCAGCATTACACAGGCATAGGAGGAATTTGCCCTGTGGGACATGAGTGCCCTGAGGGAAGCAGCACACCTTATCCATGTGATCCTGGATACTATGCAGCTGTGTCAGGAATGGCGGCTTGTGATGTGTGCCCAGCAGGTGTGACAGTACCTTTTGTCATTGTTTTTTCTGTAGTCACTGGTGTCATTATCCTTCCCAATATCATCCTCATAGTGTGGTTTTCAATAGTGTGACAAAACTAAAACCAAATTAATTACTTTGACCAATAATAATTGGCGCAGACGATCAAATGGGCCAATCATAACGCAAACCAAATCACTGAGAGTAGTGTTGCAAAACCAAAGCAATTATGAAACTACTTTCGACATTTACTAGAAAACCACTCCGAGTTTTTGTTTCTTTTCTGTGATATTTTCTGTTGAACTTAATGTCTCATTTGAGTGATTCTTGTGGCGGTGCTAATTCGACGTTGTTGTCCGACAATTGTCCAGAGATTAACAGGCGTTTCGCTTTGTTACCTGCTACAAGCGTATGTTTGCAAGTAGTTTTACTGTGAGAATAATTTTCCAGAAAGTGACGCAGCCCTCCGAGGTCTCTTAATAATGGGGAGTCAACCTATGAACTTCTGATTACTAGTTCGGATGCTCTATCATTGAGCTACAGGAGACTAGTGGGAGCTAGGCCATGAAACTTGAACCTGAGTACCAGGAAGGGATACCAGGGATGTGTTAGTAGCATCACACCAAACTTTCACAATGTCTTACCTTGAATATTATAGTTGTGATCTGAAAGGAACAGTTTTGTTGGGTCAGTCAACAATATAGGTATGGCTGATGTTTGATATTCTTAAAATGCAGGAGGTGTGGTATCAATTTGGCGTACCATCAAGCAAACCCACTCTTAGGTGGGGGGGGATCAGTGGGGATCAGTTCTCGAGATGTAGTCAAGTGTTCACATATGATGAATCTAAGCCTAATTTGACTTT
Organism: Astreopora myriophthalma; assembly: GCA_014634185.1. Lineage (NCBI taxonomy): Eukaryota > Metazoa > Cnidaria > Anthozoa > Scleractinia > Acroporidae > Astreopora > Astreopora myriophthalma. The sequence goes on from BLFK01000901.1 coordinate 2,297,169, forward strand.
CATCTGCAGGTAAATACTGCAGTGGCACCACAGTCACTCCAGATCCCTGTCCCAAAGGGCATTTCTGTCCAAACGGCACAGAATTTGCCACACAACACCCTTGCAGACCAGGCACATACAACAATGTCACTGAACAGACATCAGCATCTGCGTGCAAACTGTGTGATCCAGGGAAGTATTGTGAAGGCTTTGGGCGGGTTTGGCCAAATGGACTGTGTGATGAAGGATTTTACTGCTCCGGAGGTTCATGGTCCAAGCGTCCTGGAGATATTGGTCTGGCCAACTATGACAATGCAACAAGCCCTGCTGACAGCTGTTATACAGCATTTGAATGTGTCTGCCCGGCTTGGAACAAGACTACAGGTTCAATGTCAATTAGCTCAGTAATAAACTATATACCCAAACGCCATTTGCACATGAATGCAGTTTGGCAAATTTTTCAGTTTCAAGAGAGTTGCAAGCTGGTATAAGCATATTTGAGAGACGGTCATGGGTGAACCATGGAATTTTTTAGAATAACTCTCAAAAGTATTGCAGGCTCATTGGCCCAGAATGATTGTCTTTAAGAGTACCGCCAGCCGATAAAAGTGAAAAAAAATAAGCGCTTTCACCACGTCGCACACGTGCCATCTTCAATGAGAATTAAAAGCAATTATGTTCAAAGTTACTACTTTATTGTAAAAAAGAAAGCGACGACAGTTCTCCATGGTCTGTATTCTTACAGACTAGAAATGAAGCCATAAAATGTCCAAAACGTGGCAGTTAAACCACTCACCTACAGGTGATGATTCCACTTGAGTTTTGAACATTTTCTAATGTCATTTCTATGGTCTATAAGAGTACAGACCATCGTCGATTTGCTAAATGGACCTGCTGGAGAAAACAGACGAAAGATGGAAAAACGAAATTAAGGATCGAAACTCATTGACTAAAGTTATATTTGAGAGTTGATTGATTAGAATTGAAACATCTAAATGACTGACTGGTATATTTCTTGTCTTGTCTTTGCCCAGGTGATATATGCCCAGCTGGGCACTATTGTCCTCAAGGGTCATATCGTCCTCTCCCATGTGAACTTGGCCAATTCTGTCCACATGCAGCAATGGCGGCACCGCAAGGAAACTGCAGTGGGGGGTATTACTGCAATGACAGCTCAACAGTGCCTGACCAGTTTGAATGTCCATTGGGGCATTACTGTCCAACTGGGACTGGTATTCCAGTTCAGTGCCCTGCGGGGAAATTTTCCAACACCTCAAGAAACACAGAACTTGGAGATTGCAGAGATTGTACCCCAGGTAGCTTCTGTGCTGGAACCGGAAATTCAGCACCCACAGACAATTGCGCTGCAGAGCATTACTGCCCCAGTGGCCAAAGCACAGCAACACCAGCAGAATATCGATGTACACCAGGCCATTTCTGCAAGGAGGGCACAGCACAACCAGTGAGGTGTGAAAATGGAACCTTCCAAAATGAGCCTGGCAAAAGCTTCTGCAACATTTGTCCTGCAGGTTATTACTGTGATGCCACCAATGCAGCAGTGGTGAACGCTACTTTGTGTCCATATGGGCACTACTGTCCAGATGGCACCGGGGACTATCGCATCTTCCCATGTCCACCTCGTAAGTTTGTTGACATGTTGTATAGACATGGCTTTAAAATGTGCAATTAAGCGATCAGTGAAGAGCAATTGCAAGCGTAGCCTGAATAGATAGAAAGAACTGTAGGCTTGTAATCCGGAGTCCCTCCTTCCACTGACTTAACAATTTGTTTATTACTAACAAACTCCACCCCTCCTTACTTTGTAAATAACCAACTTGACTTGGGCTTGTTTCGTGTACACAAAAAAGGTAGCTCTTCAAAATTCTGCGTTAAATGTAATTTTCTTCTCCTTCGCCTTCATCTCTCTACTACAAATGCGCGTACCAATACAAACCGAAAAAAAAGTTCGTAGTTATTCAAGCTTAGCATTGCCGGTTGATGATCACACCATTTCATGCAGTTTCTGATTGTTGATTGCTTTCTCTTTGTAAGTACACTCGGAGGCTTCGTCTCAAGTGACTATTTTTAAATCGGAGAGTTGGAAAGTCAGCAAAAATTTCAACCTGCTTGGCAATTTGTAATGCAATACAAAAGCCAGATGCCATTAGGTTGTATTCATTCAACTGTTTTCTCTTTGATCCTAGGTACTTATAACGATAGATTAGGTCTGAGGGATATTGGAGACTGCAGTGATTGCCCAAGAGGAAAGTACTGTGCAAGAGAAGGCTTGACAGCTCCTTCTGGTGCTTGTTATGGTGGATACTACTGCACTGTGAGATCCAAGTCACCCGCCCCAGAGAAAGACCTGCTCGCCAAAAACTACATGGATTATGTGAACTTCCGATTCTCTTACTTGAACGATGCCTGCCCTCCTGGTTATTTCTGTGTCAATGGATCTGAGCCAGAACCATGCCCATCTGGAACCTTCCATAATGAGGGGCGCATTTCAAACAAGTCACAGTGTGTTCCCTGTCCAAGAGGACGATACTGTAATGGTTCTGGTACTCTAAATGGCACTGCCCCACCCTGTCATGCTGGGTTTATCTGTACCGGAGGCTCGAGTACTCCAACTCCTACACATCCATCCATGGGATATATTTGTCCAAAGGGCTTCTTTTGCACCACTGGTGAGTATAAAAACGGTGGTGGCCGGCGTAACCCAGGACTTATATTAATGCCTACGCTTTAAAAGTAACTGACTTGATTTTCATCTTGACATCAGGGAGCTTTGCTGCCCTCGGCTGTACACCTGGAACTTATCAACCCAACGAGGGACAAGGAAGCTGTATCTCATGCGGTCCAGGCAATATGTGTCTATATCATAACATGTCATCAGTTGAACCCTGTCAGGCTGGTTACTACTGTCCAAATGGAACACGCATAGCATGTCCTGCCGGCACATATGGAAATCGCAGTGGACTCTCCGTGGTTGATATGTGTAATGACTGTTCTTCAGGATCTTACTGTGAGGTAATTATGATCACCAGACCTGGCATGCGTTTTCTCAAGCGGTAAAGAGTCCAAGTAAACTCACAACTTATAACCTGCATGGCAGGCGTTCAAAGGGGAACAAGCCCTCCCTCGTTGCGCATCCGAATTTCTGCGCTTTGTCAGATTTGTTCCGCCATGCACGAAAACCACGCAAGTTTAGTTGGCTATTTACTGACACTTTTTTTTTGTTTTGTTTTTGTTTAATGCTTTTGACTATGAGTAATGGGTTTCACTCACCTACATTCTACTTCAATGTAAATTTCGTGTGAAGTGCTGCTTTCTCCAAAATCGTTTTCCAGAATTTGATCCATTTGAACACCCTAAACTTCCCTGTTGCTTACTTACAGAACACTGCACAGACGGCGCCTACGGGCCCATGCACGGCTGGATGGTTCTGTGAAGGGAAGGCTAGTAATGCAACACCCTCTGCTATACCAGAGTACCCCCAAAATGGCCCGTGCCCCACAGGACACTACTGTTTAGAAGGGACTAAAGCTCCCACTGGCTGTCCCCCCGGAACGTACCGTAACACAACTGGGGCTCGCTCAGAAGATGAATGTCTGGATTGCACTCCTGGTTCTTACTGCGAAGGTTACCGTAACTCATTCGTTACTGGTCTGTGCGCCCCTGGATACTACTGTCCCCAGGGCTCCAAGGCTAACGTGTCCACACCCCACGGATTTTTGTGCCCAAGGGCTCATTATTGCCCTGAGGGAACTGCAGATCCAAAAGAGTGTGAGCCAGGTTGGTAGACAATTATTTTAACGTGCTTAAAGCATTCTTTTTTAGAGGTGAAGTTGGTTGTTTGGCCGTGTTTTTTGTTTGTCTTCTTTTACAGCTTTTGAAGCACTGTTCAGTTCCCTGGGGACTGAGGAACTCCTCAGCAAAAAGTATAACTGATCGGTGTTGTAATAGGCATGTGATATGCACTGTTATCATAAACGCGGTCTTGTTATGGGAGTCCGACGCTTGGCTTTGATTTGGCTGGGATTGATGAGGTTAAACAGCAGCATAATTATCGTCAAGTGTGAAATTAATCCTTTATCGCAGGTTACAACCAGAACAACACCGGACAAGCCAACTGTGATCCCTGCCCGGCAGGTTATTATTGCCAAAGCAAAACATCGGATCCTATCAAGTGCCCATCGAAACACTACTGTCCCGCAGCCACCATAACACCGATTATTTGTCCCAATGGTACATACACGTACGAGAACATGTCTGGTTTGGAAAGCGCGGATCAGTGTTTGCCATGCATTACGGGTTCTTATTGCCGGCTGGGGCAGGTGGTTGGACCGTGTCACGGTGGATATTACTGCAAGAGTCGAAGCCCAGATCCTAACCCGACTGGTGTTTGGAATGCTATGTATTCCTCAATAGCCATCACCCCATGTCCAAGCAACATAACAAGCAATTACTCAAGTGGTAACTGCTCAAGTTGTCGCACAGGAAAGTTCTGCTTGTATAGTAAGTATTTTGCAGTTAATATTTGGTTTAGCTGAACTCCGATGGGCGAGAGGGGAAGAGTTTTAAACTATGTTGTTGCTATAGTAGTGCTGTTGTCAACAAAACTCACAATCAGTGACAAGTTCTTTTAGGACACGTACTCCAAAATCAAACAATTTAACTTTTTTTTAAGTTTAACACCCATCTCCGGTCCCACCGATCAATAGCGGCCTTTTGATGGGGGTGCAAGTATTAGTTTGCCGCACTGAGCACGCACATTAGGTTTGGAAGTCGAAAATTTTCCAACTGCGCGTGCTTGGTACAGAAAACTTTTACTCGTACTCAAATCTAAAGGCGTTCGCTAATGTTGGGCTGAACTTTCCAGGTGGCATGATCTCTAACACTCTACTGCGTCCACACAACATTAGGGACCTTTAGATTAGAGTACGAGTTTTCCCTTTTTAGCATGCACACTTGGAAAAATTTCGACCTAGAAACCTAATGCACGTGCTCAGTATGAAAAACTCATACTCGAAGTCGTACTTTATACTCCAATCTAAAGATACCTATTGAATTGAGGGGAGGGAGGAGGGAATTATCGTGAAATGTGTCACCATAAGTCAGAATGTAGTACAAAAGCTTAGCTATCCCACATAATATGTCCACCAGGATTGTACATTAATGGCCTAGCTCCCGTGAGTCACCCATAGCTCAGTGGTAGAGCATCCGAAGTAGTAATTGGAAGGTCCGACCAGTGATCGAAAAGGTTTGACTCTTATTAGGAGCATTCAGATTTTTTCCCCGAGTATACCCGTGTCATTACTGATAAATTCATCGTTTCAAGGAGGAATGTGTAACCCTGTGAAAGTGATGATGATTATGATGAAAATTCAGTTGTTAAATAATGGCAAAAAAGGGCAGTTCTTGTCAATGGGAAATTTATAAAATTTTAGAAGAAACGTATCAACTTCTAAATCTTTCAATCCAGTGACTAAATTCTTAAAAGGGTAACTTTGTAGTCCTTGGACAGATGGTATGGGAAAGGCGAGTTAATCTTTGTTAAGACCTATGTTCTTAGAGAAAAACTGACTGTTTGTATTTGTCGTTTTTGTGTTGCAGGTTATTGGCATGCTGTAGAGGCCGGGCCTTGTCAAGAGGGGTATTACTGTCCCAATGGAACTCTCTTACCCATCCCTTGCCCTGATAACACCATGAAGAATTACACAGGCGGCTATGGACAAATCAGCGACTGTACCCCTTGTCTGGCGGGGAAGTTCTGCCTGAATGGTAATTTGATTGAATGTACAAATTAGGACAACTATGCTCTTGCAGTTCGAATTAAAGAAAAATTTGTTTTGTTTTGTAGGGACAGCGTATGGCGTGTCTTGCCCGCCCGGCAAGTATTGCCCGAGAGGACAAGCACCCATTGATTGTCCTGTGCACAGATATCGTGACATCCCAGGTGGAGCAGACTTGGATGACTGCTTCCCATGCCCTGCGGGTCATTGGTGTAATCTGAAAGGCATGGTTAACTACAACAACAGCAAGTGTCCCATTGGTCATTTCTGTCCAAGCCAGCTAGGTCCTTCACTCTGTGGAGCTGGTCGCCGGCGTTTCACACCTGGAGCAGGGAGTAAAGAGGAATGCGAGCTATGCCCCGGTGGTTATTACTGTCCTAACAATACCATTAACGTGCAAGGAATTACTTGTAAGCCGAGAACGTATTGCCCGGTGGGTTCATCTTTGGAGCTGCTCTGCCCTGGAGGATTTTATTGCCCTGGTAACACTAGTGAACCTATACCTTGTCCAGGTATGTAGCTGTGGCTTGGAGAACTTTCTTACCTACCACATGAATTCTCGACTATTTGGTCAACTTGGACATGGAGTGGTTTTCAATTGAGTGTTGCCGTAAAGTAATTACGGGATTGCTTTTGCTTTCCTCTATGATTGGATGAAGAAACCTGCACAAACTTTCAAACCAATCTGATGCAAAACTCAAACCAATAGGCCTTTTTCGTATTCTCAGTATTGGACTGGAACGAGCATACAATGGAGGCTCATGCGGGGAAAATAATTTGCATCTGAAAAGATTCCCCCGCATCAGCCTCTATTCCATGCTCGTTATGTGCAGCCGTGAGAATACGAATATTGTCTATTGCTAATTAGTCACTCTCGTTTTCCTGTGCTTGGCATCGGCTGCCTTCACTTTCTTTGCGTTCTGATTGGCTTGTAAAACCAAGCAGTGGATTGGATCGTTTTGCGGTTTGCTGAATGGGTGTATTTCCTTCAGAACGTGATTGGCTCTGTGATTTTAGCCAAACTTAGTGAAGATCGGCTGAACTGAATTGCTTTATAACTTTGTCAGCTCTGCAACGGACTTCCCTTTTTAGATCTTTCGGTTTTCGGTGACTGCGGTTTTTTCCCCCTACCCTGTGTTGTTGGCAGATTAACTAGTGTGAGAGATGTTTCGCTATAGCAGCCGGGTCGTGGATCCCTCATGGCTTTGCATTGCACGCAGCTCACACGTGCACATACGCAACTTCCAACCCAGGCTGCGGACGACAAGAGAGGAAAAGACGGAAAGCCTTGGGTCGAGGCTACAAGCTCCAAAGGCTATTTTTTTCTTGAGCGTTAAGTGCTACCCTATACCCTTGGAAAAGGTCTACCCCCCGGGGTCAACTTCGGCTCCCCTTCTAAATAGCCAACTGCTGTGTGATTCTTACCTATGTTATGTTCATTTGCTTTCTTTTTTCTCAGGTGGTTTTTACTGTCCCAATGGATCAGAGAGCATTATTTCTTGTGAATATCCAAATTATTGTCCTCCGAAAAGCATTGATGAGGTGGCTTGTCAGTTAGGATACCAAGCGCTAAACTCTTCCGGTAACCGTGACAACCATGATGGTCACTGCGAGAAATGTCGAGCAGGAACTTATGGCAATGACCCGCAGCGCCGATTCTGTGCACTGTGTCCCGCGGGTTACTTCTGCCCAATTGGAACAAAAGGCCCCTTCGATAACCCATGCCCTGAAGGAGCATACTGTCCAGCAGGTGTTGGTGAAGCACAACCCTGTCCACCTGGTAGCTATGGCAATCGCTCCAGAGCGACTAAGGAATCTGATTGCTTCCCATGCCCGCCAAACACATTCAATAACTTACAGAACCAGAGAGCTTGCCTCCCCTGTGGTAGTTCTTCTATATCATCAGAGGGACAAGCATTATGTGACTGCCTTGGCCAGTCACGATCTTTTCAATCATCGGATGGAGCATGCGTCTGTTTGTTGGGTTATGTATTTGATGATCCATCGTCTAAAGAAAGAGAAGAAGGTGACAGTGACCTGGACTGCCGGCCCATGGTTTGTGAATTTCATTTAGATTTAATGGTCATGCTTTTCATTGTTAAGCGTGCGAGATCTGTATTGCTTTGTTCCTGAACTGCTATCTCATTTTATACAAAGGATTGACAAATTGTTCAGTAACGTTTTCATGCACGCAAGATTTCGATTTGAAACAACCGAAATCTTGCGTGCCCTATCTTCCATTTCGAACTATTCTCTGTGAAGGGCACATTCCTTTGTTAGTATTGGCGAATGGGAAGACATGTATTGTTCGGTTGTCGTGGTCTTGTGGGAGCTATTCCGTTTTCACTATGAACGGAATAGTAGTTTGCTTATTGTGCTTCCGACAACAGGGTGAACGGTATGAAGAGCATATGGTTTACTTTGAATAGGCGTTTTCTTGTTGTTGTTTGTTTTTTTGTGGTGGCGAATCCCACGCTGCCCCCAGAAATATCGAACTTAACTAGAGTCCGGACTATCCCATGCGCTGGTTCTCAATCCACCTGCTCCAAAACCATTCTGTTTACAGAATAACCATTATTTTGGAAAACTTATTCCACTTATTTGTGTGTTTGCAAACCGGGATAGGAATAAAAAGGATAGTCCCAAATGTAACTGGTATTTGTTGAGGTGAGTATTTTCAGTATACTCACATAAGGTTGTTCTTTATCACAGGATGCTGATAGATGCAGTAATGGCGAGGTGCGCCGCACCAGTGACTGGGAATGTATTGACCCGGTTCTAGAGACTGATGCTTGCGACCGACGGTGCAAAGACAACGGTGACACTGGAGGGGAATTTAACCAAAATTATGGCATATGTATTTGTACACACACTAGCGAGTGTGATGAGGAGTGTGAGAAGAACAGGACCCGGTGTGACGTGCTAAGAAATCCAGACGGGCGAGTAGCAATATCATGTTCGAACAACTTGGGTGAATCTCTCTCATTGAACGTTTCTTCTGCGTCAGGAATCAGTAATCATGATGATGACATACACAGAGCTGAGTTTGTGATTTTTGGATCAGCAGCCGACTCTGGTGCGCTAATTCCACGAAGTCTTGAGGACGTGAGGAATGTTGTCCAGGGCCAACAAAATCAAGTCCAAACCAGAAGACGACGACGCGCTGTGGGAGATAACTCAACAAGTACGCCGCCTACTTCAGCATTAACGATCAGAAACCCAGTCATTTGCTTAGAGTACGGACAGGCTTTGATTTTCAGGATTGACATTAATCCGATAAACCGGAGCCTAAGTAGTTATCCACGCTACCGCAAGAATCATTTATTGAACACTAACGACCAGTTTGATTATGGCAATTTCAGAGGGCTTCACTCCCTGATACAAGAATCCAACGATAGTCTGACATTTTTTATGCATGTTTTCACACAAAATGGGACTTTTGTGTTTTATGACAATGCGGATCCTAATCGTGAGACGATTGTGACTGTGAAAGAGCAGGGTGGAACCAGCTGTTCAGGTGTATTAGTTGCACCTGTCACAGAGACTGACCTGCGTAGAGTTGGTGTTAGCAGTTCCCAGGTAAGGGTTGAAGACTGTGTTCACAGGAAATCCTTCCACTTTACAAATGACGTGAGCCCAGTCAGTCCTTGTGATAGATGGCCGTTGTTAATAGCCCACATTCGATAGATCAGTATTCAGACATGCCAGAGTCCCCAGGGCCCGAAACTGTGATCCGCTTCTGGAAAGCTCTTTTTCAGTTTGTGATCGAAACTTCCCAACTTAAGTGTAATCTGAGCCTTAAGATAATGCCGTAAATCCCTTGAACTGGAATAATGAATTTTTTTTTTGTGGAGGCCTGTGTAAAAGTAAGGTAATATCATTGAGTATGGAGTCGTTGCTGACAGGTGGTTCTGTTACAACTTAAGTGAAATGAATAGACTATTGATGGTCACCTGAGGAAGGGGACCCAGGCCCTTGTACATATATTTGCATGCCAGAGTTTGTAGAATAAAATTATTGCATTGGTTTTTACATGCAGTCACTTCGATGAGTCTCATCAAGTTCATCAGCTCATACTTCACCTTGTTGTTGTTGTTGTTGTTGTTTTAACACTAAAAGGTGTTTTGTTTTGTTTGTTCTTTGTATCAACAGCCGCTGAATCTGAAGCCGAACTGGGGAGTTATCTGGGGCATGATCATCTTCATGTTAGTCTGCATCATTATGCTTGTGATTGCTGTCATCATCTGGCGTCCCAGGAGCATTGGACGATACCCTATCCGAGCTCTTAGACCCAAATATACAGCGCTTGGAGCACCCATCCCAGTTGTACCTATTCCAGGTGAGTTACAGACGGGATTATGGCGTTGTAGACCCCGATTGATGTAGTACAAAAGTTTTGATATTGATGGGAACCTAAATACGGAAAAAGGACAAATCCTTGGACATACCCCTTCACACCAAGTATCAACGTTAATAGTCTTATCGCTTTTCATGTTCTTCTAAGAGCACTAATTTGTATGTGTAAATAGCAAGACATTTTCAGTGAATTTTCCTGTATTCTCAAAGTCCAATTGATTGATTATGTTGTGCTACTATAAGGAACAATTAAACAGTGATAGTGCCCTCGAAACAATGCTAAACCGGCTCCATTGGTTTCTGCAGGTATTGATGATCACGTGTATGATCTGGGCCCTCGAGGTTCTCCAGAAGGAGCTTCATTTGAGTCCCCAAGTGTACGATTCGAACTGGAAAACTTCAACGTCCGCACACTGTATGATAAGCTTGAGGATCAGACCTTGCACGTGTCATCACAGCTGGCGCGTCATCAAGCAGACCTTAGGGCATTTTATGATCGAATCAGCCAACAAGCTGAGAAGCTCAAGGGAATGCTTGATAGTATGGACGTTTCTGCGCTTATTAAAGCAACAAAAGAGGCAGGAAGGACCAGAGCAGGCGAGGTAAGATACTTTGAGAATAACTGAGATTGAGGACTGTAAGGGATTGGGATTGATGTGAAAATGTGACAGAAACAAGCCACCTGACAGCTGGATTAAAACTGTCTGTAAATACGCAAAGTTGGTTTGTATCTGTTATGTGAGTTAGTTGGCGTACACAGTTATGACAGTACTTATATGATCTACAGACAATACACAGTTCATTTCGCTTCGAAGATGAAGTCTGCTTAGGTTGTTGAAAGTTCTGTCGATGCCATCAACAACAGTCACTCTCAGGACTACACTCAGTCACCCAGACGATCATTCTTTATCTAGTATTTGAATAACTGATTTGTTGATAAAACTGGAGACTTGATAAATTTGTCAATAACTGTCAGTACTGCTTGGGTGTACCCTATGAATGACACATGTGCTTTAAGTAGGAGTAGTAATGCCAAAAAGCGTCAAAATAGAGTGCAGTGTTCGTCATGGTTATCACATCGGCAAATGGAGGCAGACTCGGGGTTGAGGAGGGTCTCGGGGTTGAGGAGGGACTGGGGTCTATTTCAGTTGGTCGGCAATAGATAACAGGGTGAAACCAGATTTCTGCGCCCACGAGAATGTGAATGAGCACCCCTACTAATTTAGTGATTTTCATCCCAACCACCGGTCACTGATCTGGTTTCATCTGATGATATTTAGTGCTAACTGTTTCAATTGTGGAAAAGAGCTTCAGAATTCCATGGCCAATGAATTTTTCTTTAACATGCAGGTTTCGTCCGAAGAGCACCAAGAAAGCGGCGTTGGTGAACCTGGAAAGAGGTACGGCATGACTGCGGGTGGGCAGGTCAGAGAACAGGAGCTAATGGCCAGTCTCCAGATGTTGCTAGACAAAGTGGAGAAAGGACAGTTTGCTGTTGGGCCAGGTGAGGACAAATAGCAGACCACAGAATCGTATTTATATTACAATAGGTTTAATCCTTAGCTTATTTAAATCCGCTTCATCGCCGTGAATGAGGGCTATAATTTCAATTTAGGATCTCAAATGAAAGATATCCCTATGAAACCTTGATCCCAGAGTGTTCTTCCCTGGGAACGAGGTTGATCGTCAGTGACAGAAGTTAAAACGCGAAGGAGATTGAAGCATTCTTAACTGAAACGAGGCTCGTGCAATCGGAATAGGCAACAGTGCATGCAAGGAAGTCGTGGCTGGTCATGCTTTGAATGCACTATATTAAAGAAAAATGTGCCAACATGAGTTTGCTTTCCATATTTTATTGGCTAATTAATATGCATTCATGGCTTTACTGACAGACGCAATGAAAGGCTGATGGACGCCTGAAGAAGGAACTTGTCTGTTTATTTGGTTTATTGAGTTGGTTACAGAGCTAATGACTCCTCGACAAGTTAAGCTATAAATTGTTAAATTGGCAGCTAAAAATCCTTTTCAGTGAAGGTAACTTTGAATATTTTGTATTGTCTCCTCATTGTAGAGGTGATTTCAGGCACAAACATCAGCATCCCCAGCTCGAGTATGGTGGTAATGGGTGCAAGGACTGGTGTTGCTTCGACTTCGGTCACGCAACAAGCTGCTGGTCAGCCTGTGGTGGAGATACATGCAGGGGAAGCTCCTGCTATGCAGTGGCAGGTGCAAGGAACCAGTGACGTCAGCGAGTTTTTGCGTAAAATGAATGCAGAGCGCATGCACCTTGAACAGCAGATTGGACGAGAGGAGGAGACCACTGTTCATAAGCTGTTGAAAGAACAAGTAAGGTTAAGAGACAGTATGAAGACGGAGTACGGCGTTTTATCATTTCAATCAAGAACGTGTCCGGCTGCATTTATTTACCCATGCATTGTAGGAGTCTTAGCAGTGAATTATTCACCTAAACACCGCCTCCGTCAATTACCAGAAAACTTTAGGCAAAAGGACGTTGCACTGAATTTGTTGACTGTCGTTGGAGTATTTCTTCTTCCACTGCATGTGTGTTGACGCTGTGGAAAGCAAACCTAATTATGGAAACTGTTTTGATTAACAGGAAGAAAAACGCACCGGGGAGATGAAGACTCTTGCAGAGAAATTAGCTGACAAACTATCTGCTGGTGACCTGAGTGCAGATGAAATGAAAGCTATCATGGATGATCATGATCGACAAGTAGCTCAGTTGGAAGGAGTGCTAGCAGCAGAGAAAGACCGGCAAACTGCTGCACTCCGGGACAAATTGAGGAAACGAAGGGAAGAAAAAGAAGCTGCATTATTTAGAAAACAGAAAGACGAGGTATCTACTTATCGTCGAAATCAAAAGGAACTGTTAAGTGCCACGACAGTTCCACAAATGTTGTTTAGTGTGTTGTAATATTGTACAGGGGTGGTGGAGCGTTTTTTTAATTGGGGGGCTTAGAAGTGAGCACCGGAGGCACTAACTTGCCAGTTTCAGCATTTTTAATTTTTTGCCTTGAAATTGAGTGGGGGTGGGGGGTGCTACTCCACCGTCCCTGCTATAATACTAAAATCATGTGACTTGACATTTTTATACTGATTGAATGAGAAATAACTAGTAGAGGAAAACGACGTGGTTCATGTCTGAGTCACATTTGAGAAACACGTAAAGGAACAACCTGTGGCCGTTTATCTCTCAAAAGGCTGAGAAGTCGAACATTCGTCTTGATGATGTACCACCGCTGATCAGTGCGGATACACTACTGAAGACACAAGAAGGCGTTCAAGATGTTATTGTCAAAGAGGAGTCTATTGGACACGCTCGAGCAGAAGAACAACTGTCCAACGAACAGGCAGAATCGTATCGACACCAGATGGGAGACAAGTTCTGCGCTATGGTGGTAAGTAGCTTTGAATATACTTCAAGTAAAAATGGATCTCATCCACTGAATGAAAAGAAGGAAAAAATGACTTAAGGTAACTGTAATAAGTCGCCAGCAGAGTAATCTAGCAGAAACAGGCACTCAGTTGGTGGAAAGATTATGGTAAGAGCCAAGATAAAAACCGCAGATTTACAAGTTACAATAACAGGAATTACGAAGTAGCTTTGGATGCATAGTCTTAAGGTTTCATGAGCTCATCCACAGTTAATGGCTTGAAACGTTTTTTCCTTTCTTTATTGTAGGATGACCTTGTAACTTCAGGGTCTCTGTACGCTGATCAAGCAGAACAAATCAAACGCGAGCAAATGGAATTGGAGGAAAAGATGTCACGTGAGCTAGCTCAGCAGCGTGCACAGCAGACAGCCTTAATTAAGGATAAACTTGCACAGAGAAAGAAGGAAAGAATGAGGAAACTGAAAGAACAACAGGAGCTAGAAAAAGCAAAGGTAAACTTAACTGTTGAGCATGTTACATATATTTTCCTCTTCGGTTGAAGGCGACAGGTCATCAAAGTCCAACTTAATTAGTAACTAGTAATAGTTGACAGTAAAGTTGCCCCGGCTAAGTGTAGTGGCACGCAGGATTCAATGTGAAGGGCCCAGGTTGGAGAGTGGCCATTTACTAACAGAGAAGCATTATCGTAAGCCAATTGATGTCGAAGCTGGGAGTGAAGAAATCAGTACTGAATATGAATAGGGTATTGGATAATATGTTGTCGCTGGAATTTTAAGTACACCGTTTGATCAAGGTAGCACCGTTGGTGTACCAATTGAAAATGAAACTAGAGGAAACCCAAGCTCAACTTGCTTCGCCTGCTTAACCATCCTTAAGTCTACGGTCTAATTGGCATTTGTTTTCAAGCTCACCACTACATTCAAGGAACCATTTGGTGAATCAAGAGAAGAAATCTCCTAGATTTACACGTAAAATTGTTACCACGTAACGTATTCTTGTAGATCATCAGTGAGGGTGGTGACGTTGAAGCGCTACTGAAGCAGCATGAACAAGAGACAGCTGCCTTGGAAGCCAGTTTTGAGGCAGAAGAGGTGCGCCACACTGCAGAGGTTGTCAAGAAACTAAATGAAGAACACCTGGAGAATGTACAACAAGCACACAGGGCTTTGTTGGAGAAGGTAAGTTTCATCTCAAATTCTCTTTCCTATCAGAGCAAAAACTCGCTTTTTAGTCAAGTAATCACAGAATATCGTCATAGGCAACCAATAGGAGTACAATTCTTTCCTGCGACTGCGCTTTTCTTCTGCACCTTTGCTCAGTTCATTTTTTCGTACCATTGGCATGATCAGATTTCTGTTCTCCTGCAATTTACCCTGATTACTTTTGCCAACCAATCAATTAATTTGCCCATCTTTGAATCGTCTCCATTGTTTTCTGCTGCAGGTTACTAGAGACAATCTTGATGCAGTTCTACAGCAACAAATAATGGATCAGTTTAGGAAGGATAATGGGGCATTGCAAGAACACCTCGAACAACGAAAGCAGAAATCCTTGGAAGATACTAAGGTAAGACCACGTATTGTGTTTTCAGTAATCCCACCATCATATTTGATTCAGTAACTCAGAGACATACCTATGGTTGCAAACCTGTTTGTGTTTTGCTCCCCAATAGGCAAAGCTTGCTGCGCGACGTGCTCGCCGTCAAGAGGAGGCGCGCCGACAGTCAGAGGAGTCTGCTGCTCAGCGGGTACTGGAAGAACAGAGTAAGGCCATCGCTGCCAATAGGCCAGTGGATGCAGATCATGTGGTTGTACCTGACGTCATAATTCCCCGTGAAACTTCGGAAGAAGAGGTTCGAACTTGCAATTACTGTTCTTACTTACAACTTTATGTAAATCACTTCCCCCAATATTCCAATTAATTACCCACAGCTCCGTTAGCTAAGGTAAATTTTCTTTACACTACTTGTGTCGATTTTTTTATTCCTATGAATTTCTTGCTGAAGAAAAGGCAACATATCCATTACTGATGCTGTGTTATGATTTCATTTCGTTGTTTACTACTTGATGAGTTTAACTTGAATTGGAAATGTACTCGTCAATTGCAGGCATTACATAATGAGCAAGAGCGCGCATTAGCTGACATGCGCGATAGACACGAGGAGGACACGCGCAAGATGAACGAGAAACTGGAACGTGAATTGGTGGCGGAAGAGGATCAAGCTGCGGAACTGCTGGAGGCCGAGAAAGGAAGGCGACTCAGAGAGCTGAAGGACAGGCACGCCGCAGAACTAGCGGCAAGATCAAAAGATATGTCCCCTGAGGAGGTGCAACAGGTAAGGATCGCTTGATAAGCGAATTTCAGCCCCAGCCGTTCACGCACTGTAGTACCTTCATATCAAATTCGTCCTTGCGGTGAAAACGTTTGATCTGACTCAAGGTGCCAAGTGTATTTCGACCTGTCGGACTACAGCTTTACTGATGGTAGTGATAAATAACATTCCTTGACAGTTATCATCTTTCACTGTTTTCATCTTAATTTCTTAGCTTTTGGCCACCCACCAGCAAGAACTTGATGAAATCATGGAAAAGATGGACGCAGAAAAACAACGGCAACAAGCTAAGCTGCATCAAAAACTGCTGGAGAGAAAGAAGCGAAGGCAAGATGCCCTAAAACGAAAGCAAGAACGAGAAATGGCTAAAGAATTTTTGGAGCAACAAAAAGAACTGGCTGATGTGCGCTCTGAACATGTAAGTTGTTTAATTTGAAAATGCCACGTGACACTTGTAAGATGTTGTAGAATCCACTCAACTGGCTGAGGTTCGGGGCAGGCAAATCAAGAGGACTAATTCGATATTTTCCTTGAGGTGGTTCTTCCTGTAGAAAGGGGTTGGTGCTAGGACAGCACCACCATGTAGAATTCATTCACAAATGATCTTGCCACTATGGAATAATGTAGGACAGGAAAAACTTGGTACGACATTGAAGAAGTGTTTGTTTCACCATCAGGAAACATGCCACTCTTTTTTGTCAGGTTAAGCAAGCTGAGAAGCAAGCTATGATTGAAGGAATTCGGGAGAATGGTTCTGAAGCAGCTGAATTTGTCATAAGAAAGGTAAGAATGAATCCGTTTGCTTTAAGCTGGCTGTTATTCGGCAACTACAATGACAGTCAGAAGGAAAGAATGAGTTTTAACAAAGCTTTTGTTAATGAACAGGTTCTTGAAAAGCGGCACAGCCAAGAACTGAAGGATTTAGAGCACATGTTCCAAGAGGAGAGAAAAGTAGCGGTGGACGAAGCCCTTGCCAAGATGGAAGAAAGACATGCCCAGGAGAGCGATGAACTGCGCGCGCTGAACGAGAAAGAGCTGAAAGAACTGGAGAAACGACAGCTAAGTCCAGAAGACTTGCAACAGAAACGAGCGCAGTTGCTGAATCAACAACATTTGCGACAGAGCTCACTGGACAAGAAACATGCAGAACAACGCAAGCAAATCCAACATGGTGTGGTGTCTGACTGGGAAATACGATTTGCACGCGCAAAGCTGGAGCTGAAGGAGAAGCATTACCAGGTTTGTTACTTACCAATTCATGCCAAACTCCTTTTCTCGGCTTCCAAGTAACTTTGGGGTCCTGTTCCTTTGTGTTTATTCCATGTGGATGGGGAATTTGTCAGGCAAATTACTAACTGAGGCGTGAGAGAGAGATCTTGAACGTTGTCCTTAACTCCTACTCAATCCGGTATTTGTAGCTGTGACATCTCTCCTAAGAGCAACAATAAGAGGTCCTTGTGGAAACTGTGTTCTCCAGACAAATACACGTTATCCAGAAGAAACGACACCATGCATGCTTAAAGCTACCCACGAAAAGAAACGAATAGCTTAAAAGAAATTAATGGTCTCTGCTGATGTCAAATGTAATGAAAACTATATAGTTCTAACGAAAAATCTCAGATTTGGGTATTCTGGCCATTTAAATTTTCGTTTCGTCAGGAAAAGCGTTAAACTAACTAACAACTAAATTGTTAAAATCAGCCCGGTTGTTCTGCATTTTATTAGTGAGACCAATAACTTCCCCCTCCCCTCCCCTAGGAATATGCTTACGCGCTCAATGAGCTGACTCCAGAACAGGCCGAGGAACACAGGCGGTCAGTTGAGAAAGCTTTGGCAGCTGCACGAGAACTTGAAGTGGTTAAGCAGAAATTGGATGAACAACGATTACAAAACGAAGAGAAGCTCAGGCAAGAAAATGAAGGTGTGTTGACCTTGTGTGTTTCCTGAACTTACTTCAAAACGAAGAAACTCGTAGGTAGTGAGCCCTTTCGTAAGTATTGGTTACGAACATTAAACTTGACAAGAAAAAAAACACCCCTTGGTTCCTGATAGTCTTCTGCACACTGGTGTGAGTTTCTGTCATCGAGGAAGGGTGGTATCATGGAAAGCTGCATCTGCATGCAAGAATCTACATTGTTTCTTTTGTCAACAGTAGTATAGGGGGTCACTTTACCGCACGGCCAATCACAGCACGATGCATCTCATTAAAAATGGCGGTATGCTCAAATATGGGCATCGAAGAGAGCAAAAGCATGCGCTGTGCACGTGCAATGACATAAGGGTCTAAAAGCAATGGAAAATGACGTCATGGGTCCAAAGGTCACCCGAACACGATTTGGCCTGAGGGCCACCCTAAGACGAACCTGGGTTTTTTTAGGCCCGGCTGGCCTCAAGGTGAAGTGTGACGTCATTAGTCATGCAAGCCCGGAAATAGGTCACACTCAAACCGGAAGTGAGCCCAAAAATCACGCAAAAGGAAATTTTGACGATAAAAGAGGATATTTTTTTAATGAAAAACGACCTAGTTTGTACAAAACAGGAACGTGTGGGTCAGGGTCCGAGTGAGCCCCCGTCCCTGGTGTCAAGTGCGTTGACTTACGCATGTGAGAATATCTGTAAGTCTTCTGGGTGAAACGTGGGGGAAAGTATGGTGACAGTGTGGACACGACCAGTACCCTCTGTTGACTTCTCCGTATTGACTGGTACAAAACCGCATCACGCAAAGAGCGTGCATCCGTTGATGGCAGCAGTAGACTCGTACGGGCTTCCAGCACTGTAGGTTTCTCCTTTAGTCTGGATATCTAGTTGACTTGGCTCATCCTGGCCAACAACTTCAGCGACGAGATGAACGTCATGTCGCGGTGTAGACAGATCATGCAGCGTTCCTCATCACTCGAATCACGGGTGTCATGGGGCGCACAGGTATCACATGTTGGTTGAACTGGTGGCGCGGCCATGGTTACTGATGCGACCAGTGTGGAATGAAGGCCACCCCCTCACACACACCGGTCCGTGTCTTATGGAAACAAGGAGAACCGATGAGGGACTCGGACCGGTCCTTATTGAAAAAGCACAGCTGGAGGGGGGTGGGGTATCCCCCCAGAAGACCCTGTGACACCGCGACCAGATGCGTCAAGTGGGCCTCCAACTGAGTGAGATTTGGATCTGCCCCTACAAGATGTACGGTGGCTCGGCGGTAAGCGCGTGCCTAAGCCTGTTGGCGTTCGCAGACGAGGGCAGTGGCGGTGGGCCAGGTAGGTGGCTCAGCGGACAGGATTGGCATCCCGTCTGGATGGATATGGCAATGGTTGCTAAGGATGTCAAAGAAGGGTTGTGGAATCAAATCAGTAAACAGGATGTAGCACAAACGATTTTATTTTTCAATGATCAAACTCGCTTTAGTTGTTGCCGTCATCATCGTGATCATCGTCTTACGTAGGGATGGGTTGTGGCTGAAACATTCTGTTCAATAAAAATTTTCGTCTGTCCACAGCAGCACCTGTGGCCTCTTCGACATCCATAGATTCTTCCTCCATGAAACGACGTACGGTTTTAATGATGTCTCTGTGCACAGGGTCGTGTTTTAGACACTCAAACCAGTGAAGATAGTGCAAGTATAAGCTTCGCAGCTTTCTTCGGAACATGGGTAGTATGGTATTGAAAGCTTTGGCTTCAGCTGCTGCCTCAGATGCCCCCTCCTTCAGGAGCTTGTCTATTTCTTTGTCAGGGTTTACTAAGAGACTCTTTGAATTCTTGGCACAGGAAATTTTGACGCGACGTGCACGTCACTATCTTCACTGGTCGTTTCATGGAGAAGGAATCTAGGGATGTTGAAGAGGCCACAGATGCTGCTGTGGACAGACAAAAATTTTTATTGAACAGAATGTTTCAGCCATGACCCATCCCTACTTAAGACGATGATGATGGCAACAACTAAAGCGAGTTTGATCATTGAAAAATAAAATCGTTTGTGCTACATCCTGTTTACTGATTTGCTTCCACAACCCTTCTTTGACGTCCTTAGCAACCGTTGCCATATCCATCTAGATGGGACGCCAGTCCTGTCCGCTGAGCCACCTACCTGGCCCACCGCCACTGCCCTCGAACACGAACAGGCTTAGGCATGCGCTTACCGACGACACCAGTACACAGATCCCATCCGCCGAGCCACCGTACATCTTGTAGGGGCAGATCCAAATCTCACTCAGTTGGAGGCCCACTTGACGCATCTGGTCGCGGTGTCACAGGGTCTTCTGGGGGGATACCCCACCCCCCTCCAGCTGTGCTTTTTCAATAAGGACCGGTCCGAGTCCCTCATCGGTTCTCCTTGTTTCCATAAGACACGGACCAGTGTGTGTGAGGGGGTGGCCTTCATTCCACACTGGTCGCATCGGTAACCATGGCCGCGCCACCAGTTCAACCAACATGTGATACCTGTGCGCCCCATGACACCCGTGATTCGAGTGATGAGGAACGCTGCATGATCTGTCTACACCGCGACATGACGTTCATCTCGTCGCTGAAGTTGTTGGCCAGGATGAGCCAAGTCAACTAGATATCCAGACTAAAGGAGAAACCTACAGTGCTGGAAGCCCGTACGAGTCTACTGCTGCCATCAACGGATGCACGCTCTTTGCGTGATGCGGTTTTGTACCAGTCAATACGGAGAAGTCAACAGAGGGGACTGGTCGTGTCCACACTGTCACCATACTTTCCCCCACGTTTCACCCAGAAGACTTACAGATATTCTCACATGCGTAAGTCAACGCACTTGACATCAGGGACGGGGGCTCACTCGGACCCTGACCCACACGTTCCTGTTTTGTACAAACTAGGTCGTTTTTCATTAAAAAAATATCCTCTTTTATCGTCAAAATTTCCTTTTGCGTGATTTTTGGGCTCACTTCCGGTTTGAGTGTGACCTATTTCCGGGCTTGCATGACTAATGACGTCACACTTCACCTTGAGGCCAGCCGGGCCTAAAAAAACCCAGGTTCGTCTTAGGGTGGCCCTCAGGCTTCCAAATCGTGTTCGGGTGACCTTTGGACCCATGACGTCATTTTCCATCCCTTTTTAGACCCTTATGTCATTGCACGTGCACAGCGCGTGCTTTTGCTCTCTTCGATGCCCATATTTGAGCATACCGCCATTTTTAATGAGATGCATCGCGCTCTGATTGGCTGTGCGGTAAAGTGACTCCCTGTACTACTGTCAACACATTGTAAGATACTTCTTTTGTTACAGCTTTTGAAGCAGAGCAGGAGCGTAATTTGCGGGAAGAACTCCTAGCATTCGACAAACAACTGCAAGAAGAAGCCGAGCTGGAACAAAAGAAGAACGAAAAGGCGATCCTTGCTCTGAACGCGCGGAAAGAAGCGCTGCTGAAAGAAAAGAAAGCCAAAGTCAAACAAGAAATCGAGAAACTGGGCAAACAAGGAGCTTCAAAGGATGAACAGGAGGCGATTTTGAAAGAACATAGTAAAGACTTGGCCAAGCTGATGAACAAGATGGACGCGGATAGAATGAGGATGCAGAGTTCCCTAGAAGAGAGATTAAAGAAAAGACGCGATGCTAAACGAAAGGCTAAGGTATTGTAGCTTAAAGGAGAGTCTCAGCTTAGGCCACACTGCTGTTCTTTTCTGATGAAACAATCACATATCCGTTGATAGGTAGCTTGAATTAATGAGACCACTGGTCGTGTGTTGTTTGCATCGAACAAAACACCCTATCATTTAGCCATGGCTGTAGTTTGGCACCATGGGCGGTTTTAGTCCACAGGATACAAAAAATTAAGGTTATTCCCTGATTTTGCATTGCGCATCTATTAAGGCAAACGATTTCTTGCGTTATATGTGCGCGCTCAGCTCATTGACGTTATGGCGGATTTTTATTCACATTAAGCTTAATCTGTCAAGGAGTTTAATGACTATGGTGAAAATCCATGGCCAGTGTTTTTCCAATTTAATTAAGTATGGAGGGAGCCATGACGGGTCAAGCAGCACATATCTAAATTAAACCTGTTTTGGAGCGTAAAGTAATCACTGTTTTGGTAATGATTTTGTAGGTCGAAGAGCTGACAAACCAAAAAGAAGAAGAGAAGAGAGAGTTTGAAGAAAAAGTTCAATCCGAGCGCGATCGAGTCCAAGCCGAAGAGGTGATCGCTTTGAAAGAGAGTATCCATGTAGACAACCTCGTGTCCGCTACGATCGAGTCGGAAGCTGCCCCACCTCCGCAAGCGTTACAGATGCCGGACAGTTATCGATTAGCAGCACCATTGAGTGAGGGTGAACTGGCGTCATTGTTACTATCATCACCGCTGTACCAGAAGATCGAAGGCATCAAATCCCTGTTGAGCGGTGGCGCCGGCAAGGGTGGAGCCAATTACAGTGCTCCAGGTGCGAATTACTGAAGTAACTTTATAGGAAGTCTTAATTGAAGTAGCTCAGAGTTCTAGAATGCTAGCTTTTTCTCTGGAAGAAAAGCAGGTATTCCAGAAACAGCTAGAGATACCACTGTTCAGTTCACAACTAAGTGAGAAACTAAGGACTCTTTCGATTGACCCTATTCTGGGTAAGAATAAACGAAATAACATCTAAATTTTTCTTTGGTGGAAAATTTAGGAAGATATTTCTGCAACATTTTGTCGGGAAACGATGCTGAAAATCTCCTCAGTATTCTGATAACAGAAATTATCCGAGGGGTGATTTTTAGAAGTAAAGCTTCGTATTCTTATTCGGGAATAAGGTCAATCGAACACACCTTAAATGAGATAAGAGGCAAACACTATGAAGAACTGTCTTCCACGAATTTAGCAGACTTACTTTATCTTTCAGACAGTTTGCGCGCTATGAATGCCGAATTTGGCGGGCCGTATTCTACACAGTACGGCCCGCTAAAATTTCAGAGTGTGCTTTAGTTCCGCTCGATTCGTTTACCAAAAGATATGACTAATCTTACTAACCTCGTTCTGTTGGGCCGTACTGTAAGCTACTGCTCCTTGCTTCATCCATGCTCGGAAGCGACCCTTACCATTATTTCCTTGAAAATTGATGAATTAACTTCTTTTTTTCGGCAGCTCCTGGCGAAGGTTATATCGACATTAAGGACGACACTCTGTGGGGAGATGATGATGAACTTGTACCTGTTGATCTCAATACGTTGCCTGCCCGTGCCTTCGTTACCTACAAATTTGGTTCGTTCATTGTTGACTTGTTAGCGGTCCACTGTCACCATCTTCCAGTCACCCTTCTACTTGCGGACAAACTTCCCGCTAACACCCACCTTCAGAGAAATGCCTATCGCAACTCTTTCTTCTACGATGCTAACAACCGCATTCTGTACGTGCGCGCGGAGAGAATGGACAACGTTGGAGAGTTTGTATTGGTTCTGGTTCATTGTCTGTCGCACATCGCGTGTGGCGATTTGCGTGACGACTCCAATCCGGGCTTCCTAAAAGAGTTCCATCACGCTCTCGCTGTCTTGTGTGATGATTTGTTCTTTGCGCGTTACAGGCGTTCTTCTGCACTTGCACGCACATTGTCTTCACTTCCAGAAGATGATGATCTGGAGAATGCCAGTCAGATGCTGTTGGAGTCCGTGTTCGGTGATGCGCACACCGAAGCCGACAAGTCAAATGTGGTAGAAGGACTTCTGGACGCAAAGTTGTTGCGCGGTGCAAACAAAGACGGCGTACATTTTACAAACGAAGGTATCGTAGAGCGATTGTCCAAGTACAGCAATTTTGCTGTTGAATCAAAGCTGCGATCTTTTCTGGGTGATGTGGAAGACAAGGCCACTCAAGCACGCTTACAAGGAACAGAGGAGTTTATTGACAAGAGATTGCACGAACTCCAAGGTCCGCAGGCTAAAGAAAGACCGGTGTCACGCTATGTGCAGTCGCGTGGTAATTTAATGTCACGTGGTGTTTCACGGCAGATTTCCCGCGCTATGGCCACCTCACGCACTGCCACTGGCTTACCCATCTCTGGAAAGTCACCTGCCAGGCAAAAGCAAGATGAAGACCTTTACAAGACGTTCCTTCAGGTATGTTACGCAACGCTACTGCCTCTGTTAGGGTCACATGCGCGACCTGTTTTGGTTTAATAGGCGACTCTGTAATCGTGGTTGTTTTCAGACGCTTCATTTATCGGGGCCGAGTTGCTCGAAGAATGGTTAGCCCTAACCATCGATTAAGTCCTATCAAAATCTATAGGCTGTCATGGTATTTAACCTGGGTTAGGGCTAAGCTTGCTTCTAGCAACTCAGCCCTGGTTGCAACTCACGTCTAAAGTGTGTTTACCAGTTCTTCCCGAGTGTTTAACCCATTGATTCACTCCCAAATTGCCACCAGGCTTGAGTTGTTCGAAGCAGCGTTAGCGCTCGCCCTTGGTTAAGTCCGATAAAAACCTTAACCCAGTACAGCACTTACCCTGCTTCGAACTCGGCCTTGCGTTACGGTCTGATTAGTTCGTTGTGTTACTTGTGTCATGTGTCGTGTGTGTGTGTGTGTTGCCCGCAGTTGTTGTAGCGTGGGGCCGAGTTGTACGGAGTTACCAGCACTAATCCCGGCTTAAGGTTAACCAAAAGCTAAAGGTTGCTATGGTATTTAACCCAGTTTAGCGCTAACCAAGTTCTGAACAACTCGGCCTTGGTGGGCCAGGAAGTTGTACTGTCCCTAAAATATGCTGCCATATTTGCGGACGTCAGTGACGGCATCTGATGCTAGATCACCTCGATCACCTTTTTTTTTGCAAGATTGAGAAAGGAAGGTTATCAGCGAAATGAATTTGCCCTTGAGGCTTGACATTATTTCAATAAATACACTTTTCAGGTTCAAGTAGATGATATGGAGAACACCGTGGACGCTTTGAACCAAGAGTTCTCTCAGCTCTCCAGACAGTCTGTTGATATCAGCACTAACCTTCGAGAGCTGGAGCAAGAGCTGCTCTCCCAAACAGACCTCCTGAGAGAGAGAGCAGAAGGCAGCATGGAGCAGGCGCAACACAAGAGTGCTGTTCGTGAAACGACTACGAAGATCACCACTGCAAAGGCTTCGCTTGAGTCCATTGAGCTGCAAAAGAGCAACTGTTTAGAGAGGCTAAACTTGTTCAAGAAGAGACTGGAGGAAAAGCAAGCACAGTTGGAACAACACGCCAGCAAACCAGAGAGCGAAAGAAAGCAACAAGCGGAGAGAAAACTACAATCTGCCATGGGCAAATCACCTAAGAAGAAGGCCAAAAAGTGAACATTTGATAGTTTAATTTGAATACTCATGCGCTTACCAAGTGAATATCACTTTGTAGTTTGTTTTGTATTATTTATTTGCATTGATTGTAGAATATATTTATGGACAAAACTAAACAGGCAGGCCATTTAGGAAAACACATCACAATCTCTTAATGTGAAGAAAAAAAAATATTTTTTTATATTTTTTTTGTATAATGTAGACCGTAGTTAGTTTTGTATAATGTCGACCGTAGTTAGCTGGAACTTTAACTGTGGTTGAAGGAAAGGTTTCAAATTTTTTTGAAACTTTAAAAGTGCGAATTTTATTCAATTTTCGAGTTTTGTTTGTGTTTTGTAGGATAGGGGACGGCTATTCATAGCGTTATTTCTGTAGTTATGACTTAGAGTTAACGACGGCCAAAATCCTGAATTCATGATTTTGGAAGGGTTAGCTTAAAGTTTAGTGATTAGGTCTAAACCATGAAATAGAGTCAAGTCGGTTCATTTAATTTTGGCTTTCCAGAATGTTGAATTTAGGATTTTGGCAGTCCAAAATCTTGAATTCAGGATTTTGGCAGTCGTTAACTCTAACTCTAAGTGATAACTCTACTGAAATAACTCTATCGCTAGTCGACCTCGTAGGATAAAACAAACGATCGCTTATTGGAGTTTCACCAACGTAGAATTTACGGTATGATCTGGGAAATTTTTCAGTCGTCAACTAGACAATAACGTAGTAATTACTTGACCGAATCGAGATAAGTGCAATTTGTGATTACATAACCTCGATTAAATGATATTTTTTAAATAAAGCTTGGTGTCATTTATTGAGTTTTCATGAGTAAAAACTTGTAGCAATCAGAACCTCCCCTCTTGAAAAGAAATTGGCATTTTGCTGTTGGAGAGCACCCCTTGATTCCCATTTTATTAGATAAAGTGGAAAAAAAGATTGATAATCATTGCCTATTTTCCGGTGGCCGCCGTTTTGAATTTCCATGACATGACTTGGTGGCCGATATTGTTTGGAATGTGAGACAATTTGACGTAATCAAATGCAACATGGCGGCTCCCAAAATGTTTTTGAAAAAGACGAAAATGAATGAATAATATATTAAAATTGTCAGTAACCATGGGCCCCAACGTTTTCAGGGGGCAAGGACAGAACAGGGGGAATATAATTGCCCCAGTGCATAAACAGACTAAATACCAGGATAAATGGCACTCTGGACGAGTAGTGGATTGCCTGTGGATGATACACTTCTTGGCGTGACACGTGCTGGCGTGACATGTCGTCTTGAGGGAGGGGTGGGTAGTAAGAAGAGGGAGAAATGGAAACGAGGTTTCGCCATGTTTGTTTGGAATTTTAGAATTGTTCACCGTTGTTGTATGTTTTAAGGTAAGTTCTGGTCCTGTTTGTTACCTTCGGAGTTTTTTTCCTGAAGTTCATTGCAGCTGGTTCATTTTGGAGTGAGGAGACACTGAAAATAAGACTAAATTTGTACTCGTTTCTGAAATATTTTGTCTAGCCTAGGCCGCAGACATGAGTATGTCTGAGCGTTTCTTTTGAGTTTAAGCACAAGTTTTTGTTGTTTTCTTCAGATCGAAGCTTGTTTCTCTCGCACTGAAACTCGTTATATGTTATAATACTGTATTTGGAGCAAGCGAAGTAGATTTTCGCTACATTTGAGCGATATTACGGAAATCTTGCCGCGATATTATTTTAACGGTTAAGCTTCTACAACCACAGGCAGCCCAGACTCGTAATATGAGTGCGCAGTCACTGTACCGATTTATGGGGTTCATGTAACTCAGTCCTGAGGGCTGCAAACACTCATGTTTAAGTTGCATCTTTTTGGTAGGATTTTGGGCTTGAAATCAGGGAGCAGCATATCCAGAAGACCCAGTTGCTTTATATGTGTAAAGCAACAGGGGGGGGGGGGGGGGGAATAAATTGCATGGTTTGGGGTCAGAAACAAAACTACAAGCTGAAATATTTGAACGCTAATTAACTCATTCTTAAAACTTGTTGTTGATCATTGCTTTAGTTCTCAATTGGTTCATAATCCGGAATCTTGTCTTTCAGTAGTCCTTTCAGGCAACAAATATTATTTTTGTTTTACTTGAACAACTATCTCCGTTTGTTTGCAAAGCTCCTCTGCAGTGTGCAACTTTTAACAGTGATCTTTCCACCCCATGTGAGGGCATGAAAACTCACAAGTTTCCTGGTGTCCAGACTTTCTTCCTAAGATTGTTTGGTTACTGCGTACACTTTAACATGAAATGCTTTCGAACTAAAAACTTCCATAAGGCAATATAGGGAAACATTTGCCTCTGCAGTGTCCTTATTTGATGATGGTGGAATTGTCAAAAGTGCTGCAAACAGGTTCTTTTTAGACAACGCATTTGTCTGGTAACTCAAGTATTCATATCCTTTCCTAGAGACTTTGGGTTACCACAAACAAGCAGCAAACTTTGTCACTTTGTTAAGGTTTTACCTTTCTTGTTAACATTGAGATCCAAAAGGGGGTTCATCTTATCTTTGAGTGCAGCTTGTACATGAGTGTTTGCAGTGACAAGTACAACCTTTTTGTAGTTCTAGAAGGCATTCTGTAAAACCTACCTTTACCATGCCTGACGAGTAATTTATACCAAAGGCATCAGACAAAAAGAAAGTGAGGGTTGGAAATGGGCCATTTGCATGATGCGATAATTTACTACCAAGACCAGAGTTCATTGAGTGGCTTCTATCGTAAGGCCAATTTTACCAGTTGTCTCGTTATTCCATCAAGTAGTAGAAAAATATGAATAACAAAGCCTTTTGACAAAGCAGTCTGGTCTTGGTAGTAAAATGATGGCCCTTGGGAAAATGGCCTATTGTCTTTCAAATATTTCAAGACAATTTCCAACCTTCCCTTTCCTTTTGTCCAATGATTTTGGTATAACATTATTCATGTGTTGTTGAATATGAGGCTGTTAAAACTTACGTGAACTTTGGAGCGAAGATTATGCAGGATTTCTTGTTAGAAAAACGGGTGACTTTAAACAGCTGCTAATTTTGTCCAAGACAGAAGAAAGTACAACATT
This sequence comes from Astreopora myriophthalma, assembly GCA_014634185.1. Taxonomy (NCBI): domain Eukaryota; kingdom Metazoa; phylum Cnidaria; class Anthozoa; order Scleractinia; family Acroporidae; genus Astreopora; species Astreopora myriophthalma. Next base: position 2,325,356 of record BLFK01000901.1, read on the forward strand.
TTACCTGTTGAAAGAAAAGGTTGATTTTATGTGGAGATCATTACTGTGATGTCACCATGTCAGCCAGCTCATGAAGGAGTATTTTGTGGTTGAGAAGGTCAAAACAAAGAAAGGAATTACAGTTCATAACAGTAGTGCAAACAAATCAGAATCCAAATCTGCAGACCAAAGAGATGCTACATGGAACGACTCAAAACCACCCAAAACGACCTAAAACCACCAAGGAGATCACCAAAGGCACAAGTGGAATTTTCCCTTCTGATGTTTGCTATTCAGGGTTATCAAAGGTCTTAATGCACCTTTCCATTGTTATGAACAGGTCATTATTTTTAATAATGACCTCCTGTTCCACACAGTGATCACATCAATGACCTCCCGTTCCAACTGGGTGCTTTCTTTGTTCTATAACAATGAAAAGGTGCATTAAATTGGCTCCTCGGCCATCTTAAAAATAATGACCTCGCGCTACGCGCTTGGTCATTATTTTTAACAAGGCCGAGGAGCTCAGGCATTATCCTATATATATATATATATATATATATATACTCTGGGATGATTTTTAATGCAAGAGTTGCGACTCAAAAAAAGCAAAAGGACCTCAAGATTCATGCACTTCCTAAAACCTAAAACAAGCCAAGAAAAACTCAGATCCACAAGGCACTGGTCACGCGTCTAAGTTGTTTCCTTTTTTGCGATAACGCTAACTTTTATACCGCAAAAGACAGTACATGGTCCGCAGTCTTGGATAGAACCTGCTCCATCGTATCACGTCTTCAGTAGCTGGATCGGTAACGATAAACACATTTTTGCGACAGGGGCCTAAAGATTTAGCTACCTCACTCCCTTGAATACCAGAATCTAGCTTAAAACAGACCGGTAGTAAAGTCAGATCCACAAGGCGTGGGTTACGCTAACTCGTTTTCTTTTTCCGGTAACGCGAAAAAATAAATGGAAAGGCAGTACAAGATCAGTTTTCCTGTGTGGATGAAATCTGCTTCTTGGTATCACCTGTTCAATTATTAGCTGGATTGCATAGTTGCTGGATTGGTAACCGGATAAACAAATTCCTGTAACAAGGGCTTAACATTTAAGTACTTCGCTCCCTTAAATAACAGAAATTAAGTTAACTTCGGACCCGAAATATTGTCAGATCCTGACAATTGGAAGTCGTGGATCAAACTATCGAGACCATTGGCAGAACGCCTTCACAGCCCTTTTTTATTATTATTATTATTATTATTATTATTTTTTTTTTAGTGCAGAACAGATTCTTATCACAAGGTAAGGCCACTTGTTCATTGCAGTCCGCATTGATCTGCTGATTCAGGGTGTAAAGTAACACCTAATTAACAAAGCAAACAAGGTGTTTTCTTCAAGGATGGGTAGAAGTTGCCCCTTTGTGAAACAGCAGAGGAATCTCTTGAGCAGCTATGTATATACTGTCCAACATCAAGTGCATTTTGGCGTTCAGCAGTGGAACAGTTGAAACTCTTCTTTCCTATAATTGACCTTCTAACAGGCACAAATATAATGTTTTGGCTCGTTGCAAAAGTGAAACTGTTGATAATGATATTGTATTATTGGTAAACAAGTAATCTTTCAAAGCCGACATCTTAACGTAAATCCCCAATCACTTCTTAAGACTAAAGTAAAACATGCTCATCAACTGGAGTTGGTCGTAGCTAAACAAAATAATGCGATAGATACAATGAGAAATGGAAGGCAATGCTCCCTCGCATTCAAGGCCTCCAGATTAAATTTGTATGTATTACTATCAATGTCATTGTTATTATTGTAACCGGTTTCTCTTTTTTACTGTTGTTGTTTTCGTGTATTAGTGAATTTAATAAAGGGAAAAGAAATTCCTTGTTAATTTTGGTGATTATATGCAATTTTGTTCTCCTTTTGTTTTTAAAGGTCGCCCACCTTCCATCTTCCAGGGAATCTTCCTTATCAAGGTCAAAGGAACTAGCATTAATGTAAAAAAAACTAAGCAGATTATTTTTCTACAAAACTGAAAAAAAGTAGGTTGTTGCTTACTTGGTGTTAAACGACAAAAAAATATGATTGAATATTATGAGTGAAGTCACTGTACTCTTCAATGCAACTCTTTTACTGGTTCCTCCGCTTTGAATGTTGTCTTAAATGTCCAGTTGACTTTATACTTTACCAAAGTACTGAAAATATTTCAATAAAACACCTGAATAAAGTTAGATGGAAATGTTTTTTAATTGTGCAGTCCCGGTTCTTGTGTGTCTTTCATTAAAACGGTTGAAATACATGGCTTTTCCATGACAATAAAAAAAGGAAAGTTATCCTTGCTATTTCATTCCAGAAACCCGGTAAAAGCCATAACACAACCTCTTTACATTCAATAAAAGCATCATTTATTTTTCGGTGTTTAAGGATTTACAGTCCTTTACGGTTTTGCCTCTCTCAGGGAAATATCTCCTGTTCCACTCAAGTTCCGTTGAAATATCCATTACGGACTCCAGAAGGTCACTGTCTTAGCAAAGAAAACAGAAACATGTCATAACTCCAGTTCTTTTGTTCTTGCTCTTTAAAATGCAAATGATTGCCTCGTCTTGACAACGAGGCCGTATGCAAATTTTTTCATTTGCATAAGGCCTCGTCTTCACAACGAGGCTCATAGATTTATTTGCTCTTTGCTGTAGTTTTGCCCTATTGCTTAGAATGACCGTAATAAACCGTAAAAAAGGTAAAATGAACCGGGAGTTGCTCGCAACTCCCGGTTCATTTTACCTTTTTTCTATATAAGACAGTATAAAAGTCCTCTTAATAGATTAGTAGAAGAAATTTTCCTATACTCACCAGCGTTGTCTGGATGGCACAGTCGGTAGTGCATCGGACTTCGGCGCGAGAGGTCCCGGTTCAAATCCGGGCTGGAGCAGCAGGGTCTTCAAAAAGGTAAGTGCTGGAAATAGGAGATAGAGCACAGATTAGACAGGCAAATAGATAGAAAACAACGACGAAAAGAAAGGTAAGTGGTAAAAGAATAAAATAAAGAGGGGGGGCGATGAAGGAGAGGAGAAATAAGAGGGGACATGGCGCCAGGGGAGATGAAAAGAAGGGGAGTGATCACGGGGAGGAGTACAAGGAAGGGGAGTGATCACGGGGAGGAGTACAAGGAAGGGGGGTGATCACAGGGAGGAGAATGAGGAGGGGAGAGATGAGAGGGAAGGTGAGAAGGGGAGGAGTGAAAAAGAATTTTCGTTTTTTTTTTTTTTTTTTGAGAAAAATTTAAAAAATGCGGCAGGCAGCACATCAACCAATCAGATTGCAGGGTTTCCAGGATTTCGAGGTTTTTTAGGTCACGTGACCAAAATTGACCAATCAGAGCGCTTGAATTTTGCATTCCGACGTGATGGCGAAAATTCGCGATCATCGGTACTAAGGGCAAAATTCGAGCGTTCTGATTGGTCAATTTTGGTCACGTGATCGAAATCCCGCAATCTGATTGGTTGATGGGCTGCCTGCCGCATTTTGCTTTAGCGTTCAATGATTTTCTTCTTGTAAACACAAAATACTTTGTACCTTTGCGTTTCCTGAACTGCCTGATTCGTGTTCGCCAGCAAAGTCCTTGGAAACCACAGTGTTCTGAAGTCGGCGGAGGCTGTTAAAACAAAAAGTAAAGGAATATTCGTCAAATTCGAATCTTTGTACCGAATGCTACAATAAATTATGAGAATAAATTAAAGCGAAGACAATAGGGTGGCCGCAAATATGTCAATATAAAACAATAGCTTGCCTATTGTTACCTTCTATTGTATTGTCTCTGTTTTTACAAGACAATCGCGCAATCTGATTGGTTGAATTTGCGGTAGTGTTCGCTGATTAGCATTAAAAACAAAATATAGTGCCACAATTTTGGTCACGTGATCGAAATCCCGCAATCTGATTGGTTGAATTTGCTGCCTGCCGCATTTCGCGTTAGCGTTCGATGCTTTTCTTGTTGTAAACTCAAAATATTTTGTACCTTTGCATGCCCTGAACTGCCTGGTGCTTGTTTGCCAGCAAAGTCCTTGGAAACCACAGTGTTCTGAAGTCGGCGGCGGCTGTTAAAACACCAAAGTAGATGAATACTCGTTAAATTCGAATCTTTGTACAGAATGCTACAATAATTGATGAGAACAAATTAAAGCGAAGACAATGGGGTGGCCGCCAACATGTCAAGTTAAACAATACCTTGTTATTGTTACGTTCTATTGTGTTATCTTTGTGCAAGACATCTCGTTGTTAGCGATTGTTTCTTCTGTAAATTTGGTCGAATTATTACCTTCTAGAGCGTGTTTCCCAGCATCGGAAAGCACTGCGTCATAAGACATGCGGCAACTGTTAAGACACTGAAGGAGAGAAAAAATTGTTAAATTTGATAGATAAACAGTACTACAACTGAATTGTAAAGGCTAACCAAGATCAGATGATAATAGCTACAACTTATAGTTAACTGTACAAAGACTTAAAAACTTTTATGTTATAACGAGAAGCAAGGATATTCACAAATTACGTTCTTAAAACGGTTGGTTTTGCAGTGTGGTACGGTGAAACGCCCGTCATGTCTTCTAAGACACGACCGGCGTTTGAAAACTTTCGTTAAATTACGTGAATGCCCATTGGGGCGCTCCAATATCTTCGAAAAACTTGAAGGAGCAACAAAGCTCAGCCGTCCGCTTTTTCAGGCTACAGAGACCTGATGCAGCTAACGCCTTTAAGCGTATCGTAGCCACACATACGCATAGCTCTCTTTTGAATTCTCTCCACGTTGAAGCTAAGATATTCAGGGAGGCTAAAATGAAACATCTGACTCGCATAGAGTAAAACAGATTGGATACATGCTACCTAAGAAGATGATAGCTCACTCACAGAGACGTCTGCACGCCTTAACAAAATGAGAAAATACGGCATTCTCTTGGAAGTTTTCTTAATTACGGTCTCACTGATGATGTGAGAGTCCATTTCAGATCATTCTGTATCATTTCACCGAGAAATTTAAAGGACTGAACGGACTCCACAGTTATCTGGATCTTCGCGCTAACTGGATTATGTCACGGTTTTTCCCGTCAGAGTGAGATGCAGAATTCTTTGCATTTTGTAGGGTATAATCAAAATATCTTGGTGTCAGACCACGCTTGAATTTCATCTATAGGAGTCTGTGCAGCTCAGCGTCGTATAGGGTAGTGTCATCTACATACTTGTACAGTCCATGAGCTGAGGGAGCTTGTAAATCACTGATCATTGCGATAAATAACCAAGGACCGATCTTCGTCCCCTGAGAAACACCAGCCAGTACTGATGGTCTGAGCCGTCGTTCCGACAGATCTCCCTTCTCTCAGAAGCATTAGTTGAGCAGGGTGGCATGCTTTCTGCGCTGGCTGATCAAGCCTATACGTGAACGGCAATGGCGTTGACAGTCTGGACAGACATAGTCAGTGTTTGGCACTGGTTGATTTTGTGCAGCATGTCGGGCTATGCGGGTTTTCTGAAGCTGCCTGATGCGACGACGTTCAAAACTCTCTACGCCGACACGGCAGGCGGTGCGCCACTCTGGACGGTTAAGAGCTTGTCTCTGCCAGGTTTCAATGGGTATATCACATGCCTTCAGGTTGTATTTCTAAACATCCTTGTACCTCTTGTGCTGACCTCCTCGTGAACGCTGACCACCGACCAGTTCCCCGTAGAAGAGTGCCTTTGGTATTCTGTTTTCCTCCATGCGAGTAAGATGTCCAGCCTATCGGAGTTGGCCCTTGATGAGCAAAGCTTCAATGCCTTCTATCTCGCAACGTTCAAGTACAGCGCTGTTTGGTATTCTGTCCTTCCAAGAGATGCCACAGATTTTTCGGAGGCATCTGAGATGGAACTGGTCAAGTTTTTTCACATGACGGCGGTACCAGGTCCAAGATTCACTCCCATACAAGAGCGTGGTTAGCCCAACTGTTCTATATACACCAATCTTTGTGCTGAGGCGAATACCATGATCCGACCACAGTCTGTGGTGCAACCGTCCAAAGCTGGCACTTGCCTTGCTAATTCGGGAAGTGATCTCATCATCTATGCAAGCATTCTGTGGTAGCAGAACTTCAGGACAACATTCAGCTGTTTATCGCCGATCTTAATGACAGAATCGCGAGGAGAGCTGCCTGGTTTCGGCTGAAACATTACTTCGGTTTTCTTTATGCTGATGGTAAGGCCATAGCGTGATGCTGCTCTCGCGAAGTCATTGAGGATGCTCTGTAGCTCGTCCTCAGCGTGAGCAATCAGTGCACAGTCATCTGCAGAGAGTAGTTCGCGCAGAAGCAGTAAAGACGCCTTAGTCCGAGCCTTTAGACGCTGGAGATTAAAGATACCACCGTCGCTTCTGAATCTGATCATAACACCACTGCTGCAGTTCCCGAAGGCATCTTGGAGCATTGCAGAAAAGATGATACAAAAGAGCAGTGGAGCCATGACACAGCCCTGCCTGGTTCCATTTGTCACTGGAAAGGCCTCCGATGTAGACCCGAGATCAGATACACGTGCCATCATACCATCATGGAATGAGCGAAGGATCTTGACTACTCTCGGTGGACAGCCAGCCTTTAATAAAAGCTTCCAAAGTCCCTCGCGACTAACAGAGTCAAAAGCTTTCGTGAGATCGACGAACACCATGTACAGATCAAGATTTTGCTCCCTGCATTTTTCTTGGACTTGTCTGGCTGCGAATAGCATATCAGTTGTACCTCTACCCAGCCAGTACTAAAGCATATTCAGAAAGACAGTCTCTTGCCAACTTCACTCTTTGTTGTCTGTAATGTCACAGTTGGAAACAAGCAAAGTGTGGTCAATGAGATCGAACGTGCAAAAAGTCTCACATTGGAACCTGTACCTTCTGTAGCCTTAGACCAGTCACGAACTTATTAGAGCATGAGTCGTGGATGAGCTATAGGGATACATGCAAACCGATCAGACCGGACGTGCGTTAGGATAGCAACGTTGGACAATGTTAGAGTAATGTGAAATTGGTCTTAAATGCTTACCATATGCCATCCACCTTCGATCTACAACTACTTCGTCGTCTACGCCCACCAGTTATAAACACGCCCTCTCGGCGAGGCTTGCGTTTGTCGTCAGTTGGATGCTAAGTCGATATCATCAGTGCGTAAGCACACATGCTCCACTCAAGAAGGAGGCTGCAGTGGAAGCTGTAGCAACCTCAACAGGCAGGCGGTTCCCAGTCCACTGTCTGATGATCCTCAGTTGACAGGAAGCTGTTCTGTAGTTACGCCTTCTCTTCAAAGGGGAGGAGGAAACAATGAAAGTGAACGAATCTTGTATACCTGGTTGCAGGAATTAGATCATCACCCAAGTCAACTCAGTGCGACATGAGCATGTATGATTTTATACATCCTTGCAAGCCTACTGACTCACGGCTGCTCGTCGCCGTTCCAGCATCTGTGTTCGAGGCTTCTCCATCCGAGCTCGTTGATCATCTGCGATACACTTGCACACTAGTTGTAGTTATTCATAACGAAGCGAGCAGCCCTCCTCTGGACCATCTCCAGCTTATCTTTGATTTGTTTTAGTGTGAGGGTCCCAGACGACAGTCGTGGTCTAACAAGTGCGTTGTACACATTGGCGATGCCTCAGGGAGATCGAACGTTGCACATTAGGAAGCCAATGGAAGAATTGCCCTTCTTTACAACATTTGCTGATGTGATTGTTCCAAGATAGGACAAGATAGCTAATGATGTCATACTGCTGGACGTTCCAAGGGCATTTTGCAAGGTTTCCCATAACAAACTGTTGCAGAAATTGAGTTATGGAGTTAACATCATTTAAGCCAGGCCCTAAGTCCCAAATTCGACTCCTTGCGGATGATACAATAGCCTGTATGGCTGTAGCCAACGATCATGATGCAAACGCCCTTCAGTGTGACTTGAATTAACATGAAAAATGGGAAGACAAGTGGCAGATGGAGTTTCGCGCTGAAAAGTGTAAATTCCTGCGCGTCAACCGAAGTAGAAGCCCTATCATTCCTGATTATAAATTACACGGCCAAGTCCTAAAATAACAAGACAGTGAAATGTTGGTGTCATAACCTATCTGCGTGTTGGTTAGCACGCAGATTCCTAAGGAGATCATAGCTGGAAGCTGTGTTTCTGTCGACCGCTTTGATCTGAATTCGTGTTGCAGCTCATACAGTATACTATTACGCTCCAGCTAGGTTAGATTAGATAAAGGATCACGTTGGCGAGCTTCCATATACTGGACATTTAGGCCTATGCCGCTACTTCGGAAAACGATGATGATGCAGTTGAAGATTTCTACGACCAACCACAGGAAGTCGTAGATCATGTTCTCATGAAAGACATTCCTGTTGTGCTCAGTGTTGTGCTAGGCGACTGGAACGACAAAGTAGGCGAGGATGCCTGGAAGAACTGGAAAGGCACATCAGTGTGGGCGTTACAGCACCGCACAGACAAGTGAAAGAGGTTTAAGGCTCCGAGAACGGGGCGTGCTTGGTGAATATACTTGGCAAACACAAAGCATAAAGAAGATGGACATGGCACATCCCCAATGGAGAACTCCACAACAACCAGATTGACTTCCTCATTGTGAAAAGGCGCTTGCGGCGTAAACATCGCTAAGACACGAAGCTTTCCAGGTGCTGACATCGGAAGCGACCATGATTTATTGATGTGATCTTCCGGCTCCGTCTGAAGAAAATAAACAAGCAGGATCCCACAAGGGTTAAGTTCGACCTCGCGAAGCTCAAGGTTCCTGCAATATCCGTAGCCTTCCAGGCAATGATAGGAGGAAGATTTGCACCGCTTACCATGCTCGATGCAGATGACACAGATGTGGACACACACTGACTAACACCCTCAACACAGCAGTGGCTGAAACAACCAATGAGACCCTTGGCAAACACCGTACAGTCAAAAACGGGTGGGTCACAGCTTACATCCTCAATCTATGTGACAAACGAAGAGAACTGAAGAAGAGGAGATATGAGACAGTGGAAGGGGTAAAACAGTACAGAGAAGCAAACAGAAAATCAAGAAAAGGACTTGCTGATGTGGGTACTAAAATGCACTAATTTAGATGGGTGATGGTATTATTTGCACTCCAGTTGTAGGATAAGTTAATAATAAATAAAATCGTTTATATCCTTATTAGTGTTTACAGTTGTTTCATTGATCACAGAAATTTGCTTTAAGGGCTTCTTATTACTTTTAAGAGATTTCTTAATAGTCTGTCTTTTTAAAATTTCTAGTCCTCTCATCTAGACAGTTCCATGAAATTAGCCCTCTGTAATCAAGACTTTTCTCAGCCCACTCATAGTATTTTTTTATATTTCTTTGTGGCATAATCCCTTTCCTTTCTGATTCTATAAACTTAAAGTTTTGTGCCAATCTGTGTTCTCCCTCCTTTATCTTAAAAACTTCATTGACAGGTATCGCCATTTTACATATCTCAGGACCTCCCAGTCATTCACACTGCTCGGTAATTTTTTTATTATTCTAGCTGACCTAGGATGTATACATTCCATCTTCTGAAACATTGCACTTGATCAATTTCCCCATAGCACAGTTGCATACATGATCTTCGGAATTATTGTATATATCTTCTAGTAACTTACTGGGCAAGTACCTGATATTTTTTAGAGCATATTTATCTGTTCAGCATACTATTTGCATAATGTATCTATGTGTTGTCTCCATATTAACCTATTGTCAAGTATTACTCATAGACAATTGGCGGAATCCAGCAGGTACAAAACACAGGTCACAGGTCATTGTTTTACCAATACAGAAACAACCCTAACCATTTACAAATGCTAACATTAGGCCTAAAAACTTTTGTTTAGGCCTAAATAGGCCTAAGGTTAACTTTGATAAGTGTTTAGGATACTATCTGTATTGGTAAAACAATGACCTGTGACCTGTGTTTTGTACTTGCCGGGTTGAATCTGTATAGTTAATTGACAGGTAGTAGTGGAACAATGTATCTGTTCTTTAGCATGATCATCACATCTGATTTCCTAGAATGGATACTAAGCTTGCTCAGGTTACTCCATCTACAGATTTCTACAAAGACTGCATTCAATTGTTTAATAACTTCTTCAATGTTATCATCTACAACATATCTGGTAGTGTCATCAGCATAAAGGTGTATTTCACCCTTAGTGACTGCTTCGCATAGGTCATTTACGTAGATTGAGAGTAACCTTGGGCCTAGAAGGGATCCTCGTGGCCCTACATATTTCACCTCCAGCAGTTCTGATTATATTCCATGGATATCCACTGACTGATATCTGTCAGATAGCTATCTAACCATGTTAGAAGGTGCCCACTTACAGCACATCTTTGTGGCTTGTAGTGAAGAATATTTCTATCAACTGAGTCAAATGCCTTACGAAAGTCAATAAAGATGGCACCAATTATTTTTCTATTATCAATTTGTTTCTTCCAAGTTTCTGTAAGGTATAATAGTAATGCTTCTGATGACACTCCTTTATAAAACCTCCATTAATTTTTATGGAGGGTCAGGTTTAAGTGTGGATCTAATGTGTCATATGACTGATTCTGCTATTTTGCTGGGTATACTACAATCTTCCTTGTCTCCACTCTTATACACAGTTTTGACTATTCCAGTTTTCCATTTGATTGGGTATTTACCTTCATCATAACATAGGTTGCTAGTGAAAGATATAAAATAGGAGAATTCATGAGCCAGAGCTCTCATTTCTCTAGATGTTATGTTGTCTGGTCCACCTGCCCTCTTTATATTGATCTTATTTAGCTTCTTGAGGAATAACTCATCACTCAGATTAACATTGTCTGTAGTAGGAGTCACTCTGGGTTTTCAGTTGCTACTGGGAAGCATGAAGCTAATTTCTCTCCAACTGTTGTGAAGTAATTATTCATAGTAATTGCTTTCTCTTTGTCATTGTACACCAGATTCCCATCTTTTCTAATTGGGCTTATTTTCTTTCTTTTCTGCTCTTTATTAGTCATTTTTCTTATGACATTCCAATATTCACTCAGTCCTTTTCAGTGTCATTCAATGTTTTTGTTTGTTTCTTTGTTTGTTTGTTTTTTCCAATATTGAGCTTCAGCCCTTTTCAGAGCTGATGTTTTGTTCTCTGTGCCTTTTGTAACTGCATGTATCTTTTATTTATTAACTTCCTTATTTCACCATTCATTCATGATAGGGAACTTGCTCGAAGCTTGGCCTTCCTTTGCTTTATTTTCTCCTGTTTAATATAATTACATAGAGCTTCAAACATCCAGTAGTTATCATCAACATCGTCAAAGACGTTTACAGGAATGCCATAGTGCCAAAGCCATCTCCTTCTTAAAGTCATCTATTCTGCTTCCTTTCCAATCATATACCAACTTGATTTTTGGAGGTACTCGTATTCTGGATAGTCTCATAATAACATAGCTAAGCCCATGGTCTGCAGTACAGGTGTCAAAAACTGCAGCTTTCATGGTCATATTTTTATCGTTCATTATTGATAGATCAATCAATGCTTGTGATATATGTGTTATTTCTGTTGTCTGTTTAATAACGTTCACCGTTTTATACTTCTTTAGCACGGTGATGAGCTTTATCCCTGAGTCAGATATCTCTGATTTATTCTTTTTTAACAGGACTGAGTTCAAATCTCCCATTATGAAGATGTTATTTTTCATCCATACGCTTTCAAGTTGTTTATCTAGAATACCATAGAAATTGAAGTCACTTGGGGGTCTGTACATGACCGACAGAGTATAAGACGTGGTGAATGCAACATAAGTTCAGCCCAAATGGCTTCGATGTCATGCCACTTTCCCGTCTGGAACCTGATCAGACTAGTTAGCATAGACCACTTTCATAAATGGGCGAGCAATTTGTTATTCTTTTGTATATATATAAATTAGACCTACTGGCCTCATTTTGAAACAAAAATTCTTTTGAATTTTGCACATCCTAGCGAGGCAAGAAGGGCTCATTAGCATAAAAACAAAAGGATATTTTGTTTGGCCGCCATTATGAAAGAGGTGGTGACGTCCTGATCATAGTAAAGAGACGCAGATTAAAGTGGTTTGGGCACATATATCGATCATCGGGGCTTGCCAAGACAATCCTGCAAGGCACAGTGGAGGAAACAGGAGAGAAAGCAGAAACGTTGGGAGAATAACATTTCAGAATGGACAGGCCTGAAGCTCAGTGACGCCCCAAGGGAGTTTGAGAACAGAGTGAGATGGAAAGAAATGGTTACCATCTGTGATATCTCAACGGTCGTCCTGACCACGGGATAGGTGCAGGTACAGGTGCAATCCACTGATGGTCACTGATGAATTCCATGATTTTTCAGTCTAAGTTCGTCCAAAAGGATGTTATAGTGAGTAACATTAAAGGCTTTCGAGAGGTCAATAAACAAATGCCTACGGAAAGTTCAGTCAGTCAGTCAAAGCAAGAGGACAGTTTTTCATGAAAATTGCCGGATTAAGATTTAGGACGTGGAATGGTATTTCCATCATTGGTTGTTCGACCGATGAAAGCTAGTTGTGTTCCGCCAACCTTTATATGGTCTGAAATCGGTAAAAATGATAAATACACGTGTCTCGCTTCTGCTACAGTGTAGTCAATGTACCCAATGTGACGAAGAACTGATAATTCCAAGAGGACGAGACTATAATTGATAGTTTCCAGAACAAATACGTATCTAACGGCTGTAAGGCAGGTAGTATCTCTATGTGCTGTTTTCTGCCATTTCGCTTTGCCAAAGAATTAGTCAGCAAACAAATGCTTGCAAACCCAGAACAAAATTTAAATCTACAGGTTTACAGGGCTAATGCCTCACCGCTGTGTATAAACTTATAGACTCACTGGCTCACTGCAAAATAACAGCCTTGCAAAAAACTGTTGTCGCTTGTTTCATTCAGTACTTTGTAATATGAGAGTTTTAAAATCGCTCAATCGTGGTAAGATTTGTTCTGTTAAGGGTTCAAGCTATTTCTCTTACAAGTCGAGCTCTCACATTTGGATTTGAACAGCTGACATACACACATCATCTTCATTTCTCAGTGTAAGGTTGAGTCTCATTTGAAAAAATCGATTGTACACATGCGCTGTAACTATTAGTTCAATCGAGGGTCAGATGTCCTGTCAATCAACACAATATGAAACCAACCCCTAGTATCAAGTACTGGTAGAGAAATTGCCGGAAAAGCTTGTCACGAGACCCGTTTGCATTCCACGACAGACCTTTGACAAGGAAGACGACCAAAATGGCCTTCCAAACGACTGTCTCTTTTACCTATTCGATATTTCACACATGTGTATAAACTTGCGAATTACGCGGTTGCCTTTTCAGAAATGTTGCCTTTTTAAAGATTAATTAACGAAGATCTTATTTCCTTTGAACCACACTGATAAATTGTCTAGCTCAGCCGGAGCTAGTCTGCCTCTGTTCGTAAATAAATTCAATTATGTCACGGGTTTGCCAGCTGATCTATTTATTTATTTATTTATTTATTTATTTATTATTTATCTATTGGTTTTCCGTCAAGAAAATGTACCGCAACATAAAAGATCTCTTTTTTATAACCAATATACATACCATTTATAACCAGGCGAATAGTCCATGATAAGATGCGGTCACTGAATCCCTCGATGTATCCTCCGCAGTTTCTCGGTGTAACAACAGTATCATTACTTTCCACAAGTCTGTCACGGGCAAAAGCCATCTTGCTGAATCTCGTTAGAGGCTACAAAGACAAAAATAGGTCCGCGAAGCGTAAATGCTACTTGTGTCAAACGTAACCTATACCTTGTTTCAATGGATGCTTTAATACTCTTTCGCGAATGCTCGAATGATTTTGAGTCACTCCCTTTTACCGCGAACAGTAGCTGAGCTAGGAAGGCCAATATCCCGACACTGTATTCAAATTTAAACCTAAAGTTTGATGTGTGGTTTACTCGAAAAACTTCAAACAGTCAATAATCAATATCAAACTGATAGCCGATTTCCCAGTTGCTGTTCGCGTCTGTTACAAAACGAGTCTTCGTGCGAAACCATTCAAATACACATGAATTGTGCCTTTTCAAGCAGATCAAGGTCATTCCCATTTGAATGGTTTCGCACAAAGACTCGCTTTGAAACGGAGGCAAACAGCAACTCGAATGACTTCGATCCGTATAGCGAACTCTTCAAAAATTGAACAGTCTTGGCACGGCGTCGTGGGTATCCTGTGCAACGATGCAACCACCAGACCTGTGTTGCTCGAAACTTGGTTAGTGCTAACCAGCGTTAAATACCATGACAACCTACTGGTACTGATACTACTTAACCAATGGTTAGCGCTAACCATGCATGTTTCGAGCAAATTACCCCAGGGTGCCTTCTTGAATTAAGTCAACAAGCGCAACTCAACAAATACACCCCTCCCTCCCTCCCCCCCCCCTTTCACC
>BLFK01000901.1:2344828-2356743 GCA_014634185.1 Astreopora myriophthalma
GACGTAAGTATCGTCCCTGCCGTCGAGGCTGTAGGGACTGTCACATGACCCACTGCAATAGGCAAACCTAATTGGGGTCTTGGGTGACATGATGAGATGCCCCATTCCCATCGTGGAGAAATTAGAAACGAAAGTACGTAGTCGACAATATGTGTCGTCCTCATTGCTCTTGGACTGGAACAGTTCGTCTGTTAGTAAAGGAAATGGTGCAAAAAGAGTGTTGTAGACAAATGAAAGGGAATTCTAAAATTTCTACGTCAAGCCATGGAAAAGCCTCCCTCCCCCTTCCATTTTTCCATGAAAGACAGACACGAATTTAAAATTATGACTTGTAGTTCCTGCTTTTGGCGTGCTTCAACTGTGTTTGTGAGTGATTTTGCCCTTTTTATTGCTGAAAGTGTTCGGTGAACGGACGGTAATTCTCGATTTATTGTGATGCTTCCCATCTTCACGACATGAGAACGTGGAAAACAAACCCGAACGTCACCCATTGTTTGTTCGCTCAACGAGCGTCCTTGAACCGCTTTTAAACAAAGAAAAAAAAATGAAAGCCTTATTCCGTGGTTGCAGACATGGAGCCGATCTGAAATGAAATCACTTCTTCCTTTGAAAATCAGTTTCGTTTTTACAAACCTTAAATTGAGTGAAACGTGCATGAAGGAGAGTTACCTTGTTGCACAGGGTACAGTGAGGCGGATGATTTAGAGGGTTCAGCTTCGCAGCAAACGATCAAGGACAAACTGGTGATGATTAAAATCCTTCCGTATCTCATCTTGTGTTTGGATCAGCACTTGGCTCCAACTGAAGATGTTTGAAGTTACCCTGATTTGTATATTATTGCTGCTTTCTTTACCACATAGGGCCGGATTGAATCTGAAATTACGCCCTTCTTTCCAAAAAAGGTATGGCAGGTATCGGACATAACAAAACAAGATCAGCCTCAGGCATCGCGGTAAAAAATAAATTTTAGTAAAATACAGGGGTTGTGTTAATCCAAGCGAAACTGAAAGAAAAAGTCAAATCCAACCCCATACATTGAAGGGGATCCTATATGAATTATCGTTTCTCCTCACCTCAATTACCAGGAGCGTAGTTACCATACACACAGCCATACAGGTGAAATCTGACAAAATTTCGTGAAGGCTTATTATAATTTTAATTGAATGACTAATATAATTTTCTCATGGGCAAGAATGTTCCCTGTCGAGTATTTTGATTCATATTTATTTATTAAAAGTGTGAGTCGGAAAACGCAGGAAATTCCGCGCAGGAAATGGCATTTCTGAGAAAGCGCTCTAAATTTCAAAACTCTCCGGGGGAGCATGTCCAAACCCCCTTAACAATGGGCACCTGCCGTATATCTTAAGCATCGCACCATTCGTCTATGATCACTCGGTGGTCTGAGGATTGATTTCTGAGGCTTGAACTTCAAAAATGTTGAAAACATTAGCCATTACATTCTCCCCAGTTATAAGGGGTATTAAGATAATGCATCAAGACACGCAAAAACGTTCGTATGAAACGGAGGTTGGTTATCCACCGACAGGCCCTGTGTGCCAAGAAAGAACAACTTCAAGACGGTATTAGTATTCGAAAGGCCAGTAAATTTTTAGTGAACAATGGATTGGTTTTAATTTATATGCATGGGCTTGTGTAGCTACAAGAATTCCTATGTTACGGTAAATCTATCTTAAGAAAATCCGAACCATTCCCCCCATCTGAGCAAGCTTTCAATAGGGCAGTCGTGACATACCAGCACATACGAAACACAAATAGCTGATCTACACCGAAGACAAGGATGTAACCATTTCAAAAGTGTTGCATTCTGAAAGTATTACGGCTGAACCCCGTGATTGTAGGCGCCATTAAAGCAAAACACTCACAAATATTCAGTTCACCCTGGGATGACGAAAACACAAAAAACTGTGTCAAAGCGTAAACTGTTCATAGGTATCGAAAAATTGTTCTCGAAGACTTTAGTGTTGTCATAACTCCGCAGATGTTTACTATTAAAATGATTTATCATTTTGCGGCCTTCAAATATAATGTGAAAACTGTTATCGAAACCTCAGTATGTCACAATACTTTTCACGTCTATCTTTGATAATGATTTATCATTTTTCTACCTTTGAGCAAGCAGGGGGGTATCATTTTCCTGCCAAGACCTTTGAGGGTTATTTTGGTGACCTCAGAGACTTATAAATGCATGTAAAAATAATGAAAAAGCTGGTTATCTTACCA
Source organism: Astreopora myriophthalma (assembly GCA_014634185.1). Lineage (NCBI taxonomy): Eukaryota > Metazoa > Cnidaria > Anthozoa > Scleractinia > Acroporidae > Astreopora > Astreopora myriophthalma. The sequence continues at coordinate 2,347,070 of BLFK01000901.1, forward strand.
AGGTTTTTGTAGAGGCGCGAAATTGGTATCGTGATTAGCTTTGTGTATTGTCTTATCGTTGTAACACCATGCATTTAGTTCATTCCCTTATCTGTCACCTCACATGTTCATTAGTGCTCTTGTCTTAGGTTTCTCGTTCATTAGCGTTCTTTGTCATAGTAGGTCGTTTTCGTACTTGTTAGTTTTTTAATTTTTGCATATAACTATATATTGGTAACTTGTTAATATTAGTTTGTTCAGTGGTAGTTTCGGGCTAGTAGGTAAGGTTCTAGTTAAAGTTACAAGTCAAAGTTTAGTGCAAGTTAAGTCAAGTTCTCTATCCTGTCGTCACATTCGTCTTGTAAGTATTCGTCGTTTTCCTTCTGTTTGTCATTTTCTGTACTTATCCTATTTTCGCTTAGTCGGTGTATTCAACTCTGTTTGTAGTTTATTCGTTTTCAGTTACCGTCCCCGTACCGTACCCGTATCGTACCCTGTCTATTAAAATTGTTATCACATAAGGGACGTGTTATTTGCGTTTGCGACGACAGTTTTGTTTGGTGGAAATGAAAGGCTTTGACCGGGTACATTTCGCTATAAAAGAAGCTACGAGTCTGCATTCTATCACTGACCGCTATGAGTCTATGAGTCTGCATTCTATCACTGACCGCACAAAATACATGGTTCTTTCACGGAATCGCTATAATTCTAACACAAAAATCAGCTTTTAAGTCCATATTAAATCCATTGTTAAAGTTCTTATCTATTATCTCTTGATATTTTTTTCTTATATTTAACAATTACACTACGAGTTCGAGTTTTCCATGAGTCAAATAGTCAACTCGGCACTACGCGCCTCGTTGACCATCCACTGACTCAGAAAACTCGAACTCGAAGTCTTATTTGTTAAGTAGTCACTATACGGCCTCAAATCACCTCAGTTTCCGGTTACATACTTGTCACGGATCGACATGCAAGTCCATGCATGACATCAGATTAAGATCATGACTTTTTTAAAAAGTTTTTACAGTTTTAAAGTTTTGTAGTTTCTTATGAATTTAAAGAATCTTTTATCGTTAAAATGTTTTTTGACACTTAAGTAAAAACCTCTCTATTAGCTCGTATCGTGCAGCTGATAATACCAACATATTAAAGGAAAGAACTTAAGAAACCAAACTGATAAAGAAACGATTTCGTCCAGGTTACACAGCTACGTACTAGACTAGAAATTGCGCTGTTTCTTTTGCTATTTTATTATTTTTCGCAAACGTGCATGCGTTAACTTCGTATCACTCCAGTGCGTACAAAAAAAGTGTACCATATCATGATATGGAAGACACAATGACTACATTTCTCAAATATATATCGCTCGAAATCTTACTCTAAATTGAGGTGAACCGAGCTGCGAGTAAGAAAGGGATCTGTCACCTATGGCGCAGGGGCCGGCATTTCTCTCCCTCGCTGCCTATCGGGATAGGTAGCCGACAGATGGCGAAGGACCAATACACAGGGCTGGCATAAGCGATCCGCGAACCGAAATCTGGGGGTTATCGTCATAGCACGATGCTGAGGCTTAAATGTCGAGAGGTACTGCTACTGCTTAATTTCTGGTTTTACGCAATTGGTCAGTCTTAACAGATTATTTTTTAGACATTTTGTTTGTTTGGATTCTACGGGAACAAACGAGAACAACAATTTATTGTTTACAATGACGTTAACGTGTTTGGTTGGACAGGGATGGAAAAAAAACTAAGCATCTCTTAAAAAAGGTTGTCGGTCGGTCGAGTTTCATCGTAGGAGAGTACGCCATCATGTAAAATCGCTGTGGAGAAGTAAAACACTCTACGTTTCGCTTCGAGTTTTCATTTTGGTGTTAAAAACACAGTTTCGTCGATTTCTGAGTGAAATAGCTTATTCTCTTGAACAGGGAACATGCGCTGTACGGGATATTTGCATAGGACTTGAGTCGAAGATGCCGAAAGAAATAAGGGTGTAGCATGGACTGCAAACAGTCGGGTTTTTCCTCTTTCGGAACTATTCCAGAGAAGGAATACTTAACACAAATGCGAACCATCTTCTTTTGGGACGTGTTGCCAATACTTGTTCTTTGAGAAAACCTTATGCTATTCATTGGCCATATTCATTTCAGAGACAGAAAACCGTCTTGGACGCCGGGAAACTCTTCTATAGACGGAAAATTCGTCTAATATGAATCTGGTTAAGGACGAGTTTCCCGTCTTAAATTTATCCGTCTATTTTTCCGTCTAAACCGACGGGAAATTCGTCTGAGACGGTTAATCGTGTTTAAATTCACATTAGACGCGAAAATCCAACATATCCTCTACCTCTGAAATGACTATTATCGACAATTCGTAATTTTCCCTGGAATGACTGTTATCGTCATTTTAGGATTACTCTGTCCCAGGACTTGTGGTAGCAGATGAAAAGAAAAAAGGAAAAGTGGCATCTCTGGACGGGATTTGAACCCGGAGCTCCCAATGTGACGGAACTGTTTTTACTCACTTGACCACTAAAGATCAACTGGCTAACAATTGCACCGATTATTTATCAAATCGAATTCGTATATATATAATCATTGCTGAATAGTGGTTAAGTCTAGTACTTGATTTTAAAATCGTTAGCTTTCTCTTAAAATTTGGTAACCGACATTTTCTCCTTTTTAAACTTGTTTCTCACGGCCTGTGATAATACACGTTTACAGCGGCATTCGGACGAAAAAATATATTAATATATTTTTTAAAAGTGTTCTGTCAGTTAGCGATGCGGTAGTCTAGTGGTTAAGTGGAAGGGTTATTAATCGAACATTCCCAGGTTCGAGTCCAGCGAGTTTAGGCATTGGGGTTCTGATTTTAAAAATAGATATTCATTTCCCATAATCCTTATCAAGCGCTAAGCGTCCTAAATTGACGATAATAGTAAATTTAGAGAAACTTAGGAATTGTCGATAATAGTCATTTCAGAGGTAGAGGATGGGTTGGAAAATCAAGGCGACTTTTTTGCGCTTGCACCCAGCGAGAAGACTGGAACTAGAAAGCCAGCAACTTCTTGTGGGTAAAAAAAATGGCGCCTCTTCGCAGCCTGGCCTGATGGTCCTAAGCTCCTTTCAGGGTATCGTTTTTCTGTCTTACTAGCTGTACATAAAACGGTTTACCGTCCTTAAATTCGTATCGGACGGTATTCTATCTGACGGACTTCCGTCTGTGACGAGTTTCCCATCTGCTAATACGAATTCGGGCATAATCTATAAATCTTAAGTCGCGATAAGAATATATAGAATAATCCCAAACGAAAAGACCAGTGATTTTCCATGCATGTAATTCATTGATTCGGTTATTAATCAAAATATTCCAGCTTTCGTCTTCTCGTAAAGTTCTTTAGCCGGCAATGTTCTTCCATTTGTAGAACAATAGTAAGAGAATTAAAACTATTAACAATGTATTCTTCTTCTACACGGTGTTTGCGCGTAGAAGAATCATGAATTTCCAGGTAAAGCGCGTTCTTCGCCGAACTATCAATGTCAAACAAGCAAGGCTAATGACTGCAGCCAATTGTTAGTGTGTCTTGTCACTAACTTCACTGTTCCCAAACACAAAATTTGAGCGCATCATGTGCGTTTATATTAGCCTCATTACCTTTTCTCGTTGCTTTGAAGTGTTGTCCACGTGTTTACTGTTATCGTTTAAGAATCTTGCATAAGACGCCGGTGCGATTAGCACTTGGAGCTTTGAAGCCGAGTCGTCTTTCAACTCCTACTTTGCTTCGCCCCGTAAACCACAAGGTTTTACAACTTTGTCAATGTTTTTTTCCTGTCTCAATAATGACATGTGGAGGTTAAACGTGAATTTTCTATAGCGTTTCATGTGGGAGCGTCAAGAAGTGTGATTGGCTAAAGAGGGTTACGTCATTGACATTTTCCCGCTTTTTTGTCGGCAACGGCGCGAATGCTCGCAGCTGCGGAGCAGGTGTCGTTGGGGGAGAGGGGGTGGGGAGACAGACCAAGAGGATAGAAACGGGAGGGTGCTGTTTTTCGGTTCTTTTTCTCCCGCAGGCTAGTGCGTTCTCTCGTAGCTTCTTCATCATTTACAAAACGTTTGAGACACTTCGAGATTTCTTTCATTTCGTTAAAACTTTCGACAGTAGATAACGTAGACAGCCTCTTTTCCTGTTTCATGTAGGAGGGGGATTTACCGGTTACTCTACTGATAGTCTCTTCATTCCCTATTTAAGAGCTGGCTACGGATCACAATAGGCCTGCTTGCATTAACTGAGCACAAGCTTTACATTCACCACACGCGGGCTGCCAGATCAGTCGGGTTGTCGAGGACACGTATGTAATTCTCTATATGGGACACATTTAGATAAGTGCAGTCCATTCTATTTGATGCATCAAGTTTAGGAAATGACTGGTTTGCTGACCAGCTACCTCTGACCAACAACCTCTGATCAGCATAACATTTAGATTATATTACAAACATTTTAGCCTAAAATGGCTTAAAATCGCCAAAAGTGGCTGCATTGGTGACAGAAGCATGCATGTCCTCGCGTATTGCACTTCGATCACGGATCTTGGCCAGAAGAAGAGAATGCCCCACCTAAAAAGGCAAAAAGAAAAGTTGACACACCAGAAAGAGAAGTTTTCCTCACTGTTGCATATATTACAGCAAGAGCTTTACATTAAAATGAATTTCACGTTCCATTCACAAAAAGATCTTCTTTCTTTACTCACCACACCAATACGAACATCCATTTGTTGTACCTCCTGCTTGAGTCTTGTTAAGGCTTGTTTTATTCTAACAAGTGGACCTAAATCACAGCAAAAACTTATCAACGACTGAGGAACGTATCAAGCCCAAGTTGGGATTTACCCCTAAAGTGATCATTCCAGTGAGTTAACAAGTCCAAGAGTAACTTGTTCAAAGCAGGATTAATGCTAATCCCATGTTCAGAGTGACCAAAACCAACAGGTTCTCATGGTATTTAACCCGGATTAGCACTAAGCTCGCTTTGAAAAAAAATGGCCCAGTTCAATGGAAGAAACCCTACATGATAAGAATGTAATAGCTTGTTTACAAATAAATACAACTCAAAAAGAAAACTGGGAACTTGTTCTTAAAAATGAATTTTGCTCTGACAGTGATTACCATGGTCTAGAGAGTATATTATGCATCAATGCCTCTCACTTAACTCTTCTGTTCATACCTGCATCAGTCATGTTAGTGCCTCGTTCATCCATCTGAGCTTTGACGGTTTCAAGTTCTTCAGTAATCTAGAAATGAAATCAAATTCAGTTAGCAGTGCACAATATTATAATGTCCATTCATCATACATCTATGCAACAAAACATAAAAAATGCACTGACTTATTACGGTCCTGGGCCGAGTTGTTCGAAGCCGGGTTAGCGCTAACCCTAAGTTAAGTCTGATTAAATCCTACTGGTTGTCATGGTATTTATCCGGGATTAGCACTGACCCTGCTTTGAACAACTCGGCCCTGATGTGTAATAAAAATAACTCATCCAGCAACACCACATACCTGAGCTAATGACTTCGTAAGTTCCGTAACTCCCCCGGAACCTTGTTTATAACGTTCCTTTGTCTGGAGAAGAAAACAAGATAAAAAGAACATTATTTTCTCACAGAAACGATTGCTGAGGTTAATACAGTTAGATGATCTGAAAAGTAAAACCCAGTCAAAGGAAGTATTCTCCTCAGAATTTGTCTGCTTCAGAGACGGCCTTTTTAGAGAAGTCTGTCTCAATGAAAGTGGAGTATGTATTTAATAGAAAGCTGAAATTCTGTTTTTTTGATACAGTACCTCAGCCAAAGTGTCTTGTAGACTTCTGAATTCTTGCAGCAGGTGTTCAAGCTGTTTCAAAGAGAGGGAGAGGGAGAGGGAGAGGGAGAGGGAGAGAGAGAGAGGTGAATACACAAGACAACAGTTCACAGTGCACATTCATGGTATTTAACACCAGTATGTTCTTGACTATATCTGAATCAACTTCTGCTTACCATAAATTGATAAAAACAACTTTCTCAAAACAGCACTTTTCATACACAATAAATTCTATTAACTTCAAATGTGGCTGAACTATGGTTTGCTTTTCCCTGCAAAACACGTCATCAGTTCCCACACAGGGTTCTCCCAAAAGTTTGTAGCAGAAGGAGAAAAGATTGAAGTAGGCAGCAAGGAAGTAGTGCCCGTTTATTGTATCAAGGCTCAGCGCACCCTACACGTGGCGAAGATGCCGCCTATGGGAAGAGGCGGGCACTCTCTAATTTGGAAGGGGGAGGACCTCCCCTAGGAAAGGTTTGCATTTGGAGGCTGTTCGAAATGCGATTTCGGTGTATTTTGAGCTACTGTGTAGTTTGCTCATCCCCTTTTCCTCGCAGATTTGCCTTATATTTGATTGTATATACGTAACCGTGTACTTATTAATATATAGACATCAGAAAACGTCCATGGTAAAATGATTTCAGAGTACTCAATTACTCCGAAGGAACCTGCAAAGAAACGCACTTGTTGCCATCATTGTTACTTAAAGTGCCACTGTGATGAAAATGATCAGTTCTCATTTTTCTTCACATTTTGAAAATACTTGTGTTGAATGCTCAGGAGGTGAAACTTTTTGCAGTTATTTTAACTGCATTTCTTTGATTGAATGGTCCAACATTACTTTGTGCGGTTCCAACCAATAAGCCCTCAGAGAGCTGGTTCGAGGAGAAAGTGATATCATTTACTCACTGGCTTAAAAATGGGGCGTGTGATTGTGGCTTATTTAGTATGCAGCATGTTTTCTTTTCTTTTTTTTGCTTTTAGATTGTCAAATCTGTGTTCTGTGTACTAATTAAGCCACATTCACACACTCCATTTTTAAGCCAGTGAGTAAATGACGTCACTTTCTCCTTGATCCAGTTCTCTGAGGGCTTATTGGTTGGAACCACTCCAAGTAATGGCAAACAGTTAAAAGAAAAATTCCTGTCAAAATAAATAGTCTTCCTCTTGACATAATTCCACAAAACCTTTCATGCTCAGTATTCAGCACAAGTACTTTCCAAAAGTGAAGAAAAATGAAAAGTGATTTTTGATCGTAGTGGCACTTTAAACTACTGATATACTAATGTGTACTTAATCATTTAATGTTACGACCGGTTTTAACATTTTCCACCCTCACTATGTACAACAGCTCCAAAGAGAGAACCTATAAACAATCTTTCTCCCTTTGTAGCTGGCGTGCTTACAGAGGACACTGCCACAGCTACCTGATTGTTGATGTATTTTTCTCTGCTAGATATCTTCTCAAGTGTTCTGCTGATTTCATGATGAAGCTTGTCAAGATGTCCCTGTCAACAACAAGAAGCAAAGTAGCTTCCTTACACAGTGTCTAGAGCATGAAGTAACAAAGAGCAATGATACAGGTTACCTTCCTTTATTCTACCCACTACTCAAGGATTATCCATATAACTATTTTGCAATAGCTAAGAGTATTTACATGTACACACCTTGGTAAGACTTGAACCAAAGGTATACAAAGCTTAAATGGCTGTGTGCTGAGAGTAGACCACAAAATGGATTGAATTTACCTTGTGGAGTTGGTAAATTATGTGGTCCACTCCCTTGCATTGGAAAAACTGGGCCCTCAGGGAATTTCTTTTCCCCCTTTAGCCTACAGTAACTTTTCAGAGCATTTTTAACAGGCAACATTAAACTGCAAATAAATTTTAATCCTGCATGAGCATCTACTGGCCTTCAATCAACTGGACATTAGACATACAGTACAAGTGATTTGTCTAGTTGATGATTTACTTTTGTTTCCGTCAAGGATGACTTGATTCCTTCACTGTGTTGTTGCATCTGTTCATGATGTGTTCTCCAGTCCTAGGAAGTGTTTAAAGTAATTGTAGTTACATGCCGAAAAAAAATGGCAGTAGAGGCTGTTGTCAAGGCTACTGCAAAGAAAATTTGTTTATTTGTAATAGCAAAACTAAACCAATGCATACCTTGTTATCAGTTCTAATGTGAACTTTCAACAGTGGTAAAACTCTTTCGACTTCAAGTTTCCACTCGGCAGCATCTGTAGTTGATTCCATAACAGAATCAGGCTTTGAAGAATCAGCAATATCCTATTACAAGGATTTAAATGACCATGGAGTAACTATGATGTACAAATAACATTTGACACTGTGTGTGAAGACATTTTGTATATGATAGGATATATTTTCAAAATTGTTCATGACATACATGCATCTGAGACTGTTGTTTCATTCCTGCAAGATCAAGGTAACTATCATCTTCTTCAATTTCTTCGCCTACTTCATCCTAAGAAATCAAAATTCAAGAAATCAGTACCTACTGTAATTCTTCAGAATATTTCAATAACATGTCTAGTAAATGAGCAATTTGTATTTCAATTACCATCATTTCCTCTTCAACTTTGTTCAGTGTTAATTCTGCTTCATCATCTTCCATGGTTTCCTCCTCAAAGTCCTCTTGTGCATGCTGTGGCCTTGGAGAGAACAAAACACAGCTTCCATTTTACCAATTACAACCAAACTAAAAGATACACCCCTTAAAATATTTCAGTCACATAATACATGAAATTCATCTGAATCTAATAAATATACACTATAAGAGGTGCGCTTGCCAAACTATGTTTTGATCGCAAAGAGCTTTATAACAATTAATTAGAGAGTAGCTCACTTTTGCCATGCAAATTTCTTCATCCTCAGAGCCTCATCAGCAAGTTTATCAATCACATAGCACACCTAAAAAAACACAATTTAATTAATGGCAGAGCTTGATAGATTATGCATTAAAATGAGGGGAGGAGCCCTAAACAAAAACAGGTTCAGTGACAGAGGTTATGGTTATGTATTTCACCTGTTCTCCTGATCCCGTTTTCAATTTTGCTGGAGGAAAATCTGCTGAGACTCCCTACAAACCAAAATGCCATAGGATTACAAAATGCTAAGTTCAATGGACCTTTTTACTGATGTCGCACAAATTCACCACTTCCTGCATTTTCCATTTAAACAAATAGACTGATAGATTAATAATTGACATTTATCACACCAGAATTAATGCACCTGCAAATTTATACAGGAATCTGTTGCAAACTTGGGTAAATAATTATAGGAGCCCAAACTTCACACTAAAATGTGCCCAAAGGAACAAGCACTTACCTCTGCCCCCACCCCACCCCTCACCCACCCCCTTTGTAAAATTTGGTAGCTGTGAGGTTCCATGCATATACTTCTGCAAATTTGCAGGTACACCAAATTTGGCATAATAAATTGATCTACAACTTAGAAGACATTTCTGTCTTCAAATGAAAATATATGCCTATCTTACCAGTTTCTTCATCTCATCCAAAATGCTTGATACAGTTGCATTTGGGTCATCATACTAAAATAAATAGAATCCGACATAATAAATTATTTCAAATGTTACAATAACTTGGTAATCACTATTGTTGCGACAACGTTCGAGACAGCACAATAGCCCTGGCTTGCACTCTCATGCAAGTGATGGTTTAGCTGTTCCTGGCATCATTGAAAAGATTTGTTGTGGTTGACTTAGTGTTTGAGCAGTCATACAGAGAAAATTTGCTTTGCTTTACCGTTTTAATTTACAGTTCTACAACTAATGAACAAGTCTGATACAAAAATTATTACAAA
>BLFK01000901.1:2356941-2364441 GCA_014634185.1 Astreopora myriophthalma
CCCCCCCCCCCCCCCACCCCCACCACCCCTGCCAAGGATGCCAGGTTTTTGCTGGGAGTTATCTCCCTCTCTGCCGAGCACCCTCCTCCTCCCCTTGTCTAATGAAATCACAGAGGAAAATGCAAACCTCTTGAGGTTGTTCAAAGTTTTTTCCACAGCATGTTAGAAGCCACGCAGCTAGAGATGTAAACGTGAAAAACTGCTCTCCTGGATTGGTTGGGATGGCAAAGAAGTGTCTGACAGCAAACAAAACAACTAGCCAGGTTGGAAAAAATCTATCCGTGTATTTGTATATGTTTACATATATGTACATACATATATATTATACACGCAGCTGCAAGCAATTTTTAATTTTACTCTGATTAATGTTTAGCAAATCTTTCACATACTGGCGCTCTTTAAAATATCTGGAAGCAAACTTATTCAGTTTGTTACACACATGACAAAATAATACCTTGAAAGAGGTCTAAAGCCCCACTGCTGGCAGAAATCGGTCTCGTAGTCAAGCAATTTGAGTTTTTCAAGAACTTCTTCCATAATTCCCACTGTTAGCATGAATGCCATAGAAGCATTATCTGCGCCGCTCTCGGCCCCTCGGCGAGCTTCACCCTCCATTCTTTAACGTTCTTTCTTCAACAAACCAGACGGAGAGACTAAAACGATGATTTTTACGAAGAAAACTACATTTCGGATAAGTTCGCCATGTTTACTTCTTGTTTCGAGGAAATAAACCTCGCTTTCGTTCTAAGAAAAAAAGCAAGAGAACTGGGGTTAGTTTGAGCCCGCGCGTACATAAGCTGACTAGTTATTTTCAAGATGGCGGATGTTTCTCTGAAAAAAGTGAAAGAATTAATGGCAAAGAAAGAGGTGATTGAAAAGGAGATCAAGGAGTTCCAAGAAGTTCTAGACTCGGTAAGCCATAATCAAGAATGCCTTACGATTTGTATTGTATAAATTTGGTTACAGGTGCGAAAGAAAATGTTATTTTTTGCAACTTTTGTAGCAAAAAGGCGTAGGGATGCACGAGAAGCTGATCGACGATGAGAATTATCCTCGCTCGGACGTTGATGTTTATGCCGTGCGAGTGGCACGAAATCGGATAATTTGTAAGGCAAATAAGTTTTAACCTTTTGTTTATTTGAGTTGTTTTTTTAGAAATATCTTGTGTTAAGGATAATTTGTGATCCACCATAATTAAGTTGTCAATTCTGCTGACTCATTCTTCTTTTCACAGGTTTACAAAATGACCACAAAGCGTTAATGAAAGAAATCGAAAAGGGTATTCACGAAATTCACGCCCAAGCCCGGGAGAAAAAAGACAATGAAAGACAAAATGAAGAGGCAAAGACAGTGCAAGGTCTGTATCAGCATATTTCCAAGGGCAAGATGCTTTTCATTCCTTATCCATGTCTGCGTGAGCTGTGAGTTGCATGTAGAAAGAAAATCCCATGAGATGGCAAACATTTACAGACATCGGTTGCATTGATAATAATGTACATGGAAAGAGTTCCACACAAAGTATAGAATTTTCCCATTTAACTACTTCCAGATCTGTCCTACCCCTGTGTTTTGTCCATGTAATACATGTATGGGGATATGCAAACATGAAAAGAGGAACATGTTGGGGGAGAGGTTGGTTGTTTTCAGTAGAGCAAGGAAGGGGGGTAGGGTCGGGTTGTTGGACATTGGCAGGTGAATAGGGGAGATACCATGCAGCTGTTTACAACCTCTAATTTCATCGGATCTGGTTATGACACAGCTCTATTGTTTTTTAGGGTTAGGGTTCATTGTTTTTGTTGTTTCTTTGAATGCTTCTATTTTTTTCTGAGCCAATCGCGTGGGCTGTTGTAATAGTTGCGGACTGAACCAAATAGGAGCCCACTGTCTGACCTTATCTCACTCTCTGGATGTAAAATAAACTGTAACGGTTTGGTTTCAGGCACTGAATCTAAACTAAAGGCCTTTCTTCGAATTGATTCAGTTGCTGAAGGATCACCATCATCGCAAGCAGTAAGCGTGATTGCATACCATATTTATTTGATTAAACACCGCCCTTCAATAAATGTTGCACCTGTGGGCAGGAAAGATAATAAACACCGCTCTTGAATAGATGTGGCATTTATTTACGTAAATATACTCAAAGTGAGTGCAGTTACTCTTGTTTCAGCAAGCCTAACAAATTGTTTTCCTTGATTATAACAATGTTTATCAGTGCGTTCAAAAGTTCTGAAGAATATAAAAACACAAATGATACAAAAAAATTACATTTCAGACAAACACTGAAACATGTTTCTGTTCTAAAAAAATTCAAACGTTCAGTTGCTATTAGAATTGAATGGAACTTCAAATAAATGCCTCCCTCCAATAAACACCGCACTCGAATCACAAAAATTTAATAAATGTGACGGCATTTAATCGGATAAATACAGTGTTTTTAATTTCATGTGACAGCAAGAGAACACTGAGGAGATGCATGATGAGAACACAAAATGAGTAATCAACAATCCACACCCAGCACTTTCCTGGTTCTTTGACCCAGTTTGTTTTTACCATCTCCTTGTCTTTCTCTTGTTGTTGTTTTTTTTGCACATAGAAAGATCATGTTGCTGAGGTCATTGGCCCTAATGGCCTTTGGTTGGCTTGTAAAAAACCCTAAGCTGATACAAGAGAGTTGAGACAAAACTTCCCATTGTATTTCTTAATTTTGCAGGGTTTAAAGGTTGGTGACCACATATTAAAATTTGGCTCCATCACTGGTGATAACTTTCATGACCTTCAAGACATAGCTTCTGTAGTACAGCACAGTGAAGGGGTGAGTATTAATAAAATCCTCCACTCATTCTTCACCATTACTTTCTTTGAAGTTAGTGCATTGTTTTGTTACTTCAGACTCCATTGAGTGTTACAGTTGAAAGAGAGGAAAGAACATGGACATTATCACTTACTCCAAATACATGGAGAGGAAGAGGGCTTCTTGGGTAAGACTGGCTGTCTTCAAAATACAAATTTTTGTGGAATTGACCTCCAAGAAATACCATAATATTCAACTAGCAGGTTACATGTAAGCCTTTCATTCAGCTTTGGCACAACTGAACCTAGATCTGGAACATGCAGTCCGTGCATCATCATTGTACTACTGGTTTGCATGCACCTGCGGACTAAGATGAATATAAACGTGTACTTTCCCACGACACCAAACTGATAACAGTGTCTCCACAGTGTTTGGAGAGGGCAATTGCTTTTCACCATTGTTCACATAATGTTAGTAACTCATGCAACACAAGATTGTAAATTCTGACATGAAAAGACTGTCTTTAATCTCACCACACTCGCCATTACTTTGGGATCTTTTAAATTAATGGAGTTCTGTGGATCTTTTTCAGCTGTCACATTGTTCCAGTGAAATAACAGAGACCAAGTCAATCTGTTGTGCAACAATCACAATAGATAACAGCACCTCATAACACAAGGCTCTGATCTTGCATTGCTGTTTGCATTTCAATCTAAAGCTATAGAGCATTACTTTAAAGTCAGCTGTTTTCAAAGGCTGTCTTTGAACTGAATGCAATTAAAAAAGCTACCAGAATCATTACACTTGGTTGTTCTTAGTTTATTGTTTTGCTAGTATTATGTTACAAGTCAGAGCAAATGAATAATCAACAACTTTTGATGTCCTATGAAGTACAGAGGAGCTGTGTATCTCTCTACTTCTAAGTGATTCAAGCAAGTATGGTGTACATGGTACATCAAAGTCAGAAGTACACAACTACATTACTTTACTGCTGGAGGTCCATACATTAATGTTTCTGCATTTACAAACTGTTTTGTATAGGATGAAATAAGTATATTTAGAGGGCCTTGTCTAAAATGCTGGTGTTGTTGTTGTTTTTTTTAGTCACAATGACCTTTCACGCCTTTTGTATTCCACACATTTTGGTTATTACATTTTTACATTTACGCAATCACTAATCTGCGTGTTTATGATTTGGCAAACATTTTCGGAAAGTTGGTTCTGTATAGAGCACTTCCCACTGGGATTAGGAAGCGTTTTAGACTCAACTGTGATCAGTAATGAAATCGGAAAAAACAAATTAGTGTTTACTTGAAATGAATCACACAATGTTCATTGAATGTAAAGTAGGTAGGAAATAAACACAAGTTCCAAAAAAATAAGAAAATGATAATCTTTCCAGTACTGGAAGAGCATTTTACAAGAACAATGTGTTCCAGATATCACAAATATCCCTCCCTAAGAAAACTTTAAGTTTTGAACCAAACTATCATTGCCTTTTGAGATTTCCTCCATGGCAGAATTTCTATCAACCTTTCACACGGTGGAAATGCACTCTTTCTGAAGCTATGTCAGTAATGCATCATGTCCCAGGTGCTATTTACATAAACTTTACTTAACATTGAAAGTGCATTTTAGTTTATGTAGACTTAAATAACTTAACAAGAGCAAACCCACGATAATCCAGTAGGGTCTTTGTTTAAGTGTTAATGGTAATACTTGACTATGGTAGGTACATGTACCTCATTCTCAATAGTGACCTTTACATTGAAGTATGAGTACGACTACAAGTTTCCTGTACTGGGTACGTGCATTTGGAAACCTAATGCACATTCCCAGTACAGACAGTTGTTGTACTCGTAGTCGCACTCAAACTGCAATCTAAAGGTTGACATGCTGGTCTTGGCAGTTAAATGCAAACAGTCTACTGCGTCTTGGGTTTGCATAGCTGTCTCGAATTCTCCCAACCCGCCCTCATGTTTAAATGAGGCTATGTAAACACAGAAAAAGTCATCTGTTGCTTCATTATATTGGATGTATTTTGAATTTTGAATGAAATCAACAACCACTGAGCAGTGGTGTCCTGTGGTATATTATACTGTCATTATTTATTATGCTGTACAAGGAGGTTCTAACTTTTGAGTCCTATAAATGTGTGACCATTCAAATGAAAGCTACTGAGCAAAACTTTTCCATGGTGCTGTTTCTTTTTCACAACTTTGTACAGTAACAAATTTGGTAAGTTTAAAAATTTTTACTTTGAAAGTGAAAGATGTGACTGGACACTACCAGAAAGTGTCAGGACTGTCATCTCAAATTTGTGTCCTTTATTACTGAGCGTAGAATTTCGATCCCATGCATTTCCCTCAGCTTTTCACGATGTCTGAAGAGAGGAAACAAACATGCAAATTCCTCAGTAAACACATTCACACCCTTTGGCCTCTTCCTTCCTTTTCAACATACTTTCAGTAATGAACCTTTATCCACCTCAGAATCTGAAATAAAAGCCCACCCATGTGGTCCTTGGCTACTGCACCAAAATGCATGACATGTACATTCAAGGTAGATGAAAATTTGAACCCGTCTCAACAACTGACGTTCACACTTGATAGCAATGACATAAATTACTATGAAACTTACCACAGAGAAATTTTGCACTGACAGCTTTTCCATAAATTTTCCCAAAGCATGTGTACACCCACTTCAATTAGCCTGCATCAAAGACTGTCTACATTGAGCTAGGTGTCAAGTTACACGTCCAGCTACATGCATGCTACCTCAAACACAATATTACCTTTCATCTGATGTAGCCAACTTAGCGAGACAGATGGCAGAATTCTGTTTTGCATCATTGCTCAACTTATCATTGGTGGCATGTTTCAGCAAAACTTCCACCACACCACTAATTCCAGCAAGATGCTTGGTAACTTCCTCTGCATTAAGAAAGACACCCAGAATGACGAATAATAACAGTTTTTACCTTATATTGCACGATATAAAGAAGGATCTAAGCTGCTGGGGATGGGGCTTGGGATGGGGAGGGTGTTATGCTTGACCTGGTTTGACTATAAAAATCATGTTCATTCCATTGCAAATATTAAAAGAGTGCTTGCAAAGAATTAATTTGAAGTGTATCACACTTCTGTTTCTGTTGGCTCTAAGCTTTCAGTGGAAATCCAGTGTGCCAGCAGCAGCACTTTTATCATGTTCCTTTCTCCGACCAAACAGCCATATCGAGAACTGCTATAATGGCTTCTGATAATTGTTAATGTATACAACAAAGTGCAAATATCACAGTTTTTTTAAAGGACTGTTTATATGCCTAAATATTTGAGAGCTACAAGAAAGGAATGTTGAATGTGACCAATATTGTGGTGTTTGGTGCAAACCAACTATAAAATTCTGCCAAATGGACAAACAAATCAGCCATTTCCCCCAGAAGAAACAATTAAAATGCTTCTTCCCTCACAAGGAAAAGAAACAAAAAGGGGCACTTGCACTTGTAATGCATCATTACCTTTCGTGATGTTGTTATAAAGCTTCATGAAAGTCAAATCTGGTCAGCTGGTTTTATTACGGTAGTATTCCATCTTGACAGTACAAAAGCACTTGTTCTCATAGAAGGATTGGATAATATTTGACGGTTACTGTAACTTACTCATGTCAGCACAGTGACCAATACACAAGGCTGTATTGCCAATGATGACCTCATCCTCTGAGTGAAGGAGCTGAACCAAAAAATCCAGAACTAGAAATACAAATGAATTATAAACAATATAACATATTCTTGTTTGATCAACATCATAGTTGACTTGTTTGGTTACTTTGTAAAATCAAGCCAAAATGCCCAGCAGTAAACAGCCATAATTAAGGTTCAGCAGCAAACTGCAACTTGATTGTTTGCATACAACAACTTGCAACAGTTCACTGAGGAATTCAAGCCCTTTCAAAGCATGGAATGTACATGCAATGTGACATGGTAAGCCGAAAACAACTAGCAGCCCTGTGATCAAAGTGCAATCTGCAACTGTATGTCAAAAGAGTAGTATGCATAATGCTAATTCTACAGCAAATACACTGCACCCACTGAGCTGACAAACAAGATTTCAGTTGAAGGGCTGGGGGCATAAAGGACCTATGTTGTTTTTTGTTGGAAAAACAACATTGCTTAAAAGGTGGCTCAGATTTTGCATGCAGCCTTCAATTATTGACCTAGAAATCATTATTCTGTTGATTATTTCAACGACTTGCCCTTCATTTTCATATTAGCCATGCAAACAAACAAAAACAGAACAAAACAAACAACATTTCTCCAGGAGTGCTGATTTCATTGTTTGCAGAAACAAAACGTTTCCTTTGTTTACCATTCAACAAAAGATTTAAAACACACCACCACAGGAAAGGTCATTTTTTGCAATAACCTTACCTTTCAAAGCAATAATCCTACCTTTCTCACTGACCACTGCATCTTTTGCATCTTTCCTCTCCATAGTACACAATGCAAGAATCTTGGTAGCATATTTTTTCACTGTTTCTCTGGTGCTAGCTCCCCATCCTACCTGGAAATGGCTGCTAAGGATAACCAGCTGTGACAAATAATATCAATGATTTTAAAGGTAGTAAGTTTGCAGTAACAGAACAAAAGCAAAACAAAACTTGTAAAATTTTTCAAGAAACACAAAACAACATGCCCCTAGATAAGAAGCCTT
>BLFK01000901.1:2369441-2370879 GCA_014634185.1 Astreopora myriophthalma
GATACATTCAGTGCAATTAAACAACTGTTTTTACTATGGATAGTAATCTAAAATTGTGTCAGTCAGCAGAGTGGTTTTCATTATTTCTTCAAAGTAATTATGTGATAGTTTAGTATTGATGTACCTAAAACTGATAGAGAATATATACCATATATTTGAAATGCATATATGGAATGTTATGGTGTATGCATGCTCAATGCAATTAAGTGAGCAACTTAAGCAGTAAGAAAGAAGCATGAAAAAATTGCAGGCTTGAACGGGACTCGAACCCATGCCCATGCGATTGCACTGCACACTGCTCTACCAACTGAGCTACCAAGCCAACTAGGAGCTGGTCAATTGTGAGTTTGTATTATATCTCAATCAATTGGAGGTGAAATTGTGACATGTCACCATGGAGTTTCCTGTGCTTGGCTATACTCGTAATTATTAGCCTGCAGTTCTGATCGGTTAATTTTCTACTGGTTTAAAGTGTCACTGGATTTAGCACTGGGGCACTAATTGGGAACACTACAAAGTAGATAAACTCAATCAAGTCAAGAGCAAGTCTCCCTGAGATTTCGGCCCGTGGATCGCTTATGCCAACCCCCAGTTCCTCACTGCTTAGGATAAAGCACAACATTTAACAGTTGTGATCAAGCAAACATCCTGTGACTAAATCTAAGATGAATGAACAAAGTAACAAATAACTATTAATTACCGTTATCAGTACAAGCTTCCGTCAATATTCGTAGAATTTCACAGACAAGGTCAACATCTTCCAACATGATGCAAACATCTGTGCCTTCCCAATATCTACAGAGCATAACAAACATGCCAATAACAGATAACTAAGGACCAATAATTAGTCTCATATCTTGGGCTAACGAAGTTAGGTCCAGAAATGAAGTGTCCCCAAACCCTCCTCCTCATTTCTAACATCACTTAGGTCTAGAAATCCAGATGATAACCCTACCATTACAAATACCATCACATTTAGATTACTTTAATGGAAAACTTTGTACTGTCTACCAAAAGTAGCTTGTATCTCAGTATACAGCATTTCTGGGCATTTTTAACTGAACAGTCTGTTGTAAATAGGTCAAAGAAGAGGCTATTTTAATTCAAATTGGAGTAATGCGCTCAAAACTTTGGAATGCTGCTAAAACTTTGTTGGTGTAAATTTGGCATAATTATTTTTAGCCGGCAAAGTTCAGCAGCTGAAACCAAGGGTCACAAGGTTCCATTGCTAGATGGATTATTTTATCTTCTTCCCAGATAAAATCCACTGTACATATGCATGCAGGTGAAATAACGATACTTTCTCCAGCACAATGTCTGATTACTGGCTCACCTTCTGAATGTTTTATTCAGTTCTGTGATCTGGAAACCTCCATAACATCTAAATAAAGTTTTGTTTGCATCTGTAATGAAAAGGAAGTAATAATAATAATTATTA
>BLFK01000901.1:2375064-2387564 GCA_014634185.1 Astreopora myriophthalma
CCCCCCCCCCCCCCCCCCCAACATTATCATTAGTGAGGTAACTAATGAGAACATGTTGTTGACAAGTGATCTTACCATTTGATTAAGAGCAGAGGAAGGATCCAGCATTTTATCTTGTCCACTTTTGGAAATCACTGTCCTGTTAGATTTTGTTTTGATCTGCCTACAGTCATCGTCTGAATCATCACCGTTTTCTGCTCTGTGACGCTTCAAAAACTCATCTGCAGCATCGAGTGCTTTATTTTGTTTTTCCAAGTCACCGCATGTCAGATCTTTCATAATTGAGTCTGCAAAAAAGGATTTATACTTAACAGCCAGTACAGTGAAGGGTTTTGCTCTGAAGCATACAGATCTGGGCAACAACTCTTGGAGCGGGAAAGCTTCTTTGCATGTATCAATGATTTCATGGGTATGGTATACCCTATAAAGGAATTTCCACCAAACAAAATGCTCCATGCTCTTGAGCACACATGAAAGTGCTGCCCATCCCACGATGTCCTCCATGTGCTGGTCGTGCAAAATGACCCTGGAGCATGCTCCATGAGCAAAACCCTTCACGTGTACTGGCCATTCTCATTTCCTAGCCAGACAAAAGAACACAGAAACATCACTTTGACCAGTAGGAACTACAAATGCTTTGGCTTCAATCAGTGGAGATCAGGCATGCACCACAGAATGTACATGGCTACAATGAGGTCTTCCAAGGGGTTTTGCCGACAGGCAACACGACCTCAAAACACAGCAACAATCTTTTTCCAAAACAGCAACAACCAACAGAAACTGACAGAAAAAGCACAACATTTTGTTACAGCAACAATGATGAAATACTACAGTGACACTGTCGGCAACAAAACTGGTGACAGACTAGCTCTAACACAAGCAATAAAGTGACACCAGGACCCCCCTTGGAAGGTGTCTACAATAGCTTTAACGACGTTTAACAAGCTAGCGTTTAATAACACAGCACATATAAACATTAAGCTTCAGTTCTAATATCTTCTGAATTAATGCTGCCGAGAAAGTTGTATTGCTTGAAATCTGGGAGCGATTTCAGAATACCCGTTCACCAAGCACATAACAATACAGTAGGCACTAACGTTATTCAATGATATGGAAATGAGTGACCCTGCATTCTGTAATTTGGACCAAATGCTAATAACTGAGGGGGTATTCTAGAATCTAGCCGAAATCGGTTCAGAAGGATTGGCTTGGATTCGCGATAATCAAATTATAAATTCTCAATCCAGATCTCTTACGACCATTGACGAAAACAAACACCAAGCGTGCGCATTCTCCTGCCCAATTCAAGGAGAGCTCAAGTCTTAAATTATGCGTTTTGCCCGGGTGAATTTATGTTCACGAAGCAAAATATAGGTTCTTCACATAAGAAATAATAAGAAACGTGATACAAAATTCCACGGTAAGCTAAGGCACTTTACACAGTCCGTATGACTATCGCTGTTATGATCATCGCTGTACCAATGTCTGTTCCTATCAGGCGCTATACTCACCGATTTCGTCGACTTTTCCAAGAAATTTCTGAAGCTCTTCCTCTTTGCCTGTGGTTTCCTCCATTTCCTACGACGCGGACGCTAACGACGACCAATCGATTGAATAATAACACTCGTCCACAGTTCGGGTCTGTCGAAAGATTTCCGTAAAAACGCTCGAAATCCCGAAGATCATTCCTTGCAATTCTTGTTTTCTGTCTGTGAGTCCGAAGGAGCAGTGATTGTATTTGTTTTCATCTGTTTACTGAATTATCTTTACACCTAAAGACACAAATGACTGGTAGAAAAGAAGCAAGTGCCCAGGAAGGCGATTTTTCCTGATGTTTATTTGGCTGAAGACGTGAGCAAAGTTATTTGGTCGCATGTTCTCAGTCTATGAATGCGCAGAATTCTTGAAATGGCCGTAAATGCAAACCATATCGTTCCCAACTTACAGTCTCGTCAGCTGGGTATCCTTCCGCCGAAGACTTTCTCTAGAGATACTTCAGGTTCTTGTGCACTTGTAAAGCGGCTAACTCTGCACGACAAACTAGAACACCATGAGGGATGTGTTAACACACTCCATTTCAACATGTCGGGAGAACTTCTGGCTTCTGGCAGCGACGATCTAGAGATTGTAATATGGGACTGGGCGAAAGGAAAGAAGAAAATTGCTTATGAAAGTGGCCACTCGAGCAATGTTTTTCAGGTAAAAGGAATGAAATACAATTGATTGTCAATGAAAAGGTTATTTTCTCTTTTCAATTAGCAGCTAATGAACCAGCTGATTTGCTTTTCAGGAAGAAAAGATACTGTCATTGATGTAAATTGCCTGTTTTGTCTGTTTCTGCAGGCGAAGTTCATGCCTTATACAGGCGATAGCACGATAGTCAGCTGTGCCAGAGATGGAAAGGTACGTATTTTAATGAGCTTTGTGTACAAATAAGGTTCTGGTAAAGATTGTGTGTTAGTATTGAATGAGGTCATTCGTGAGCTCACGTGAGTTGATGAAAAATGAAAGGTAATAATTGTTTTGTTTGCTTCAGCTATTCACAGTTAAACTGAAAATGGCTTCTTGAATATATTTGTAAGCACATGCAGCTATCATCTGCAGCTATTGACATAAAATATGGCATAAATAATACTCATGCTCATGCCATTGTTGTTGTTGTTTGTTTGTTTATTACTTGGGGAGATACCAAGTATGAAAATGGTCATTTAAACACCATTCAGTGCATTTATCCAGGTGACCATAAAGTATTTGTGCAAGTTGGTTGGCTCTAATGACTCCGTGTGCCAAGCCTGCATTAGCATGGATTGGTTAAAGTATTAGTAAGAATATACCAATGACATTTTTATCTCAAACTTAATCGTTGTTGTTGTTGTGTTAAGGTGCGTGTTGGATTTCTCCACCCTTCGTCAGGTGACGGTTGTAAGACCACAAAGTGTCTCGCTCAACACAAAGGAGCAGCTCATAAGGTATATATCACCTCAGCTTTATTCTTGTCATTCTTCCCTGAGCCATGGATTACTGCCAAAACCCATTGTGAATTAAACGCTTAAACATAAGCACGTGTCCTAACACTGTACTTAAACTAGTCAACCAACAATACATCTTAACTCCAGATCCCAAAGCATCTTTCCTTTTTCTCCTAGAAGATTAGCTGAGAAAATCTTATTCTTTCAACCATGTTGGATTCTAATTATGGTTGGAAATGATTCTCATTCGTGTCTGTAACTTTTATCTGCAGCTTTGTATAGAACCAGGTTCAGCATGTGAGTTTCTTACCTGTGGAGAGGATGGGGTGATTTTCCATGCTGATCTTAGAGAGGAGAAAGCACACAAGTAAGATCCTGATTCTATAGGAAAATTCATTACCTGACGAGGGAATTCTGCGTTAAATTGCAATTTAATGCGGAATTCACGAGTCAGGTAATGAATTTTCCTTGAATCGCATAATTGAATAAAATAAGAAAAAAAGAATCTCAATTTGATGACAGTTGTTACGTAGATCCGAAACAATATCACTTAGCCTCGTTTTCAACTCGCACTTCCACGCTAAATACCTTGCTTCGTTAACCAGTCAGAATGCAAGATTTTATTCAATTATGCAATTCCATGTATAATGCACACAATTCATGTTTCGTTAAAATAGAGGCTTCTGTTCATGTATGGCCTCAGACTACAAAACCGTATCAAATGGGTTTTGATGACTGGAGTGTGTCTGGTGGCTATATCACTCACTCTTTTTGCATTCACTTATTCCCACTGGATACTGAATGAAAAAAGCAAAACTGCTTTGCATTCTAGTGTGACCTCTGAATATCACTTTGGGATGTGGCAAACATTTTGACTCGTTGTGGGCCAATGTGTTTTTTGTTTTGTCATAATTTATAAGAGTCATATTAAAGTCAACTGGGTGCAAACGAATTGTACTCCAGATGTATGGCCCTTTAGGTTGGCTATGTCCCTGCAATGCTGTTCATTTGTATCCCTGGAAGAGCTTTCATGGTCGTATTCTCAAAGTGCAGTATGAAGGACATTAATTTGGTCTTGACCATTTTCTTCTCCAGACTATTCTGCTGCCGTGTTGAGGAACACAGAAGAGTACCACTGTACACGATTTTTATCAACCCTTTAAATATCTATGAGTTTGCAGTTGGTGGAAGAGACCAGTTCGCAAGGTAAAAACAAAAGGCTCTTGAAGTTAACAGTCCCCTATTAGCCCCTTTCCCCTTACTTCTACCTACCTTCCCTGTAAACACACTCTTTTGCATCACTTAAGTGTGATGTGTAGTGAAATTACTTGCGAGTGGTCAATTATTTTAAAATGCTTTACGGCAAATTAAAATATGGTGTTTTAAAGAATCCAGCTCACAGTTCTTTTAACCCTTTCACTTCCAAGAGGTCCCACATTGACAAGAAAATCATCTGGCATAAGCCAGAGTTAAATCTATGAAGTCACTACGGGGAGTGAAACGGCTAAATTCTTATTTTCTTTCTTAAGTTAGACACACCTTAATGTCACATCTTTGTAATTTGGAAAATGAAAAATGTATAATCATTAATGTTTAAAAAATATCTTTGCAGAGTTTATGACAGGAGGAAATTGCCAGAGGTATGAAAACAAAGAGCTTGTTAATAGGGCATAAATATATTATTGTTACTAATGACAAATGTTTGTATTTTTTTTTAAATAGGACAGCAAGGCTGATGTTGAACCTGTGAAAAAGTACTGTCCACATCACTTGGTATGTTTCTTTTTTTGACATTCAGAACTAAAGTAACTGACACAGCTTTTATAAAGAAGTGAAGTGCCAGTGAGGTATTGTATAAGGATGTTTTGTTTTCCTTTTTTAATAATTACTCTAGCCGTAGGCGGCTAGAGTTATGTTTTCGTGTTTGACTTTTTTTTTTTTTTCGGGTCACGATTTTTCAATCAATTATCGATTACTATCGATGTCAGTGTGGGCGGGCTTTTTAAATGAGTATACGGACTGTCAGCTACTTTCTTTTCATCGTACAATTACTGCTGGTGAAATGTCATCAAAATGCCATTGGAAAAACTTGTCAGGCATCCGTTTCCCAATTTTAAATGAAATCAATGCGTATTGTAACATTTTTAGGTCTGTACAACAAAGTCAATTCGACGATTGATAGTTTTGTCGATGATATCACTGTCGTTGTGCAATGTTTCACTGACCAGTTTCCAGGGCCGGCTACTATTTGCTATCAGCTTTCTAGCATAAAATTAATGACACTTAATGACCTTTCAATTGGAAATCGGCTAAAAGAAAGGCTAGAATATAGGCTACCCGTAGCCTCTTGTTGTTATAATATTTTATGATTGTTTACTTTTTAGATGGAAGGCAATGATCTTTTTGCAAACATCACTTGCCTAGTTTACTCTTATGATGGAACAGGTTAGCTTATTTTTGTCATTATTTCACTTTGAAATTGTGTTACGTGTTGTCAAAATGAGTTACTTAGCTGTAGGACAGGTCTTGCATAATTAAATATGTTTGAAGAAAGAGCCAAGTGATGGCAAGAAAATCACTAAGTATTTCATCAAGAAATTATTTTTGGTTGCATTTTTAGCAGCTTGGTGTGTCTCTTAGTGACAATTTCATTTCCATTTAATAAAAATTAAAATTGTATTTTGTTGTTTCTGTGCAGAGCTACTTGTTAGTTACAATGATGAAAACATCTACTTGTTTGATTCATACTCAAGGTGGGTGCAAGTCATGATTTACAGCAGGTATCAATGCAGGCTTAAGTTGTTGATTTGACATTGAATTTTCCTCCTTAGCTCTGAAGCAGAGTACATTAAAACTTACAAAGGCCACAGAAACAATGCCACAGGTAAGAATCACACCATGCCATTGCTATTTGATTCAGTGTGCTGTGTTACATAGCTTCAGGGGAAAAGGTGATGTTAAAGATTTTTTTCGCAGTGTGCTTGTATAGCTTTATTCTGCTGATTTCTTTTGTTTAATTGACATAATTCATTTCGTAGTCAAAGGTGTCAACTTTTATGGTCCTCAAAGTGAGTTTGTAGTAAGTGGAAGTGACTGTGGTCATGTCTTCCTGTGGGATAAACAGAGTCAGGATGTGGTACAGTTTCTTGAAGGAGACAGTACTGGAGTGGTAAGTTGCAATTGGGAAACCAAAATAGAACATAAAGTGCAACTGTCTCTCCTGACATTCAGTTAATTTACCAATGAAAAATCAAATTCCTTATTTACAGAGGTAAACTATTACTGAGAATGCACAAATTTGCCTGATTAAAAAAAAAAAAGCTGTCTACATTTGCAAGAAGGAAGCTGGATGGTGGATGGAAGGAAGGTATATTAAGTGTCGTCTACAAACTATTGGGATAGGGTCATTCCAGGGTAGTGGTAAGGCTACCATGTTGCTTAGGTCCATTGATAGCAACCTTTAGATTGGAGTACGACTATGAGTAAAGTTTTGGTTTTGATCGAGCATGTGCATTAGGTTTGGACGTCTAAATTTTTCCAAGTGTGCATGCTCAGAATGGAAAACTCGTACTCCAATCTAAAGGTCCCTAATATGCAAAACCTGGTGACCAGGGATTAAAGGTGGACATATATAGGCTGAACAAAGTGTTATCATGCTTGTTAATCATGGCTGTTCTGTTTGTTGCATCAGGTGAACTGTTTAGAACCCCACCCTAATGCTCCTGTTCTGGCTACTAGTGGCCTTGATCATGATGTCAAGCTGTGGCTGCCATCAGCAGAGGAACCAACAGCCTTGGATGGGCTTAAAAATGTGAGTAGCCTGAACATTAACCTGTTCTGTGAATTAAGTGGCCAGGTACGTGTAGAAGGAACACATTCTGTTAGTGCTAAAAGGTGAGTACTAACAGTGATTTCACACCTGCTGCCTGATGCAGATTAACCATTTAATGCAGGTTTGAATGTCTTGTCCAAAGTGGAGAAAGCCCCATGCAATAATATTTATGCATTAGTTCCAAAGAACAATTCACAATTCCTTTAATTTTGGTAGTTATGTGTGCTGGTTACCAGCATTTCCTTGGAGTTGCTTTACAAGGTAAACATTTCTCTAATTCATTGCAAGGTGAAATAACTAACTCATTGTTACAGTTGCTAATTGTAATCAATCAAAAATGTTTGATCGTTTAGCTGGGGCTTTAAATAGAAGTCAAATTTACACTGGTATATGGGGGGATAGTGTTCAAAATGTTGTTTGAGGGGTAGCATGTTGCCAATGGTTGCTAAATGCATGTTTGACTGTATTTCATCAGGTGATCCGAGAGAATGACCGTGACAGAGAAGAAGAAAGACAGCGGCCTCATGACCCAATCAGTGAACATCTGCTTTGGTTGATGATGCACCATATTAGGAGACGGCAGGTAATACTCTGCTTGGAGCCTTCATTTCCTCTCCCGTAAAGGGTTTCTGTTGCAATATTTTGGTCTCACTGTACAATGCTAAAAGATGTCTTTAAATCTGTGAAACTGCAAATGATAATGCAGTTTGTTTCTTGGAGAGCATGTTATTGCACTGAGACTATTTACTGTCTTATGTTGTTCTGGATGGTAAGGATATCAATGGATTGCATTTAGGTTAATTTGTGTCACCTTCTCACATCTCATCTTGAAGACATGGCTAAAAATGTTTTATGGATGACTCTTTGTGCAAAAAAATTGTAGGATTAGTTAATATCTTTTTGTCCTCTTTGGTTCATCACGGGAGGGAATAAGGCCATATGATACATCTGTTATGGTTTAATGCTCACCTTTTTTGTCAGGGGGGGGGGGGNNNNGGGGGGGGGGGGGTAGCGATGACAAGTAATTAATCAGTTGTATTTCTCTTCACTTCAGTCCCGAACTGAGAATGGAGAAGCAGATAGTGACAGTGATGCCCTTACAGATGATGATGATGACGATGACGATGATGAAGATGGTGAACTTGGAAACAGAGTGCAATGCAGTCCATCTTAAGATTAACCCTTAGCCATTCGTATAACCTACGACTGTCATGATGTAGATAAATAGCAACAAATAGTTCCTTAATTTTCACCAGAATTGCCACACTTATGAGAACTACGGTACAGTAGATCTCAGTAGCTTGTACAGTCTACCATTTTCACTGCATTGTGAACTGGTAGAAGCAGTCCACGTGGGAGGGAAGTTGGGTTCTCAGAGGTTTAAAGTATAATTACTACTTTATTTCACTCTATTTTGACAAATGTACAGAGACCATGGTACCCCACAGTTAGCATAGCTATTTGAGGCAAGCTACTTAGACTAGGGTGATATATTACTATAGCTCTTAACACTTGACAATTAAAAAGCACTTAACACTTGACAATTAAAAAACACTTAACACTTAATTACAAGACAGAAAAAATTACTAAAATTAACTTGAACTACAGAAACAGAAGCCTGGTAGATGGGAGAAAAAGAGGTTTGAGAAATCTTAGCCAGCTGCTCTCTGTCCCTGGACACTTACTTCATAAAGAAGCTTAATGTTTTACTGGGGTTGTACATAGCTGTAAATAACCCTTGAACTTCAGGGAATCCCACAAAAGGACTGACCAAAAACATCTGAGGAATGTACATCTTGTAGATGATTTTCATTAGCATTTTCGCCACTGCTGGGTCTTGATACAGTTTGAGCTTGGACACATTATGCCAGGACTCAAGAGTTAGCATTGCAAGTGGGAGCTCTTTGGCTGTTACTGATTATTGAAGTAGACTGATAAACAAGGAAGGTAGCTTAATTGTCAGAAAGCTCTCAAATCAGAAGGGAGGGAGGGAGGAGTAAAGCACCTCCTATCACCCCTCTCACAAGTTATGTTATGTAAACCCCTTGATACTACACTTTCCTTTGCAACAGTCTTGTGAATCATTTAGTGCAATGATCCAGCTTGAGGCATTACTTGTGAAAATGTGCACTACATTTAGAACTTTGACATTTAACAGAGTTTTTCTTGTGTTAGGGGTTATCTGCTCCATGTTGTTTGTTTAAGGATGGTTACCAGATTAATGTTTTCTCCTTACAAATGCATTATTGAACTGAATAGTGTGTGGTAGTATAGTAAATTCATTGGTTTTGTTTACTGCATCTTTAAAAAACATGTGGACTCTAGACTTCAAAATTTAAGTCACATTTTCGTCTTTTTTTAATAGCCTTCAATTTCACAGCAGATCGAAAGCCACAGGTCACATAGCATGATGTGGCCTTTGATCTGACCCACTTATGTGAGTGATGGCAGCCATAAACAAAGCCGTTATTAAAATTTGAACTTGAGAGTCCGCATGTTGTTGAAAAGTGCAACAACGACATGATGCGGAGTTGGATTTGGAATGTATCAAGGATAAAATTTGTACTGTACATAGTGCTGTTCCTCTATATGACATGATGTTAACGTTTAAAAAGTTTGTAGAATAAGCTCAGTGCTAAGCACTGTTGGTATAGAAACAGTAAATTATGGATATAAAAATTGCATAAGTTACAAATGGGAAGGGTGGTGTTAATCAACAGTCAAAACATATGGTACACGTCATGCCTTATACATGATATGCTGACTATCCGACCGCGGATTGCTTGGGAACCAGTTGTTCCAAGATGGCTTCCGGGAGGCTTCCACGGTGTTTGTTCTCTAGCGAGTGATACGGGTTTGATCAGCATTTACGAAACGAAATACAAACTAACCATGGCCAACTTTGTCGAACGTGATGAGCGCTGTGTTTTTGTCGGAAACCTTGAAGCTCGTGTGACGGAGGAAATTCTTTGGGAACTCTTTTTGCAGGTACGCACATGCATGTTTTGCACAGACCTTTTCACGGTCAATGTATTGGATTTCGGCCGAATTTGAGCCGCTGGGACGCCGCTATTAAAACGCCGACTTCCATCTTTTGCTGCTGTTTTTATTAATATTACTGATATCATTCGTCCAACAGAAGATTATGCCAGTAAAGGAGTGATGAGGTCGGTAATTTGAAATTATAAATGTTCTCATGTCGCTCCTAATTTCGCGGCAATTTGCATAATTTTGATTACAAGGATTTGTATGAAATCTTTAAAATACGTTAAGGATCGTCGTAGCCTTAATCGGTTCTTTATACTTCGTGAAAATAATGTCAGTAGAAATGCCTTCTAGAAGACTTTTTCACTGTCAAACTACAGCGTCCGTAGCGGAGTTACAGAGGTTCAAAGTAAACTAAAATCCCATACATTCATTTTAATTTTAGTCAAAATTAAACCAACCCCAAACCAATATGGCATCATTATCCATGAAAAGGTCTGGTGCCCATAACTTGCAAATATTTAACGGCTAAACTACAGCATACAGGGCCACATTTAAGACTCGCTGAACAGCTGGCTCGTTTGCACTTTGCCATTGCCAAGCCAAATGAGCCACAAAACATACAGATGCCGAAATTGCTAAGACTCGTTCTTTTATCCACTAACCAACTGAAGCCTCAGTAGGGGGATCTTTTGTCTGGTATTTAAAAATCCCGTGGCCATCATACATGCAAATCAAATTTCTGTTTATGTATTTTCAGGTTTGTTCTGGAACAGTAAAAAAAAGAAGTCCTCAGTTCATTAGCTTAATGAAGATCATATGACTAATCTTGTCAGTACCCAGCTGCCTGCCATTCAACCTGTTTTCTTATTTGATTTTAGGCTGGGCCACTAGATGCTGTTCACATAGCAAAGGACAAGGAAACTGGCAAACAAAAAACTTATGGTTTTGTTAGCTTTTCACATGAGGTTTCAGTACCTTATGCCATTAGCCTTATGGATGGCATTCCTCTGTATGAACGACCAATAACTGTCAAGCATGCAATGCAGGATTCAAACTCAAACTCTCCTGGACATCAAAGTCCATCAAGTTATGGTTACACATTTCCCGATGACATGCAGATTAGGCGACCATTGTTTGATAACCCTTTTGGGAACTTTGGCTCATCACCAGGAATGCTAACTCCACGCACTCCTTTGATGAATGTTGTTTGCAACAGTTTCCAGCAAGGCTTCTCCTCCCCTAGAAGTACATGGGATATGCCATCATCATGGCAACAAAATGGAGGACAAGGTTTTTCCAGAAGAAACGGTCCTCAGTCAAGTCATTTAACGAGTCCACAATTTTGGCCACCTCAAATACCAAATAGACAGTTCAGACCTAATTTTTCTTAGTAACCAATGACAAACTTTCGTTGTCCCTCTTCAGATACAGGCCTGCACTGATCAGTAAACAAAAATAATGCTTTCATCTTCCCTCCACCTCTCTCCTTTTTTAACTACCGATTTGCTTTTCAGCCACAGTGCTTTATATCTAAATGGGTGTTTCAATGATTTATTTAATATTTTTTGTGGGGTAGGGTTAGTTGTCAAGATAAACCCTTCCATTTTGCTATTTGAATGAGGTACACAGTGTTTTCCGGGAGGATTTTTCTCCTTGAAAGGAGTATTTATTGCTCTGGGTCATGCACTCAAGTTTTTGGGGGCATTTGCAATAACCAATGTCCAGCATGGAAGTGTTGAAGAGACAGCTTGGTCTTTTCTGAGTTTTCTTAGGTTTAAACCTTGGTTAAAGTTGGTTTTCTTTTTTAAAAGGCAGGAAGTAAATGAGATCTTTCATCGATTTGTTTTGACTCTACCACTTTTTATTGTTTTAACACTATCACTTTCTGTTGTTTGAGAGAAAACTACTTCAAAGCAAGCTAGACTAATAAGAGTCGAAATGGGGACCATTATTATTAACCACTTCTTAATAATCGTATTGGGAACTGCCCCTCATTAAGTAAATTGGTTGAAATGATTGCCAAATTGTCTTCCAAAATTTATATGAAAGTAAGAGGAAATGCTTTTGAAGTGCACAACAAGTCTGAAGTTATTGAGTTGTCTACTTATCCTTTTGAATTTCTCATATACAGCCATTTTAGATCTTACAATATGAAATATGGTAGGGCATGAGGTTTAGAGGGCAAAGCAAATCTGGTTTTCTCTGGTTCAGACGTCACAAAAATACAATACCTAATTTGCCTTGGGATGTGGGGTTTTTTTTTTTAATACATGATATGTTTTCTTTGGTGAAAACGTAACATTGTTTAAATGAAAAGTGATATTTGTCATAGTTCTGTATGAATTTTAAAAAGCTGTTCTGTCATACTATCAGAAAAAGCTTGAAGTGCTACTAAGATCACAAAAAAATTTTTTTTCAAAGTTATGTTCACGAAACACTCATAACCCTCAAGGTTAAGCCTTAACCTTGATGAGGATGTTTCTTTTAACTGAGATTTTCCTTTACTAACTTCAAAATCCTGAGAGAATTAAATGGACAAGAAAACTACATCATATACTCAATAGATTAAGAGTGCATTTGGTTATACCAACAACCTGTATGTAATAGCTGAAGTTATCCGAAATCGAGACTGTAAGCTATGGAGCACTATCACAGATACTCCTTCCCACCCCCTTTACCAACTATTACCCCCTAAGAAACAGAGATTTTTG
>BLFK01000901.1:2407564-2415064 GCA_014634185.1 Astreopora myriophthalma
GTTCTCGGGGGTTTGGCAGTGCTCCTGGGGTAGCAGGCAGGGCATCTGGTTGCTCTTGTGCCCTGTAGTAGGAGTGTGTGGGCTGCTTGTGGGAGCTGCGAGAGGCTGTAGAAGATGACTGTGGATGGAAGTGAAGGAGAGAGTTGATATGAAGAAGTTGAACATGTGAGGGTAAAGTGCTTGTAGCAGTAAGAGAAAAGGTTTAGGCTAGTGACTGTACCAAAGCTTGTAGTGGAGAGCATGATAGCGGTGACTATGAAGTATAACAGTGATAATGAAGAGAATATATAATGGGAAATGAAAAAAAGGCCAAGATTGAGGTCAGAGAAGGGTGTGCAAGTATGTAAAAGAGGCTGTGGCATGGGCAGACTGTGTGGCATACTGGCAGAGGTGGCAGGGTGGCTGTTGCACATAGTAGGAGTGTGTGGGCTGCTTGTCGGAGCTGTAAAAGATGACTGTATGCAAGTGAAGGAGAGAGATGATGTGAAAAAGGTCTGGATGGGAGCTGCATGTGGTTGGACTAGTGAGAGTAGTGGTCAAGTCCAAGTGCTAGTCAGGATTGTCATGACGGTGATGGTAGAGAGCATAACAAGAGTGAGGATGATGATGATGGTGGTGATTGCTGAGCATCATGAGGCAAATCACACTGCTAAGAGAGTGTGTGCGTCATAAAAATGCTAAAAGATTCAATCTTAAGATCAGATTAAGATTTAAGAATATAAAACATGGTACAAATAAGAACTGAGATCAAAAATATCTTTTTATCTCGTTCCATTTTACTCTTCGGATGGGATTGGGTCTGCTCTCGTCGCGCTCGTTTGCTGAAGGGTGATTTAGGAGTCAAACGAATTCACCTTTGTGGCGTAAATATGGCCACTAGCGTGACGTTTATTTGCTCAAATATCCTTATCATAAAATTACAAGTATTTGATGGTATCTTCAGCAAAGGTGGGGCACGAGAAAAACCGGCACAAGCCACACATTGTGGCCGCCCCACCAAGACGAGAGCGGAGCCCAACCACAAAGAAAACAAAATATATTATATATTGTAATTAGCAACGCGGCGACAAGTAAATTTAATTAAACAGAATATGTCATGTCACGGCGCAGCCCAAGTCTGACCGGCGATGACAGGACAAGAACGAGTATCTACTTGTGTAAAGATTTTAGTGTTGATTCAAGTCAACACGGCCACAGCCCATGGCATATTGAACAAGCCGCAGCTCCTGACTGACCGGCGTGGTAATGACACTACGCTACAAACAAACAAACAAACAAACAAAAAAATGTATGACTAAAAGCAATAAGAGAGCCACAGCGCATGACTGACTGGCATGTGAAGTACATTAGACTACAACAAAGGTAAGACGACAGACATTGACAAGGCCACAGCTCATGACTGACTGGCGTGTCCAATGCCATGAGATTACCTCACTATAAAGATATGATCTAAAAGCATTAACGGCGCCACAGCTCATGACTGACTGGCGTGATAATTACGTTGGGGAAGATAGGTTAAAAGTCAATTAGCGGCGAGTGTGTCATTTCGGATATAGAGCTTAAACGCATCTGACTTCCAGCGGCCAAGAGCCCTGATCTGAGAATCGGAGAAACCTAGCTCAGCAGCGTGACATGCGGCCCCGATGCGAAAGCTGTGACTTTTGTATCGGCTGGCGTCGAGAGAACAAAAAGATAGACAAGAGCGAAGTTGAGCATTGAACTGGTTGACGGTGACAGGACAGTTGTGCAGGCAGAACAACGGACCTGGCGCAAAAAGCCTTACTTTACAATAATCCAGCATCGCCTGCACTGGGCAGAAGGGCGCAGCAGAATCACGGGCTATGATAACGTCTACGGGACGGTTACCGGTATTATGTTTAAAATGACAGATTGTTATCTTAAGTGATTGTATGCAGCCGTGCATAGCTAAAAAGGAGAGACTGTTGAACTGAACAACTGAGTTGCCGGAGTCAGGGCTCTTGCTAGCTAGCTCTCCTATGCGGAAAAATCCATAAAAGGTGATTAGAAACATAGCGGTAAAAAGAGTACGTTGGGCTGCCGAAGAGTTGGTGTGCTGCAATGAACGCACGAGTTGGAAAAGGACGGATTTTGTAATAGGAAGCCTAGTGTCGGGTGACCTTTGTTTACCGACCGCTGTCAAAAGTTTTAGAATTAAAAATGTCTTTGTTGGGTCGTGTAAGCCCTTCATTTTGTGGACATAACTGATGGCTGATAAATAAGAGGTAATAGTAGAAGCAGCTAATTTCCGGGCACGTAAATATGATATAAAAAGTGCAACTGTGGCCGTAGTGAGGGGCAGATGAAATGAGTGTTGGGAAACAAAGCGCACATAAAAATTGCGGAAGACTGTCCACGCTCGGGAGTATAACTTTCGCGACCCCTCCGACAGCGCTGAGGAAAGGAGAGCGTTCAGGGAAGCGACCAGCTCTTCGGCAGAAGGTTGTCTGGTACTTGAGTCGGCATGTCGTCCGCCGCGGGAAAAATTTGTTTGAACTGACTGACCTGCAAGCGGGATAATAAATCAGCACAAGAATTGTGTATACCCGCGATATGTCGAGCCCGAAAGAGAATGTTGTACTTGAGAGAAGTGAGGACTAAGTTCCGTACGAGTAGCATAATGAGCTTATGTTTAGAAGTTTGCCGGTTAATCACTTCAACTAGCGCGGCATTGTCGGTCACAAAGCAAACGCATTGATTGGCCATGGACGACCCCCAAATATGTAATGCAATGACGATGGGAAAAAACTCAAGAAAAGTGATATTTAAGGAGCTCCACGACTCGGGCCATGAACCATAAAACCATTTACTGCCAAAAACTGCACCATAGCCTTTCGAACCGGCTGCGTCGGTGAACAGCTCAAGCGTGGTAGACGTGACCCACAGGTCGTCTAAAAAGAAAGCTCGGCCATTAAAACCCGTAAGAAATCGCAGCCAAACCTGTAAATCGGCTTTAGCGTCTTTGTTTAAACGTATGTGGTGATGTGGGCGCTGCAGACCAATCGTAAGATCAATAAGACGACGAAGGAAGGCGCGGCCTGGTAGGATAACAGAGCAAGTAAAATTCAGTAGGCCGATCAATGATTGGAGCTCCTTAAGAGTCACTTTCCGACGGCAGTAAAATGAGGTTAAGAGTGTGTGACATTTTTGAAGCTTATCATCTGGGAGCCTGGCCTCTTGCAAAACAGAGTCAAGCGTAATCCCTGCAAACTGTAGCGAGGTGGCGGGACCAACGGTTTTTTCCCCGGCGATGGGAACGCCAAGATATTGACACATACTTAGGAAGTTAGTGAGATCTAACTGACACTTTTCTTTAGAGTCGGCGATAAATAGAAAATCGTCGAGTATATGCAAGACGCTAGAGGCTCCCAGACGATGTAGAGCTATCCATTCGAGCGCGGTGCTAAAAGCTTCGAAAATGGCACAAGACGAGGAACAGCCCATTGGCAGACAACGATCATAATAGTAAAGATTGTCCCATTTCATACCCAGTAAAGGATGATCATCGGGGTGTACTGGAATAATCCGAAAGGCTGATTTGATATCAGTTTTGGCCATGAAGCAGCCCCTCCCAGCGCGCTTTAGGGTAGAAATAGCGTCGTTAATAGTAGCATAAGTAACCGAAGAAAATTCTTTAGGAATAAAGTCATTTATAGAGGAACCTCGAGGAAAGGACAAGTGATGAATTAATCTGAATTCCATAGGAGTTTTCTTGGGTACTATGCCTAAAGGTGAGCAGAACAGGTCTGGGAAAGGACGATTATAGAAAGGGCCAGCTATTCGCCCTGCGTTAATTTCTTTGTCAAGTTTATCGCGTACAATGTCCGGCCGGTCAATGGCACTCTTTAAATTAGGAGGGTCGAAAAGGGTCCTGTCGCCCACGAAGTTAACATGAAAACCAAACTTAAAGCCGTGTAGTAAATAACCTTTTAAGTGAACAGGGTAGCCAGTTAAAAGTACCTCAAGCCGGTCGGCCTTTACGGGTGTTATCGGCTGTGGAGGTCGGTGGGGGATTTTGGGAGGGCGATTGTGCACTAGCGCGTTGGTGACCGTCGACATTACACCGCGTTGCAGGGTGCTTTGCTCCGCATTTGTAGCATTTATGGTCGAATTTGCAACCACCCCCGCAGAAGCGGCCCGCCTGAAAGTTCCAACACGTTCCTTTAGGAAATGGCGACTGGTTGGAGCGGGAGCGATTGCCTTGTTTGTCACTGTATGAGGGCGTTTGCCGGCCACGAAATGTCACCTTTAGCCATAGCTCCCAATGCACGGTATCCCACGGATACTTATTAGGAGCCATTTGCCGGAGAAGGCGAAATTGCTCATCGTAGAATATCCAATCGCCGAATTTAGCGGCAATATCCCTTACAATCTCGCAATATTTCATGAGTTTAGGGGCCTCGTTAGGAAACTTGACTACGTAAATTGCAACGAAAGTGTTAAATGCGGATATCCATTGATTAATATTAGTGATCCTTTTCGGAGGCTTGCAAGGCTCGAGGGTAAGCTGTGCCCCCGAGCTGGGAGTAGAAGTATTGATTGCTATGGAGTATCGGTCAGGACTTGGGGTTACTGAAACCAGGAGACCAAACTCTACGTACTCATTTGCCCAAACTTTGGCCTTGATTTTATCTGTAACACCTCCTCCCAGCTCGAGGGCAAGGCTGGAAAAGACTAGTTTTTCGGAAATATCTAAGCTAGAAGAAGCCCCAGAAGAGCTGGGCTCCTTCGTACCTGCCGAAGGGGATGTGATAAGCGCCAACTGATCGGACACCGCCTCCTCCACAGACATGGGAGCCGTAATGGAACGCACGCTTTCACTGGCAGGTTGCTCTCCTTCGTGCCGAGGTGGCATGTTCATGGCTGCTTGCACTGCGCTGGTGACGGCGGCCGTGATTGTGGCTGTTAAAGCCTCCATATCGATGCTTGTACCCGTCTGAGTGGCGGTCTCAGGAGGAACAACTGTTGCTGTTGAAACTGAAGGTATCGATCGGGCACGTTTGGAGCGACCGCGGGAGGCGCTGCCAGATGGGCGCTTGCGAGAAGACATAGCTTAGAATATCAGAAAGTGTAATTAAGGTAAATTAGAATGCATAAATAAACAAAGGGGAGTTCATGGAAGTCCCCGTGAGAAACGAGAGGGCCGAACTAAAATGCCAATGCCGGACACGATTTAGGGACACACAGGTCCAGAAGTAAAAACAAATAGTTGCAAACAAGTCAAAGCCAAGTTCCGGATTAAACACAAAACAGAGCAAGGACAGTAACCAAGTGCAATTGGGCACGCAAAAGGCGGCCGGAATGGGTTGTACACTTCGAAAATGGAAACGTCCTGCTATCACGACGAGATACGACATGCGTCAATCAAGAGGGCAAATAATCAACGGCAGGAATGTAAAAGATAACAACACTGCCATTAAGGTTGAGATAAGCAGCTTGCACCCCAGTAAGATAACAGTAACATAAAAAGACAGCCGCCAAATATGGGCAGCGCCCAAATGATAAACCCACAACGCAAAATGAAAACAGCTGCGGACGCAACGCAGCATGAAAAGCCATAACAATGAATCACGGAACTGGCTACCAGCATTTAAGGATAACGAGCTAAAGAGCATCAAGTAAATGCAAGCATTTGAGTACTGCCCCTCGTAAACTGCGGTAAAATTTATGTTGCCCCCTCCCATTCAAATGAACGCCATCTCCGGACAAAAATGTACTCTTTGTTTTCCAAAACCCCCTGTGGGACCAAAAAAGTGCGTATGGGATGGGCTCAAGGACCGTTTTTAAATATCTAGTTAATAACCCAACGTTCTTGTTAAATAAAACTTCTGACGAGGAACGACGGAGGGTTTGGCAAACACAAATCAGGTCTACCTTGTAGTCGTCGTGTAATAAGGTGACCAGATGCTCTAGGGAGGAACCGACTGTAAGAGGGGACGAACATACCAGGTCATTTGTCCCTAGCTGTAAAATAATTATATCAGGACCAAAATCCTTCACGACGCTTAAATCATATTTTAAAACTTTGGCAATCGTTCGACCGCCAACACCGTGCCATTTGCAGATAAAGGCTGGTGTTGCAATGCCTAACTTAGACGTATACGCGCCATCATGTGAACTAGTTGTAAGAGCGTGAAGGCGACGGATAAAAGAGTGGCCCAGAATTAAGACTCTTTTGTTGTCCATAGCGGAAAGTACCATAAAAACAAAAACCTAAGACCCAGGCTTAACAAAAGAAAATATGGAGTACACTTGCCTGTAAACTTGAAAGTTAAATTCGGGAGATGGCGTTGCCGCTGAATGGTAAGGAGGCCGAAACTAATACTGCATGCGAACTAAATAGTAACAGGGAGCCCGCCCACT
Source organism: Astreopora myriophthalma (assembly GCA_014634185.1). Classification (NCBI taxonomy): domain Eukaryota; kingdom Metazoa; phylum Cnidaria; class Anthozoa; order Scleractinia; family Acroporidae; genus Astreopora; species Astreopora myriophthalma. Next base: position 2,413,946 of record BLFK01000901.1, read on the forward strand.
TGTGTCTGATTGGATACACCTTAGTGATATGCCATTCCCTGCTCCAACCAAAACCTTGTAACTGACACACGTAGTACATTTAGCCATGAACATGGCTCGATATAAAATTACATTATATGGACAGCATATTAAGATTTAAGAATATAAAAACATGGTACAAATAAGAACTGAGATCAAAAATATCTTTTATATCAAGGCATGCTATAGACCAAAAACCGCGGGGCCATATCTTAGCGCGAGCTTCGCTTAATACCCGGTAACTTGCAATTATTCTAGATTATTAAAACAAACCCCAGTGTTGGATAAATCTGGCCACGATTGTGGCAAGTTTAATAACATCAGATGTAACAGAATTCCAACACAGCGATCTATACAAAAGTTATTCATAAACGCCAAAAGCCTCTGTGATGCCAGTAAAATGTGTAAGGTAGCGGTTCTAAGGTTGAAAGACGAAGAATTGTGCCTATAAAGTGTTTGGCAGATACAAACCACTTGGACACTGTATGACTCGTGTAGTAGCCGACCTAAGTCTTCAATGGCTGATCCCGATTCACCAGCCGAAGTGGTGGCAAGATCATTAGAGCCTAACTGTAGTATGACTATGTTCGGAGCGAAATCCTTAACAACATGTAGGTCAAAACTTATAGTTTTAGAAACCTTTCTCCCTCCAATCCCATGCCATCGTATTAGGAGGTCACCTGGCAAGCTCAAGTTCTTAGCGATGTGCGCATTAAAATTACGCAAAAGGAAACTGTGTAAACGGTGAATAAACGAGTGACCGAGAACCAGAACACGCACTGGCGCCATAAATAAACTGAAATTGTCAACATAGAGAATATGATAATACTTGCCTGAAAAGATTTTTCTTCCAGGGCAGAGTTGTTTGAAGCCGGGTTAGCGCTAACCCTGGGTTAAGTCCGATGAAATCCTACTGGTTGTCATGGTATTTATCTGGGATTAGCACTGACCCTGCTTCGAACAACTCGGCCCAGGTGATCTGTCCTTGTCAATGGCAAAGAAAAGAAGGACAAATAGCATCGAAACTAGCCGTTATATATGCCACGCTTCTGAGATATTGAAAGTTGACCTTTGGTAAGGAAGCAACGCCCCCCAAATTCC
>BLFK01000901.1:2420064-2427707 GCA_014634185.1 Astreopora myriophthalma
GAAGGCGTCTACTACAGTCCGGGCATTTGCTGAACTTGTCGAACTTTTGAATTCTCTTGAAGCATTTCACCATGATGGTTTCTTGTGGCTCGGTGGTTTCTTGTGTTTGAATTTCTATGTCGTTTAGTTCTTGGTCTTCTTTTATTTGCGTTATGTTGGTCTTCTTTTGGGTTGCCAGTTTTTTTTTGTTAGACCATATCCTTACTTGCAGAGGTTCCATTAGGTAGACTTTTCCGATTTCAATGCTTTGAATATGTTCTTCCCATATATCTAACGGGATAGAAGCAGTCGAGTTAGCCATGGTGGCAACGGCCAGCTTAAGCTTCTTCGATCCGACTTGGATGGCTTCTTGTTTTTGGATTACTTTAGCTTTTAAGGAAACTCTGTCCCATTCTTTGCCTTCGTTTAGTATGTTGATTATGTTCGTAGCGATTTGCTTTTCCTCTGGCACCTCAGCATATTGAAATGAGTACTCGCCGGCTGTAGGTTGACCTACGTATGTCATGTCATTGATTAGTATTTTATCGTCGCCTGTACTTGCGAAATCTTTAATTTTGATTGGCGTCTTCGTTTGTTGGCTGTGAACGAAGATCTTGCGTTTCTGAGGAGAGTACAGTATTGCTTGGCACGTTTTTACTGGCGACGTCTGGATTCTCATGGTTACATAATCCGTGGTATTACTTCGGTTTCTTTTCACTTCTGATACATCTTGTGCGTATCCTATGAGTGTCTCTTCGTTTTTACGCTTACTGCTTGTATTGTTGAGAGGGAACGACATTTTACAGCTTTCAAGTATCAGAGTTGCTACGGTTGTGAGCTGTCGTATGTGATCTTGGCTATTTATACGCACGAGCTTCGTTTTCTCATCTTACGTTTCAAGCTGATTTCTGTGCCGACAAGGTGATTTGTTATTGGTCCATTTCATCTGTGTTTTTATTGGTCACTTTTACGCAATTGGTGATTTTGATTGGTCCAGAATTCTTGATTTTGTGGCTATGGTCATAGTAGTGACTTTTGTTGAAGCATATTTTATAATATTTTAAAAAGTATACTTTCAGGATCATTTTACTGTATGCAAATTATTTTAATGCACAGTGCTTAAAGGGGTTGTGTCACGAAATTTAGCCAAATTCAGCGACGGGAACTGCCAAAGAAATAAAGTGAAACATGAAAATAACTGCTTAAAACATTGAAGGAAGGTTTGAATAAAACAGAAAATACAAAAGGAGACAAGGATGGGCAAAATTGAAGAAGATTGAAGCGGATTGGAATTGGGATTTTTGAAAACTGTTCAGCCTAACAGTTTTTCAAAGTTTATCTTTGTTGTTTGTAACTTTTCTCATGTATGCTTGGGAGACATATTTTTTGTCCCGAAACTTTGATTTTGTTGTTTAATTCTGAAATTAAACGAGACTTACCTTAAGTCGATGTTTGATTGGAATTCTATCTCGTCGCCAGTCAGGAACGAAGGAGTTACATGAGAAGCATGCGCGTGCTAGCTAGTCAATCTTGAAAGGCGAGCGTGAACAGGGAGTGAGGAACGAAGGAGTTGGGGTGGAAAAAACCCTCTCACAAAGGGAAGGGCATGTAACTCCTTCGTTCCTGACTGGCGACGAGATAGAATTCCAATCAAACATCGACTTAAGGTAAGTCTCGTTTAATTTCAGAATTCTACCTCGTCTCCAGTCCTAGTCACTGCGGAGCTACATGAGATTTGAAAGACCTGATCACGCGAGGTAGCCACAGTACAAAAGATGATCAAAAATAGCCATTTTAATGATAGCAGCTTTCCCATACGATAACAATCAAGTGAAGAACAACCGGAACTGAAAACACAATTGTTACGTGACATTGTCACGAAAAACGAACAATAGTAATAAAGTCAAGTAAATAAAGTCTTGCTAAGCAGAAATGTTCTGGAAATGTGTTAAGATACTGGAGCCAAAGTTCCCTTCAATTGGCTTGTGATAATGTTTGGCGAAGGTCTGGGCATTAGACCAGCCGCCTGCTTTGAGGATTTCAGCGAGAGTCAGACCACTTTGAACACCAAACGAGGTAGAGGCCGGCCTAGCGCTGTTGCTGGAGAAGGTTCCTGTATCGATTCCCGAGTCCTGTAGAACACTTTTGGCCCATTTCCCAACGGTGGAGTTGGAGACTGGTCTGTGCGGCTTGGCATAGCTGATAAGCAACTTGGTATCGTGTGTAGCTCGGAGTGGTTTCGTACACGCCAGGTACTGCTTGAGATGTGCCACTATGCAGATTGATTCGTCCTGTGGGTATGCCAGCAGCTCAATCGGCGCGAGATGGTTGCCGGGCCTGGTGGTTTTGAGTTTGTCACCAATGGTAAACACTATTCTCTCTGGGAGTTCTTGCATGAGGGTAGTATCAAGCTTCGTAAGGGTCTGACATCGCTGGCCCGTTAATAAACAGAGGAGCATAGTTGTTTTCTTAGTGAGGGTTTTCAAGTCCAAATGGGTTGGGGGTCCTAAGGTTCTGAGGTGTTTAAGTACTACACTTACGTCCCAGATGGAGCTATACCTGGGCAAGGAGGGCTTAAGTTTGAAAACGCCCTTTAGAAAACGAGCCACTAGAGGGTGTGTTCCAAAGGTTATGTTTGTGGGTGGAATGAGCACAGAGGACAGCGCGGATCGAGCAGTGTTTATCGTGCTGTAGCCTACACCGGAGGCGAACAAGGTTGTTAGAAAGTCAATTCCGTTCTCTACAGTCGCGCTCAATCGATTTATTCCCTTTGCTTGACAGAACTTCTCCCACCGTTTTAGATAGACATCGTATTGTTTAGTTGTGCCTTTACGCCAAGAAGCCATTATGATGTCTTTGGCCTCTGGAGAGATGTCGTGACTAGTTAAGGTTTGCCTGATAAGAGGCAGACCAGGAGGGAGAGTTGCTTGTGTAATGGGTGGGCCAGATTGGGCCGGTTGGGGAGATGTAAAAGCCATTTGTAGGGTTTGAGCGGAACACAGTCGCAAATTGTCATTTGCATCGCCAGGGGGAACCATGCTTGCGTGGGCCAATGTGGTAACACGCATACCCCCGTCGCCTTGTCTTCCTTTATTTTCTTTAAAACAGCAGGAATCACACTGAAAGGAGGGAAGGCATAAAATTTTTTAGTGGAATAGTCAAGAGAAAAAGCATCAATCGCAACTGCGCCTGGGTCAGGCCTGTATGCGACATAGCGGGTGAACTGCGCATTTAGTCTTGAAGCGAAGAGATCGATTTCTGGAGTAAAATCGAGCTGGAGTAAGGCGCGTGAGAGGGAGTTCTTATCAAGCATCCACTCGGTCTCCGTTTTAGTTTGGCGGGATTCTAGGTCTGCCAGCTGGTTGGATTTCCCTGCTATGTGAGCTGCGCTGACCCAGAGGTTACGTGAGACGCACCATAACCACAGCTCTTTACACAGCGCGTTCAAAGCGTCCGAATGACATGTACCCATGTGGTTTATGACAGCTACGGCTGTGGTATTGTCGATCATCAATCGGATATGCGTATCACGAAGCGATTGACAAAAAACCTGTAAGCCAAGAAACACCGCTAATAGTTCGAGATAATTTATGTGATGCGTAGCCTCATGTGCGGCCCATAGACCGCCAGTGGAACGAGTGCCAAACACTGCTCCCCAGCCGTCCTTAGAGGCATCTGTAGTGAGTGTGTAGCTTGGGTTTTCCCGTGTCAAAAAAGACTCGGTCGCGTTATCCCACCATACGAGTTCCTCGACGGCTTGGGGTGAAAGAACGACATTCTTATCAAAATTCCACCGATTCGCACGTAGTGCAGTTAGTTTGTCACGTTCCAGGGATCGATAGTATAGAGGCCCATAACAAACGGCGGGAAAGGAAGACACTAATTTCCCAATTACCCGCACTAAGTCCCTGATAGAGGGGGAGGGGCTGGTAAGCAAGGCTTGACAGGCCGTTTGCAACCCTGTAGCTTTCGCTGGGGTCAACCTAATCATGTCGAGCGAGTTCAAAATAAAACCCAAAAACTCGAGTCGTTGCGTGGGGTTGAAGGTGGATTTGTCAGGATGCGTGACCAAACCCAAAGAGTCAATCAGCTGCACCGTATCTACAACATTGTCCACACAGTTTCGATATGTTTTCCCCTGTAAATACATGTCATCAAGGTATGCACTCAACATGTGGCCCCTTAAGTGAAGGGTGGAAAGAGCAGGTTTGAGAAGTTTAGTGAATTTTCTGGGGGCGCAGGAAAGACCATTCGGTAGGCAAGTGAATTGGAAAAGTGAATCCCGCCAGCTAAAGCGGAGAAATTTCCTGTCCTCTGATGCGATCGACACAGAGTAATAGGCATCCTTAAGATCAATGGAGGCCATATAGCAATCTTTTTCAATGAAGTCGGGAAAATTACTTACCGAAAATTTGATTTGCTCGAGGGAATGCATTATTTCTTTACGGCAGAGCTGTCGTTCTTCTGATAAGGGAACTTTTTGCGACTGGTCGGTCGTGGGCCCTTCCGCAAAAAAGAAGATCGTGCATGGGGACCACCCTTATTATGGTTTTCCCCTCTGTTAGACCATGAGTCGCGGCGATATCCTCGGTTGTGGCCTTTAGAGGATCCGACCGTGTTCCCAAGGCGATGGGTCTCTTTTGCATCGCGTACTTGCTTAGCAAGGTCCTCCCCGAATAGAAACTTCGACGATTGCAGCGTCTCAGAAGAACAGAGGCCATGGAACTCAGGCTTGAGAGCGGGTTTCAGTTGTTCCCGCCTCAAAATAGATAATTCACTAATGTGCCTGCAGTTGTTAAGGTAGCAAAGGTTGCCTTCTGGAGGGCTTGCTGTAAATTAGCGAGCCGAAGGTCAGCTTTCCTTTTGAAAGAATTGAGTGACTGCCAGATTTCTGGGTTAATGCGGGTCACTGATATATCAAGACAGTTTTCTGGGGGGTCATATTTTGCCAAGAGACTTGAAAGCTTCTCATGGTCAAGTTTCTTGCCCCATCGTTTATTGGCCATATCGGCCAACTGTTTGTTGATAGGTGGCCCTTTCTTATCCTCGTCCCAGAAAGTGGCTGTCAACTCCTTTAAAAGTTCATCATGATCCTCAGAGCCTTCATGATGGTCGTTTTCAGGTTGTGTGCTTCCCCCGTTTTCATAATCGAGCAGATGCTGTATCTCGTCCTCTGAGGCAGTAACGCTGATCGCGTCTGAATCTCTGCGATGTTTTGTGGAAGACCCTTCGTCGTCTTCATCTGCAGAGAAACTTTCGCTATGGTGCCTTTTGCGCCGGTTTGGTTTGTTTGTGCCCGTTGGGCAAAGTGAGGCGGTTTCCCGCGCTTCGTGAGAACGTTCCCCGGTGGGGATTCGTTGGCATAGTTGTCCCAAATAAACTGACATTTTGTCTATGTTGGCGTTGAGCTGGTCAACGGCCTGCTCGAGTTTGTTCGTGGTGCCCGTTGGGCCGGCTGTTGTGCCCGGTGGGCTCTCAACCAAAAGCGCGCCTGTTAACTGTTCCGTTGTGCTAGTCATAATGGAGTGACCTGAATGCGAAGAAAGGTTAGAAAAATGTAACAATGAAGAAACGGGGGCTTTCGTAAAGCTTACCCAAGGTTGTCCGAAGTATTGAAGGCAGTCTCGAAGGCAAAAGGCTGGATTTGGGAAAAGTATCGTGGAGAGGCTAAAAATACGTTGCGATCAACTAGAAAGCACTCATGCAATTGACTAGCTAGCACGCGCATGCTTCTCATGTAGCTCCGCAGTGACTAGGACTGGAGACGAGGTAGAATTGTAACTTCTCGGGTGATGGTAAGTTGAATTGCGAGTAAGGGCGAGTAATTGGCAAAACCAAACAAAATGGACTGCACTGCCATGACACAGCCCCTTTAAGAACTTAGAAAGGAAACTAAAACGTGCAAACCAAATTAAGGGTCGCAAACAACCTCGTGTCTTGCAGTTAATTTAAATAACGTTCCCACGAGATAATGCAGTAGGCGAAAGCCGAATTTCCGCCAGTGTTGTTGGAAACACGAGGACCGTCTTAGCGGCTCTTTCTTATAAAGTTGTAACACCGACCATGTTAGTTATCTTAACGTAATTATCTGTAGTGTTAGTTTTCCCGTGGTTAGCCGTGCGGGTTAGTGTAAAGGACCGCGGAAACTTAATTAATTAATAATTAATGTTAAAATCACCAAGAACTACATCTATATCATGATTGTATAGTATATGTTCTAATTCTGTTATGAAACCTGGTATAGTTCTAGATTGTTTCTATAAATTACTAAGAATGAATGTTTTACCCCATTTGCTGAGTTTAATACTAGAAATTTCAATCCGTTGATTAAAGGGAAGTAGTCGTGTTGGGCGATTTGGTTATGGTTCTTGGTACACACTGCCAAACTCATGTATTTGTCTCTGTTGTGATCTTGTCTAAATAATACAAATGGGCGTAAGTTTTCTCTTATTTCAGCATCCGAATTATGAGGAAGGAGTTGTGTTTCTGTGAAAGCTATGACATCACTGTTCATTATATTTGCATCATTTTTTATGTCAATGCTGTGTTTTTGAAGAGACCTAATATTTAACAGACAAATTGTGACATCATTATTTGAGACTGTCAACTGAAGTTGAGAGGAAAGACTATTTGTAATTGGTGAATTGTCTCTTAACCTTTCATATTCTTGGTGTACTTTAGGATTTGCCTTAACATGTTTCATTTCAATATTTCCAAGAATATGAAGTCCTTGCAATGATGTTGAGCGGCTTAGTGCTACGTATATTTGGCCATAGTTAAACGATCTTTGCTTGAGAAGATCAAAGCTAACAACTACTTTTTTCAGTGTTAAACCTTGAACTTTGTGTACAGTACATGCATAACCTAATGTTAAAGGAAATTGTGATCTTTGTATTTCTGGTAATGAAGGTTTTCCTGGCCTTATTTTTATTTTTGTCAGTACTGGCTCAATAGGGACTACATTGTTATGATGAGCAAATGAGTTTGATTGTTTTGTTATTGCATTTCTTCCAGCTTCACTGTCATCAAACTTAATGTATACAATGTTTGGTTTTTGAGTCTTTTCATTAAGTGCAATCTTAATTACAGTTCCCATTTGACCATTTATAAGTGTATCAGCAATGTCTATGTTTGTTGTCAACATGACTCTACAGCCTTCCTTTATTAAGATGTGATAATCTAGTCCACCTGTTTCAGACCTGCTTCTTGCCAGAACTCTATCAATATCCTGTTTGCTGACATGCTGTGGATATTGGTCAATTGCAGTGAGAGTATATTGTTGTGCTGGTATTTGATGAAGCCTGGTTGCATTGTATTCATCTACAGGTTTATTCTCTGCCCAAATATGTAGAGCATCATGTGGATAGTTAGAGTCAGAGTGTGTAATTGATCTTGACTGAATGCACTGGATATCTGCTTCTGTTTGGGTTCCTTTTCTGAATCTATTTAAAAGTTCAGTGAATGGTTTATCATCTTTTTGCCTCATTATTTCTGTTAGCTCAATCATTTTAAATGCATTCCATGGGTGACGCAGGTTGAAAGTATCATTTTTGTAATTCTCAAACACACCTCTTCTAAGTTGGAACCACAATTACCATTGCTGTGACGTGCAGTTCACGTTCCGGCGAGTTACATCGAGCGATTGTTAGCTTGATAGTTCTGTT
>BLFK01000901.1:2432260-2437260 GCA_014634185.1 Astreopora myriophthalma
ACATCTATTGATTGTAAATCAAGTTCAGCTAATCTTGACTGCATCAAATTCTCAGAGGAAATAGCAGAGGTCAACTGCATTGTTGAGCTGTGATTTTGCATACAAGGTCTAATTATTACTTCCTGATGACCAGTGTTGTATTGAGTAGGTCCTGGATTCTTCTCAACATCTTTACTTAGTTTGAAATTCACATAATTGGTCACATGACTCACACAATTGGAAGAAAACATGATAAATATCGACGTGCTTTACAGTTTAGTTTCATTATCTTGTGGTAATGCCTGCTAAAGAAAAACAACAAATAAGCTTTCTTGGCTATAGCCATTTTATTTAAGTTAATTATCTTTGGATCGTGTTTGTTATTACATTTATATCGTGCATGATAAAGTTTTCTCACCTTATTAACATAGCGGTGGAGCTTTGAAGACCTCCGTATCTCAATCGTTGAAATCTTTTTGAAGACAAATTTCTTCAACATGCTATTATTCTTGTTGAGACCTCTTAGAAATAGAGGTGGAATTCTGCTCGGTTCACGAGCACGTCTAGACCGCCTTGTAGCACGTTTTTTAAGATGATAAGTTAGCTTTGATAAGTGTTCACTTTGATTCTCGATAAATTTTACGATGGAAGGTTCACTCAATGTAGATGGCTTTGATAAGTCGCTCTTATTCTCGATAAGTTTCACGATGGAAGGTTCACTCTTAAGTAATCGCTCGTAAATTTGTCTCTCCAAATATTCACTCTTAAATTTTTGCTCATAAACTAGTGCATCGTAAAGGTTGGGGAACGTGTCAATCCCCAGAAAGCTATAATCTTTCTCTTGGCTGTCCTCCATGCCTCGTGCTCTTCAAAATGGCGGATAACATTTCAATGAGCCAGCGAGCACCCCCAAAAGTAAAGAGCCAGCGATATATTACAAGTCAGCGATATATCCCTAACAACGTAACGTCGAAAAAACGACAGAGCGTCTGCATTTTATAACCGGTGCCAGCCTTCGGCTTGGCCCCGGTAATCAGGGGTTTTCATAGATGGTGGCTTTTCACAGTGTGCTGTATGTTATTTTGCTTCCAGTCAGTGACTACATTTTCCTGGACTTTCACTGAATGGCCCCACAAGTACTTTTCAAACAGCATCCTACAAAGGCTCTCATGAAAAATTATTTGAAAAGTTACTGAAAGTCCTGGTGTTTTCTCTAGAAATTTATCTTGCTGCAACTCGGCAAACACCATTTTGAGACACATTGTTCAAAACAAAACCTGAAATCAGTAAATTAACCAAAAAAATGGACACTTTTTTTAATATCTGCACCACATGTCAAATAATTTGCAAATACAGTAATGTTGTATGTGTGAAATACACGTACAGCAGTCTTGAACTTTGCATGGTCAGTAATTTTACAGGGGTGAAAATGTCCATTCGAAACACAACTTCGAATGGCTATTTGTAGTTTTTAAAAACTTTGTCATCTTCCTGTTAATGTTTTCTTATAGGTGCAATAAGAACCTATTTTAAAACACTTAAAGCAAGGAGGAGGAGAACTGAGGTCTCTGTAAGGCGATCATCACTGCCTGAGGTTAAAAACAAACAGGAGGAAAGTGTTGTTCCAGCGAGGAGGAACCAAAGGCAACACAATGTAAGTGAATAGCATACATTTCCATTCTGATTGAAATCGGCAAATACATTACTCGAACATTACTGTTTCTGCCTTGCGGTCAAAAGTCTTGTCATAATTGCGGATCCAATTCTTCTTTCATTAATTTCTGTTTAAGCCGGGTGCACGAGAAGTCATCCCCTTGAATATTCACATGGCACTTCTAGACCATAGCCACCTCCTCTGTTTACGCGCTTCCCTTTAATGATGGCCTTTCCTGAATTCGATGGTCTCTTTAAAAACTTAGTCAACCATGTTTCCAGTAGTTTAGGAACATGTCCGATTACATCAAATTGGTCTGTCAAGTTGTTCGGGTGTAATGTTTGCTTGGCAGCCATCTTCAGTGGTCTTTGAACTTGGTCTGGCATATCCGTTTTCTCTTTTGCCGCTTGAACCACCGCAACAGCGTTTGAATCGTTCATGTTGTTTGGTTCTCACTTCAGAAAATACTCTTCCTCTGCGTTTGGTTCCCGATCATCCATGTATGCATGATGTCCCCTGATGAAAGACTTCACCTTCAGCAACATTTTCTCCTCAGATGTTGACGAAACTACAGATTGATAAAACAGACTCTTCGAAGCTAATTCTTATAAGGCACTGAGCTAAATCATTGGAGATGAAAAAGTGAACCGGGTGCGAAAAAAGCACCATGAGGCCGCCACAATCTTAAGTTCCGCTTAACACCTTAAGAAAATAAATTGCAGTATGAAAAGCCGCTCCAATTAGAGTGAAGCGGTATAATCTCTGATGTGTGACTGAAATTCAAGGACTTTAAATTAACGCATTTCTTCTTGTATCGATGGGAAACTAAGATCACTATAGTCATAGTCTAATTTCTATCTTCTTTATGATAATGATAATGATAATGATGATAATGGTTTATTACAGATTCCAACAATTAAGAGGCTCTTCTTCTGTAAAAATACTAATCTAAGAAACCTATAATTTATAAAAACATATACACCTACTTGAAGGAACGTTCCCACAAGTAGGAGCAGCAGCAGCCCTACATTATGCTATGGCTACGTCTGTGCCCCTTTGTCAGAGCTGCCAAGAGGAAACAAAATATCATTGCTTAAGCTGCCAAGCGTCAGTATGTAACAGATCGGAATGTTTTGTTCCTGCCCCTGAAGAAACACCAAACTGGAAAGCTGGTTCTAAAGTGGCTTTTTCTATGGCTTTTTGTATGTCTCTACAGGGTGTAATATCACTTGAAAGGGGATGTATTTTAGCATATGAAATGCAATGTTGGACGTTCCGAAACTCTTGCAATAACCGTACAGCAGCAGTTTAATGACGTCACTCAAATACGTCATCAGGCTGAAAAGATCATGAACTACAATTGTTTTACTCAAGGAAATTATCCGAAAAGAGTTAAAGAGATGCAATGATTCCTATAAAATGAACCTCCCACAAATACCCAAAGCTATTTTTGCACTGGTAGTGAATATGACGTTATCTGCCTGGTCACGTGACCTGAAGTTGATAAAAAACGTATGTAATAGGTAAAATTAGAAGCCTTTTTGTGTTCGATTGCAAACCACACTACGAAATTTCGCGTACAACAAGCGAAATTAAGCTTTTGGTTGAGAATTTTTGTGCTGGTCTCGAAAATGTGGCGAATTTTCTCTTTGTTTTAGCAAAATGATGCTGGAAACATCGCGAAACGACGCTCGAATTTTTGAGCAAAATTCGGTCGAAAGTTCACTGGGACAAAAAACGAAATTTGCGCATTTCGCTCTCATTACATTTGCACAATACCGTAAATAGAACGCACACCATTTTTGTTTTGTTAATATCCCAGATGTAACTAACCGTTGAACTCTCTTTCTCTGGGAAATTCACCTCAAATTCAACGCGCTCACTCTGGTGGAACTGTTTTATGCTTTCAAATAATTTTGGTTTTTAGTCTGAGGTTCAGAAAGTGAATATTACTGGATATTTTCAAAGAAAATCCGATAAATCAGGAAAGGAACGTTTTATAATGTGAAATATTGAACTGATTAAGTCATGATTCGCCATCACTGCAAGTTCACATCAGCTGCCCTGCTTATGTTTGTGCATTGTTAAAGGTATGTTTAAAATTGTGCTTGACATACTTTTAAGAACCCTTAATAGCGGGGCTGTATGGCAGAGCCCCATATACTCATGGAATATGGTCAACCTCTTTTCGTTTGGTTGTCACGTGACTGACCGAGCGTACGTACGCGTCTACAGATTGTACGGGTAGGGTAGGGGAGACTAAAGGAAAAGGAAGGGAGGGGTATCTCAGGCGTGTCTTGGCAAATCCACATCTTTTATATTGGACATTCGCATGGTCAATTGACAGCTGCCAAAACGGGATAGCCACTGACCAGTATCACATGACCATATTGTGGGCTCATGTGTGAACTCATCGAGGTGACGTGATTTATTTGGAAGCTTTCCGCTGACCAGTAATTGTTTTACTAGATCGCGGGCTCAAGTCTCGAGTTCTGGTAGCCGCGTATTTTTGGCAGGAAATTGCGTTGACGACTGAAAAAAATTTTCAGTTCATTGTCCTTTTGAGACACAATATTATTACTCTACACTGTTAAAGTTTTACTAAAGGATAAACGAAACAATTTCTATTGCTATGTCAACAAACAATAGCAGAGAAAATATAATTTGCAGAACACAGGGTTCAGGTGAAGAGCAACGGGAAAGAGAGCGGCAGAGAGCGAGAATTAACTGGGGAAGAATGAGCGAAGAAGATCGCCAAAGAAGGCGCGCACGGGAAAGAGAAAGGAGACGAAATTATAGCGAAGAACGCCGACAAGCAGAAAGAGTCCGGGCTCCAGAAAACAGACAAAATGTTAATGAAGAGCGCCGAGAAGCGGAAAGACTCCGTTCTGTGGAAAACAGACAAAATTGTTAACCGACCTCGACACTAAACTAGAGTCAAAAGCATTTGTGAATTCCTTCGCAATATTTTAGAATGCTTTTACATTTTAAAGGGAAATGAAAGTACTAAACGGGAGCCCCGCTTTTAGGCTTGGCTAAATCTATATATTATTGAAGTATTCAGATTCAATGGTTTAGAAAAAACGGGTAATTTGTCTTGCTTGATATGCAAGCGTTCTCGTTTTGTGTATATCAGAGGCCCAATCCAAACAACTTTGTCTGTTCTCTTATATATTTTTTAAAGTGCCTTAGACATTCGTTGTTTTTTATTAGGTGACGAGGTGATGAATTGTAAGCATGGATACCATTTTTACTTCCAAACGTCGACTACCTGCCGTGCAAACAGATTTCACAAAGTGCATTATTTGTCAATTGGAGTCGGGAAATCATGATTTGAACTACCTAACTAAAAATGGGATCAAAACAT
>BLFK01000901.1:2447918-2450418 GCA_014634185.1 Astreopora myriophthalma
TATTAGACAAAAATGGCACACTGCACAACGCAATATGATTGTTGGAGACATCGTCTTGATGCAAGACTCAAACCAAATCAGGGGACAGTGGAAACTTGGTAGAGTGGCAAAAATTTACCCAGGGAAAGACGGAAAAGTTCGTAAAGTAGAGGTACAGTACAAGAATCCCAAGCCAGGTGAACCTGTGACTAAATACGATGGGAGAGGTTATGTCACAGTTGAACGAGCTGTCCACCGTCTTATAGTATTACTGCCAGAAGAGGACAATAGAGACAAATCAAACTGATCGATTGTTGACTCTGATCATTAACTCAAAATCTGTATTTTTTTTTTGAGCGGGGGAGTGTGTCGTTCGAGACTAACGTTAATGATTTAATCACTGTAATATGAAGATTCTAAAGTTATAATGGCTTACGTCACAGTAGCTCGTTAGATTGTGAACATTTTCGTTGTAAGTGGAGGCACATCGAGAAGCCACCGGGTAACTATACTTTTGATATTTAGACCTTGTTTCTGCTTTGTAATTATTACTTATGAGGACGTCTATATTTCTTAGATTTCGAATGCACTCCTTCTCACGTATGCTACTGAATAAAATGGAACTGTGACAAGCCTGTGTTTGAAACCGATGGTGTCAAAAGACCGTGAACAACGAAACAAATGCCATCCCAGGCCCATCACTGGTTAGAGTGCAGACGTCTGAGACAAAAGAAATGGGAGTGCAGTGTGAGGAGACAATGGCTGTTCAGAGTGGCACAGTGGCAGAAGAAGGAGAGCACAATGGAATTGAGGGAAATAACATTGTTGTTTTAGAAGCTCTTAATCTTCCTTCAAAATCTTTACATAGTAATAGTGACTCTGACTCAGCCTTTGGATCTGACATGGAAGAAGAATGCTAGTTTGCTGGCATTAAATAGTCAGTAAGTTCTGTATGGGCTTTTACTATCCATTGCAAAATAGTTTCATTTTAAGATAACAGACAGTCCGATATAAAATGAAATTCTTTTGGAATGGAGTCAGATAAACTAAGAAGAACACACACAAAATTAATGGCAAAAAAGGGTTTTATTTGCTCATAATGAATTGCAATACCAGTACTGTACAAAAATTACTGATACATACATGTAATTTAGGGAAAAACAGTTTTGGGAATGTCACTGACCCTTGTAATCCCTTAAAATTCTTGGTGCTTTAGCCTTTTCCAAAGTTACTATTTTTGAGGAAATATATCCAAGAGAATGCGTGAAATAGTATTTCAGAGCCTCTCGATTTCAAACTTTTCTGAGAGAGCATGCCCCCAGACCCCCCTAGGGACTCGTGCCTTTGGCACTTAAAATTGATCTCAACTGTCTACTTCATGAAGCAAGCCATCTACTCCCTAGATTAATGAGAACCCTTTCTACAGATTTGCCCTCATTTCAAACCTGACAGATTTTACATTTGTCTTGAATTTGTAACACATTTGTCTTGAAAGCGAATACATCATTATCTTATTTGTCTTCAGGACAAATATCATATTTGTTATTTAATCAAATGCAGACAAATATGTTAAATGTTATATTTGATTCATATTTATATGAAATTTGTCTTCTGTCAAATCCATGTTTTCGCCCAGTGTGTAATACGAGTTGGTTTAGTTCCGTGTTGATAGCAGCCAAGAGCTTCTAGAATAGACCGATACTGCTTTGTAATCTTATCTGAAGGCTTCAGCATATCTGTGACGAACATTCATTTGATCAAATATTGCGTTACATTCACGGTGAAGTATTTCGTAATTTCCGTTTAGCAAATTTAGGTTCAGGTTTCAGAGACGTCTTGAATTATAGGAGCTATTCCGATCTACACGCAAAATCTAGGAGAATCTTCACGTTTACGTTTTATGTTTGTTCCATTCATTCGGAGTCAGGAATTATAATGTAAGTTTCTCTGTGTTTGTTTTCTATTGTTCGTTAGGCTCTCTGTTTAGTCCGCTTTGTAGCTATTTCTCTTAGTAACACCAATCATTGTGATTTTTAGTTTTCACCACATGCAAGACAGACCAAGAATCCTCGTAAATAAATTTGTGGAATTGTGAATCTTGTGTGTGGTTGTACACGGCGAACTCCGGCCGATACTTCGCCCGAAGGACTCGTGTCGGGAACGTGACAATATCGATGTTTGTATCACCAGTCAAGAAGAGCAAGCCATCAACATAAAACAGTGAGATGGGCCAACAGTCCAGCCAATCTAGTGGGCTCAATCCCACGTGCTCTGATCTATAGATGATGCCAATCAACACCTTGAAATTTTTATTTGGCCCTTGAATATCAATCCATAAATGCTCCATGTCTGGCTGAATCATCTCAATATCCTTCCTACATTTATACTGGATAGAGTCATTGATGTAAGCCCCAACACCACCGCCACGGGTACCTTCACGGTTTCAAGAAAGAGCTGTGTAACCAGGCAGAGTGACATAATCCAGAAGGGCAGGGTTGTCCTTTAACCATGGACCGCTGGG
>BLFK01000901.1:2455418-2472918 GCA_014634185.1 Astreopora myriophthalma
ATCCAATGTAGTTTACCAGAAAGACACCCAGACAAATAGTTTTCTTTCTTTTCAACAAAATGAAAAACATGAACATGAGATTATTAAAGATAAACTAGCTGAAAAAACTGTAAGTTGGCCACCCATTCAAAAAGAACCATTCAATGAATATGGAACCCCATTCTTAGCAACAATGGCATTTCCAACATTGTTTCCAGATGGAAAAGGAGATCCAACTTCCCCCAATTTAAACAGAGATGTGCCTTTTAACAGTGCAATTAAACACCTTCTAAAATTTGGAGAATTAAAAAATGATCAATGGAATTATCGTTTTGCCAAGCATCCTCGTTTTTCGTACTGGGCTCTCAATATGATTCAGAGAAAACGAACTTTGCAACAGGGTTCCATTTTCATCAAACAAAATCCAGGTGACTCCCATTTTACCATTGAAGAAATGCGAGAAATGGCTTCAAGCAATGCATCTACAGTTTTCATGTCAAAGCTTTCAAGATATGTTGCAAACATTACTGGCAGTAATGCTTATTGGCATAAAGTAAGAAATGACCTCAAAGCAATTATAACAACTAAAGGGGTATACCAACTATTTTTTTTTACTTTGTCATCAGCAGACATGCATTGGCCAGAGTTACATTCCCTGTTTTCAGGCAAATCTGATTCCACCAATGAAAACAGAAGACAAAATGTTATTGATAATCCACACATTGTTGACTGGTTTTTTGATCAACGTGTGAAAAGCTTCATTAAACATTGGCTATATGACACCCTTGGTGCTTCCTGGCATTGGTACAGATATGAATATCAAGCTAGAGGTAGCATTCACTGTCATGGAACTGCAAAACTAAAGAATGATCCTGGATTATGTGAACTTACAGAAATAGCACTGAAAGGATATATTGCAGAACAGAACCTTAAACTGGGTGTAAAAGAAGTAAACCAAGCAGATATCGAGAATGGAAAACTAGCAAATATGACAGTTTGTAATTATGTCGATTCTCTACTTACAACTTGGAATCCACAAATGCCTTCTGATAGTAAATATATTAAGCCAAGTATACATCCTTGCAGACAAGAATATTTAAACATATCCCATATTGATTATGACTGTGACTATGTAAACCTATTAAATGCTGTCCAGCGCCATACACGTTGCAGTACTAACTACTGTTTAAGATGAAAACAAAATGAATCTGATCTAAAATGTCGTTTCAATTTTCCATTTGAGCTATGCGATAAAACTAAATTAGAATTTGAAAAGGTTAACACAAAAGACAACTCTGTACAATACAGAGCAAAAATAATAACCAAACAAAATGATTCAAGAGTAAACAATCATGAGCGAATGCAATTGCAAGGATGGAGAGCAAATTGTGACATTCAAATAATAATTGATCATCATGCTTGTGTAGAATATCTTGCAAAATATGCCACAAAGGGTGAGCCCAGATCACAACAACTTAAACATGCTTTCAATGCTGTTATAAATGATCCTGAATTAGACAATGACTCTGTCAAAGCAACAAAACGACTAATGATGAAAAGTATAGGAGAACGAGACTTCAGTGCTCAACAAACAATGCACCAGTTACTTTCATTAAACTTACACAGCAGCACATTTAAAGTAAAATCGTTTAATTTAAATGGTTCTCGCAGAGTGCAAACCCATGTTGACAAAGCAACAAAAAGTGGCACAAAAGACTCCTTCCTTGACATTTATGCCCAGCGGAAACAATTTGTGCAGGATCTCCCGGACATAATGAGCATGAATTTCCTAGATTTTGCAACACACTACAAAGTAACAAATGGAAAACTTCAAAAGCAACCTGATAATATTGTTCCAAACGTGTTTCCAGAATACTCTCCAAATCCCAAGGGTCAAAATTTTAGTATGTTTTGCAAATTTCAACTTTTAAAATATAAACCATGGGAAAATTGCATAAATGATATTTGGGGAAACCTAAATCCAGATGACCAGATGTATGTAACTGAATGGCACAACTTCTTACAAACTCCTTATGCCCAAAAACATGTTAACAATTGGGATCAAAAGCTTTCCAATGTCCTAGAGAACATAGAAATTCCAGCTGCTGAACACAGAGAAATTCAAGAACATAATCAAGATGAATGGATGCTCTTAGCAGAATTTTACAAAACAAGTAAACAGACAAATACCTTACCTAGTTCTAACTACAACTGGAACTTAGATTCAACAAATAGGTGAAATGCCTTCTTGGATTGTACAAATGAAGGAAAACTTTGAACAACCACTAACTCAAAGTAAAGAAATTGATACAAATTCCTTCAGTGAAATGCAAAAGCTTGCATTCAACATGGTTACCAAGCATTCTGAAAGCACTGAAGAACCTTTACTTCTTATCATTAATGGTGAAGCAGGAACTGGAAAGAGCTATTTGATAAATGCTTTAAGAAATCATCTTCAGCACAGGTGTATTGTAACTGCTACAACAGGAAAAGCCTCTTACCAGATACGAGGAATAACAATTCACTCTTATTTGAGGTTACCAATAGGACCAAACTCACAAAGAGAACTTAATGGTCAAACACTGATAGATATGCAAAAAAAACTTTCAAAAGTTGATTATATTATTATCGATGAATATTCAATGCTTGGACAAAAAAATTTTGGATGGATTGACCGCCGTTGTAGACAGTCATCTGGAATAAAAGAAAAATTGTTTGGTGGAAAATCAATAATATTGTTTGGAGATCCTGCACAATTGCCTCCAGTGTGTGATCAACCACTGTACCATGCAAAGCCATCTAATGTTGTTGGAGAACAAGGCTTTTATGCTTACCTGATGTTTACCAATGTAATAACGTTACATGATAATCAAAGAGTAAAAGGTTCTAATGAACAGCAAAATGTTTTTCGAAATTTGCTTTCACATTTGCGCAATGGCGACTCCACTGAGGAAGACTGGAGACTGCTTTTAACACGACAGCCATTGCAAGCAGATAACTTGAATGAATTTAAAACTGCCACTCGTTTGTTTTACAGCAATGAAGAGGTAGCAGCATACAATTATAAGTCACTTTTACAACTAGAACAGCCAATAGCAAAAATAAATGCAAAGCATTCAAGTTTCCAAGCTACCAAAGTTCAGCCCCAGGATATGAATGGTTTAGAACCTTCACTATTGTTGTCAAAAGGTGCCTTTGTAATGCTAACAATGAACATATGGCCAGCTGTTGGTCTTTGCAATGGTTCAACAGGAAAGATAGTAGATATTATTTATCACCCTTCGCATCAACCGCCAGACCTACCTATTGCTGTGACTGTTCAATTTGACGACTATATTGGACCATCTATATCTAATCAAATTCCAAGTTTAGTGCCAATAGTTCCTGTAACTGTTTCAGTACCATCAACCAATTTGGTTCATGAAAGACAGCAAATACCGCTAAAACTTGCATGGGCCTTAACGATACACAAGAGCCAAGGATTAACTCTTCCTAAAGCATGGATAAATCTTGGAAAAACAGAACGAACCTTAGGAATTACATATGTTGCATTAAGTAGAGTTAAACGGTTGTCTTCCTTAGCAATTGAACCTATGACTTTTGATAGACTAAAACAAATCAAGAATTCCAATTCTTTAAGATACAGGCAACAAGAGGAACAAAGATTGAAAGAACTTTGTAGTTACACCAAAAAAAAGTTTTTTTCCCAATTGTGAAAATATACATTCACTTACATGCCTAATTTGCTACTGTATAATTCAAGTTTGTTTATTCCACATCATTTAAGTTATCATGCAATCTTATTTTCTCAACAGAACAAAGATGAGTGACACTAATGGTAAGTTTAAATGACTACAAATGAATAATTTGAAGCCTCAATTTCAATCACACCTGAAAATATAACAAACTAATGAAAAAATAGCAATAAAAAAGCCAACAAATTAAAACAAAATTCTTGCCTAGTACTCGAAAACACAGATCCAGCATCTCAAAGTATGTAACACAACATTTTTGTCTTTTGTCTACATACACCAACAACCTCCTCTACCTTTATTATTTACAGTACTACAATAACATTGATTCCATGTTTTATAGGTAGCAAGGATTCCACCCAAAGTAAAGGTAAGAGAACAACCAAAAATTATTGTTTTTCTGCAATAAATTTAGTCTATTCTTAAAACAAGTACAGGCATACATCTCCTTGCTTAATGTTATCATTACCATCATTAACTGAACTGAACTGAAATTAAAGTTGCATAACATCAATTAATATCTCTTACATTAATTGTGCCTTAACGCTGAAAATAAAGTCTAAAATCTGTATAACGTTCCTCTTTTTTCCATTTTAGAACAAGCAATTGTGGGTTACCTTCATAATCTGTCGCCAATAAAAACAAGTAAAAGTAACAACCAATACTTCGACCTGCAAATCCAGACAAGCAGTGAGGTCTACTGCACTGTCTGCTTCTCGCCTGACAAGCATCCTTTACTCAAGCGCAAACTAGAGTCGTCTTCACCAATAAAAATCCACAAATATCAGCTCAAAAAGAATGAACGGAGTGGAGAAAATGACCTGATTCTCAACAAGAGGACAAAAATTGAAGACCCAGATGATTCTGAGACAGACTTCGATTATGTGTCAGTGAAGACAGAAACAACGCAAGCCACAGATGCCACAACAGAAGAAGTTCACGATGGAGCTGCACATACTTTGATAAACATTATGGGTCGCCTCACCTTCAGTGGTTCCAAGGAAACCGTTCAGGTGAAGGGAAAAACTTTGACAAAGCAAGAAGCAATCTTCACAGACAACACCGGGTCAATCCGTGTTGTGTTGTGGGAAAAAGATATCCCAAGGGTGACTACTGGCACCTGCTACAACATCAAAAACGTAGCTGTCAAGGAATATGGGGTAACCAAATATCTCACACTCACAAGGCACAGCACAATTGAATCCATTCAAATCAACATAGATCGACAGGACACCAGCGATGTCAAAACTGAAACTACCCAACACCAATTTCCACGAGATGGTGTTAATTATGTCCAACAATTCCTCGCGTGCAACAAGTGCCACTCAAACCTTGTAAACAATGCATCAAAGATCATCAAATGCTCAGAATGCGGTCTTACCCAACTAAAGAAAAAATGCCAAAGCAAAGTTCTGGCAAGCATCTTAATTAAAACTGATCAAGAAACCGCTTCCTACACTCTTTTTAATGACACTATGCATCAGTTGTTCCACATCTACGAAGAACAAAACCCAGACATTGAAACAACATTTGAGGAAATGACAGAAGATGACATCAACGTGATGCTTTTAACGGTTGAAGCAAATGTTTTGTTTAATGAGAAGAGAAATGCAGTCCAAATACTCAAAGATTGAACTAACACTGTTGTTAGAGAAGTATTTCATCAGCAACAATAGTACGAAGGACTTCTATTTTTTTTAAGGGAAAAAAACATTAGTATTCAGAAATGTTATTACTTAATTCTTATAGTAATTTTTGTTATGTTCTTGTTGAGGGTATGAACTTCCACCTCTTTTAATCACGAAAAGTTCTTTACAAAAACCTGAATAACATTTATTATGATAATGTTTCCTGTTCAGTAGTTTGTATTCTTTTTAACAGATGAACAAGTATTGAATTTGAGGTCATCAATAGTCACACAGAACACTAACTACAACAACTGTTACTGCCATTATACTGTTAATTATGATAATTGTTCCTGTTGAGTAGTTAAATTTCACTTATTTAAAAAAAAAAGTTATGAAATGCCTCCAAAACTTGACAATGTTATAAAGGACCCACACTATTTCAGGAATGTCAATCTCGATAAAGTGCAAATAACATTAATAACTGAAAAGTCGAGATTATGGATGCCTTTGCTAACTTAAGGTGTTGCTATAGTACCTGATGACATCATGAATTGGATATAACCACAACCTACCCACCATTTTCTAACACTTGACCCAACAAAATAACTTGATTACAATCATTTCTACACAAACTCTGTACGATCCCTACTTCAATTTGCAAACATCTCAATTTCCGCAGCACTTTCATAGCCTTGGGTACACTAGTTTATAATTAAGGTGTACGATTCCTCTAGCTGGCTAATCAGTAAAATGAAAATCATGTTACTTTACCTTATACATTTTGGGCATGACAGTATTTTGTTTTGTTTACTAGGAAATATGCAAATCAAATTGGAAGTTTTGAAACTTAAACTCACTAAATGTAGTCAAAAGAAAGCTGCCAAAGTACAAACACCTCACACATTACATTCAGCAGCTGTACATACCACAGTGCGCTATCTCCCACAAGCTTTTCGTGCACTGTACATGAGCGTGCATGAAAGCCTCAACTTCTGGTGTCAGTCATTAAATGTAAAAGGGTTGAATAAATCGATAAAACACCGTTCAATATTCAGAAGAATACACAACCAAAATCGTCACTTCTCGTTTCTCCAAGAACCGCATAGTTCCAAAGGTAGTGCCATCACTTGGAAGGCAGAATGGGGTGGAAAAGCGCTTTTTAGTCACGGTTCTACAAATAGTAAGGGAGTAAAAATTTTAATAAATCCAAAATTGGACTGTAAAATCGAAAGGATAATTGCAGATAAAGATGGCAGGTACATCATTGCAGATATTTTTTACATCAAATACGCATTGTTTTGGTGAATATCTATGCGCCAAATGATCAAACTCAACAGGTGCTATTTTTCAAAAAGCTACAACAACATTTAGAGCCACTCGCAGATGAACACATTGTAGTTGGAGGTGATTTCAATTGTGCCCTTACAGACAAAGATAAAAAGGAAGGAAATCCGGTATCTAAGAAAGCCGCAGTAATTAAAGAGGTCAACCGACTTTGTTATGCATATAATTTAACAGATGTTTGGCGTGCTTTAAACCCAGATTTGGAATGCCTTACCTGGAGAAATAAGTCTTTCAAAATACAATGCCGTTTAGACTATTTTCTTGTTTCTAAAGACCTTTCCCGACTGGCTACCTCATGTAAAATTGTTCATGCAGCTGAAACTGATCATTCTGAAATTCTAATTCATTTTAAAAACGAAAACGCGAACCAGAGAAAAGGCCCAGACTTCTGGAAATTCAACAATTCACTGTTAAAGGATGAAAAGTACATCAATAAACTTCGAAATAATTTAGACAGGTATAAAGATAAGTACAAAGATGTCAAAGACCGAGGTCTACGATGGGACCTAACGTTGGTACTCGCAATAGATTTGAGCCCCTTTTGAATGAGGTTCAAGGTAGTTTCAACAATGTGAGCCCAACGTCAAATAACAAAGCTAGTGAAGATAGAAGAAACAGAGTACCAAGCGCGAGACATCCCCAGACTTCAAACTCTAGAAACTGCACTGATAGAGCAACGCAAACCTTAGACAGTGAAAGCAATGATCCAGCAAATCAATCGGCAAAGAGAAAACAAGTGTTTATAGTTGGTGATTCTATCTTAAAGAACATTCAGGGACGGAATCTCTTGAGATCTGCAAAAGTCAAAGTTTCCTCGTTCCCTGGATGCAGTACTATGCAAATGAGAGATCATACATGTATCAAGCCAATTTTACGAAAAAACCCTGATGTGATTTGGATTCATGTTGGAACTAACAGCCTTCGATCAAGTGCATCGGTGTGTGATTGTGCCGAGGAGATTGTCAACCTAGCCACCATGATTAGTAATGAATCCTCGGCCAACCTTGCAATATCCGGTATTATTCCAAGGTCTGATGATGAATCCCTCGCCGTTACAGTGTCGTGTGTCAACAAGTTACTTCAATTACCTTTTGCAACCAAAATGGATGGGGGTTTGTCGACCATTCAAGTATCTCTCCTGAACATGACCTAAACAGGAGTGGTCTTCACCTCAACACTAAAGGAACTGCCTGACTTGCAACAAATTTTATTCATTATTTAAGAGGTGACTAGGGTATTGCCGAACAGGAAATGGAGGAGTCTTTGCCTCCGCAAATAAATTGCACGTACACTAACAATAAGGGCAATCCATCCACTATCAATCCATTTGGCCGTGGTTTTGTCATGGCAGCATTAAATATCAATAGTCCACTCGTTCACTTCGATGATCTCAAATTTTTTGTACTCAACTCCAAAATTGAGGTACTGGCTATCAATGAAACGAAGATTGATAGTTCAGTCAATGATAATGAAATACATTTACCAGGATGTGAGGTTGTTAGGAAAGATCTCTCTGTTAATGGCCGAAGTGGTGGTGGTGTTTGCACGTATTAACAGAATAACAAATTACAAGATCCGTGACGATTTATGTGATGGCCAACTTGAATGCGTTGTCATCGAAATTATCAGACCCCACTCCAGACCTTTCTTTGTTAGTACGTGGTATAAGCCTCCAAACTCTCCCCAAGATGTCTTTCGGCAATTTGAGTCTCTAGTGGACTCTGAACAAAAAGATTTTTACCTTCTGGGTGATCTAAACTGTAATATGCTTGATGGATCAAATAATCATAACTCATCCACTTTAACCAACATACTTGATGTATATGGACTGAGTCAATTGATCTCCGAACCAACTAGAATTACACCCACCTGGCGAACGTTGATCTCTGTATAACTAGTTCACCCAAAAAAATCTCTAACTCTGGTGTACCGTAATTTCCGGGCGATTACCCATGGGTAATGTGTTAATTTTTCCGCAAACAGTTGTTGCTGCGGGTTATAGGAAGGTGCGGGTAATGTGATAAGTTTTAAATCTTCTGATATAGTTTTAAAACCATAAGTAGGGAAAAAATATAAAAGTCATTAATGAAACCGTTCCTAAAAACTGTGTATTGCCTTATTTATCCCGCTTCAATTGCCTAATACACTTAAATGCTCTCGATGAAAACCAATGCAAATTGAAAACACATCAACAAATATTGTTGGCAATCAAAATCATTTATAACGCATGTAATATTACGTTCTTAGTTTGCTAATTTCACAGCTTCTTTCTTTGTTTAGTTGAAAATAAAACATTATTCACCAACTGGAATAGTAAAAGAATAAAAATTTGAAATAGCAGGCTTTAAAGGTAATTCACACACAAAAACTGATGCCGACATATTCATTTCATGGCGCCGCTGCCACCGCATAATTAATATGACGCACAAAAGAGGTGATTGTCGGCACACGTGTAAACAAACATTCACGGACAAAATTTTAAAACACCAGAATATTTGGCGCCTCAGTAAAATATTCCTAGCAAGCACTGCCTTGAGGTAGAGAGTATTTTCCCATTTCAAGCCATTTGTTAGAGTCAGTAGATCCTGAGATGTCCATTTTTTTTAGAACTGATTTTTACAAGCGGTATCATTCAATGGAAAATCAAAAACAATAGGTGTGAAAACTTACCAATTTCATGCTAAAGGATATTTTGTTAACAAAAACAATGGATGAAGTTTTTATTTGATTCAAAACGTTATGAAAAGGTAACTGACTGAATGAGAAATACACGCTTCATTCATTTATGATACCAGTAAGTGTAGCCATGAACAATTTTGAGTCAAAATGCCCTGTGTTAAACGCGGACGTCAGAGTTTTACTTTTGAGTATAAGCTCAAAGTTATCACTCCTGCAGATGAAATTGGAAACCGAGCAGCAGCAAAAGAATTTGAAATCAACGAATCCATGATCTGCTACTGGCGAAAGAAAAAAGTTGTCACGACAAAGCTGCCTAAACGCCAACGCAACTGCCGCACTGGCATTGCCAAATTTCCTGCATAGGAAAGAACATTGAAAGAGTGGATGTGGGTAATCTACCACGCGGGTAATCGCCTGGAAATTACGGTAGTTCATCTCGCTATCAGCGATCATTCTCTGCTCTTCATGACCCTTAAAATCTGCTACGAGCAAACTGGTATTCTTCACACAATTGAGACATGTCGAGAGTAACTAGACATCACGTCTTCTGTACATGTTCAACGCACTTAATTGAATTAATAGAACTGTAAAATGGTTGTTCTTAAAGAAATAAAACTGTAAAAATTCGCGGAAATCCGAAATATATTTCGATCTACGATCCTCGTCAGTCGTCCACCATTCTAAGAAATAAAAATACTTATATCGTTCATGTAAGAGGCATTGGAATGGTCCACGCTTTATCAGACTTCATGTACGTCATCACGAGACTTCTCATCTCGGTAGAACAACACGTCCATGCGTGACTACAGCACACGGAATCTGGAAATAGTTCCATTCCTTTTTAGAGTTCATCAATGAGTCTTCATCTACATTGTTAATCTTGACACCCTCAGATATCTGTCTAAGCATTGGGTCGTTAGAGTAGACACCGGTTACATTCATTTGAAACTGCTGTATCTCACTACTGTGTTTCTCTCTACGATGTTCCACAAGGGTGATCATTCTTCCTTATTGCCAAGCGATTTTGATTTTTCTTTCCCTCTGGTATACGCACTCCTCAATGTTTCCCCAACGTAAACGTTGTTACACCCGGTACATTTAATTTCATACGTCGCACTTTCTCTATTGCACGGTCCTTTCCCATCTGTCCTACACACTGGTCAGTCTTCTCGCTCACATTGTTGCGGTTTAAACGGATCAGACTTCTGGAGCAATCTCTTAATTGCAATACCCGCCTTCTCTACCACTTTAATTTTAACCCTTGCTGTTTTATCTCCTTTTGATATTTCTTCTGTAACTGTGAATTCGGTGTAGCCGGTACGAAGATTACTGCCTCATTTCCGCCTCGTTTGTACCAACTGCATTTCTTCACAATCTTTTCCTGTTCCCGTTCTTCCTTTCTCCACTCTTTGGGCCGGTGTAACGGTCTTTCTCCTTCTTGATCAGCTTTCTTTCTCTCTATATATGCTTTGACTGCCGAGTCGACAACCTCATATCTGAATTTCTTGCTATACCCCGAGTACTGCATTCTCAGGACCATTTCATTAACATTTTCTACTACTCATTCCCATGGTAACATCCTGCTACAGTTAAGTAAGACCCTGAACACTTCTTGGGTTAGTACTGTTCTCTCGGTACTCCAGTTTAGGGCAGACCCAGCATTTATGACTGCTTTTGAAGCCATGCTTTTGGAATAGAACTCGTACATGATCACTGAGGTTTTCTCACCTCGTTTCTGTTTCTTTCTCTTTTGTTTCTATCCACACCTTTAAGTCGAGGATAGGTAGCTTTCTATCTTGATGTTTAGATGGGTAATCCACTTCAAGTTGTATCGATGGGTGGATATCGTTCCCTATTTGTTTTACCAATGTCATTGTCCTTTCGTCGTTACTGACTCCTTCAACCTCAGCGACAGATCTTTCATCCACGTAGGTTGTACCATCCTTGTACCTCATTCCAACCGGTGTTGCTTTTATAGCCACGTTGATATCATCCACATACCATTTGTTCATTTTCACAACGATGGCCATCTTATCCAACCTCCTGGCGAATTCTTTATCCCACCAAATCATGAAGATCTGGGCCAATACCCCTGTTAACTTCAAGCCAATCGGTCCACCTTTTGTCTGCTTCCTTAGTTCGTTATCAAACATGAAAACATGATTTTCCATAATCACTGCCAACACGACTCTCAATGCCTCTCTCAGCATTACACGTCTAGTATGTCCATCCGGCTGTCCTATTGGTAAGTTCCATGGTTTCAACCGTTTCTTCTTCTGCTCTTCACTCCCACTTGCAGTAACTGTAGGTGGTCTTCCCCTATTTGTCTTTCGCGTTGGACATACATTTGCTATGCCCATCTTTGCTAGCATCTCAGGTGATGTCATCAATGCAAGGTAAAAGCTCAACTCCAGATCATCGATACCCCGAACACTGATGTTACTCTCAAAGAAAACCTCACACACCTTATCAATCATGAAATCTATATCAAGGCTCGGATATAAGGCAACCACGTCGGTAGAACCGATAATCAAGCTGTCGCTTTCCTGGTTCTGGTTCTTCTGTACTCATATGGCGCTGTTTTCTCTTGACTTCCATACTTCTGTGAGTACAACGCTCACTATGTGGGAAAGTTTGCAGTTGTAACCTACTACCGCTCTGCACACAGGTCTAACAGGGGATCCATTGTACTCATCACTGTACTCTTTATGATCTTTACGTAGGGTGTATAGTGGTGTGACTTGGCTGTCACTATTCAACATATTGTTCTTTATCCTAACCTCGTTATTCTTTTCGCGCCCTGCATTCAAAATGCGAACCCAAGAAACTGAATGTGCATTTATCAGCTGTTGTAACCGATCGTGTTCATCTTTGGTAATCACAACACTGTCATTAATGTGGGGTTGGGAGGCTGTTTTGTAATTCTCTAGGCTGTCTACAGAAAAACGACCTGACTTGTCTGTTTGGAACACCACATTCTCTTGTGTCTGAACTTTCTTCTTCAACGATACCAAGCCTTCTTTTTCGTTTTTCTCCAGGTTGCTCCACTTACTAACCTTTTCATCTTTCACGTACTCTTTTGTTATCTGATTTAATTTCGTCTTTAGATTCTGTATCACAACCTCTGACTCCTCACCAAGAGGATCAGGCAGATGTACTCTCTTGTTGAAGGGGAGATCCGTTGCTCTCATGTTGCGAAAATCAAATGTCTTACTTTTAATATTAAAATATATTAATATTTTAATATTAAATATTGTTCTACCGAGATGAGGAGTCTCGTGATGACGTACATGAAGTCTGAGAAAGCATGGACCATTCCAATGTCTCTTACATGAACGATAAAAGTATTTTCATTTCTTAAATGGCGGACGACTGATGAGGATCGTAGATCGAAATATATTTCGATTTCCACGAATTTTTACGGTTTTATTTCTTTAAGAACAACCATTTTACAGTTCTATTAATTCAATTAAGTGCGTCGAACGGGTACAGAAGACGTGATGTCTAGTTACTCTCGATATTCAAACACGTTCTTTGCTTCGATATATGAGATTTCACAGAAATTGAGACATGCGTTTTTTTAAATTTCAACCACCACCACTTCCTCAACGATGTTGCACAACAGCCATGGAATAGAGTTTTTTTCAGCAACAAATCCAGAAGTGATGTGGGATGTTTGGAAAAATTTATTTATGGAAGTACACTGTAGTTAATAAGCATGTCCCACTTGAAAATAAATGGGTCTCCAATAAACACTCCCTGCACATGAACTGACTTGCAAAATCATAAACGGAATTATATGAAGAAAATTGCTATTCAAGAAAATAAAACATCGGCGTGGGAGCAATATAAGCAAGCTCAAAACGAAGTAAACAGTGCCATTAAATTGGCAAAGAAACAGTATTTTATACATGATTTGGAAGTGAATAAAAAGAATCCCTGAAAAACATGGATGCTGATTGACAACCTAAGTTCATGCAAATGTGGCAGAGCATGAAATATTCCAGAAATTAAAGGCCCAGTATCACCCATTCGGCTTTGCGGCCGTTTGTTATTATTTTGTAACGACGAACTGATTTCTGATTGGCTCTTTGCTTGTTGTGGCTTTCGTCTGTCTCTCGACGATTTCGAAGTGTGCGCCATAGCAGTATCTTTCGCTTTGTTTAGTTGATAGCTTATACTGAACAGTTTGCTGGATTCGTGCTTCATGGATAGCTTTCCAGAGAGTTAGCAAACACGCGTGTAAATGTTTATGGCTCAGCATTGGCCTCAAAGGAAGACCATGAAGAAGAAGAATTAGACATAACTGCCAAGGTGAGATATTTCATTTCACATGGCCACGACATGGTCACTGAATTTATGTTCCACTGAGCACCTGAATGGCTTCTTTCTACTTCAGGAACCAGAAAATTAAAGAGTGATCTGTTCCTGTTCAGTACAATGTGCATGGAAGAGGGGGAGAGGAGCATGCCCTTGCAAAACAGCCAACCTGAATTGTTGTGATGCTTGTAAATGTGACAAATCCAAGTGCAAAAATCAGGTATATATGATACGAAAGCTTACAAATGAAAGTTCAATCACAATTCGATAGTTATCCTTATAGCATTTGGTTATAAATATTTTTGTTCATTGCTAGGTTTCAACAGTAGCAGTCGCACAGAGAAACCAGGACAATATCATTCCCAATGGTGCCGATCGTTTCCAGGCCGAAGTCGAGCAGTCCGCCACACAAATCCAGGTAAATATTTTCTTATGCATCCACTAGAATCCATCCGTATATAAGATGTTCATTGACAAAACTGGTCAAAATAAGTAATTTTCAGTTAACGTCAAATACTGATAGTTTCATTGATCTCTGTGTAATGTTACTGCTTGAAGGGAGGTCATAAAGAACAGTTCAGACAAAACCATCTGATGGTGATTTTGAATTTTTACACATCTCTAAGCATTGTTTGCCTTGTGTTAAAAAAGCAAATGCATCTCAGAAACAACAAAGGACTTGTAAAGAAAAAATGCATTGATAAGCATTTGGCTATTGGGCTGGCATTCACTGTAAAGATTCATTTATCTAAATCAGGATTGTTTTTATTATATGGTAGGTATTCATTCAAGCACTGGACAATGCTACAAAACACGACTTGTTGGTTAAGTTATTGAGTATGGGCAGGGGCAGTTTAGACTTTGCTAAACAGTTCCTATAGAGCATTCAATAATATTTGTCTGGACAGAGATATTCTCGAAGTGGTCATAAAGGCACGATGTGATATAAGAGCTGACAAGTTCAATTTCTCAATGGAGAGCTTCCGCAAAGCAGCATATCGCCAGTTTGCGCTCTGAAAGTATGGCAAATTGGGTCGAGGGAACAGGCGAGTCCTAACTCCTTGTACAGTGGGGATGATTCATCAAGCAAGCATACCCTTCTCCTGATGGGAGATACATGGGATTTAGAAAATACTGAACTGACAGCTGTCAACTCATCATCACTGGATATCAGGCAGAACAACATTTCTTCCTTGCCATCCAAACTTTTTTCCATTCCCATTTTACCAAGGCTTGGATCATGTAAATATATAACATTCCAAGCATGAATGAAATAATACCAACCCTTATCCATAAATAGTTTGCATGACCATTTTGTCTAGTAGGGTGATCAGGTACAGAACATTTTATAAGATAAATTAACTTTCTTTACACAATACTTCTTCTGGTGCTGTCACCTGACATTTGTATACATTCAAATAAAGCAACCCTTTTCTGCACATAACATGTTTGACGTGCTAGATTGTAAATTTGTTGGGAGCAAAATGCAGTAATTCAAAACTACCTTAAGCATTCCTTTCTTTAAATATGAAAATAAATTCAGCCAAAAAAAATTGAACCCAGAAAATCATAAAATGGGGATACCTTGCTGCTGGTGCATGTTTACATTTAAATTGTTCTAGTATCCAAGAAATTCATCCGTACAGGGATGATCTAAAGAAAGGAGTTTTTTTAAAACTCTTTCTCACTAGATTTTTTTTTTCCGAAATAAAGCTAAGCTTTCAGTAAGACTTCCAACCCTTTTCACTAAGTAACCTCACCTCTAGCCTGCGTCGCAGACAAAAATAAACCTTGGTAAGTAACGTCTGCGAAGCAGCGCAGAGATGCTTGTTCTGGACCCCCCGCTACGTACCCAGATTTGAGTACGCACCACGATTGGCCAGTTGAAAAAGCCTTTGTTTTCTTTGTCTGTGATCGCCTTCGATTGGCTGAAATAATTTCCATTGGAGTGTGCACCGGAAGCGAAGCCGAGTTGCTCAAAGCATGGTTTAAGCTGTATTAAAACCTTTCGGTTTTCATGGTATTTAACATGGGTTAGCACTAACTGTGCTTCGAGCAACTTGGGAGACAATGGCCGCGGTAAGCAAAGAGAAGTGGAAAGAAGCCTTTGAGGCAGTCAAAGCGCAGTTTGCATTGACCGATCTGCTTCCAGAACAGCAAGAAGCTATCAAAGCATTTTTTAAAGGGGAAAAATGTTTGTAAATTTACCCACGGGCTTTGGAAAGTCGCTTATTTTCCAAAGTTTGCCCATAGTCGTGGACATTGCTTGTGGTAAGCCTCGTGGCTCAAGTGTTATTGTGGTGATTTCACCTCTGCGGTCGTTGATGGAGGACCAAGTGCAATACTTGAACAGCATTTGTATTCCAGCTATTGCCATCACTGATGTAGAGGATCCAGAAATTATTCAGCAAGTTTTAAAAGGGAATTTTCTTGTAGTATTAGGTTGACCCAAGTGTTTGTTGTCTACCGCTCTATGGAGGGGAATCTTCAAAAGCGAAAGCTTTTCTGAAATGTTAATTGCAGCGGCAATCAACGAGGCTCATAAATTGTATAAAACAGTGGTAGGTAAATTTCTCTTTCTAACGCAGAAGAACGAGAATAAATCTAGGACCGTGTCCCTGAATTTATATATATATATATATATCTATCTGAGTATCCTTTGTGGCTGACTTAGTTGACCTTGTGTCGTGTATCATGTATATGATCCTAAGATTGGTTGCATATGGAGTTATGGGCTTCCACTGGCTTGTCACCTTGAAAGAAAATTTCTGGGAGGCCCACGTCTTCAGCCACATAAATCACCTCTTCGATTGCTG
Source organism: Astreopora myriophthalma (assembly GCA_014634185.1). Lineage (NCBI taxonomy): Eukaryota > Metazoa > Cnidaria > Anthozoa > Scleractinia > Acroporidae > Astreopora > Astreopora myriophthalma. The sequence goes on from BLFK01000901.1 coordinate 2,471,937, forward strand.
CATTGCTAGCGTGGCTGTCCTGATGGTGTAGTCATTATCACACCTGACTAGTAATAGGGGGGATGTGGGTTTTAAGTCCCACTCAGGGCAAATTTTCTTTCAAACATTTATTCTAATATGATTATTTGGGGTGTACGAGTTTAGTGGTTGTTTCACATATAGTTCTCCTCAGTATTTATAAAATAGCCTGTATCCTTTGTTGATCCTCCTTTGTTAGCTGACTTAGCTAGTTGACCTTGTGTCATGTATCATGTATATGATACAAAGATTGGTTGCATATGGAGTTATAGGCTTCCACTGGCTCATCACCTTGACGTGGGTTCAAGTCCCACTCAGGGCAAATTTTCTTTCAAACATTTCTTCTAATTTATAATATAGATAGGATCCTACGCACACTCTGATTGGTCGAAAACCCGTTTTATCAGAGTATAAAACATAGAAAAAGCGTGTTTTATTGTTTTTCGCCACATTACCTCTATATCATAAAGCAAATGAAGAAGCCTAAGCCATGTACTACACTGTGATAAAACACTCCGGATATTTGAGAACACTCGCGAAATGTAGACAACACTCGCCTGCGGCTCATGTTGTCTACATTTCCCTCGTGTTCTCAAATGCCCATCGTGTTTTATCACAGTGTAATACACGGCTTAGGCTTCTTTATTTGTTAAATATATCTGACTGAATTTGCAAGAACATGCCTGCTAACTTTTTCGCTTGAGCACGGGCACAGCCCGTGTTCAAGCCTCTGCTGTGGCTGAAACTTGAGGGGGGGGATGTGTCTAGGACTAGCGTGTGAATTAGAGCAAGCATAGGCCAAGCTTGTGGTTGGTGTTTTGGGGTTGCCAGGTAAAAGGCAGATAATTCAGGGGGGTAGTGATGTGTGTGCCAAATGAATATAGGCCTCTTCTTGCTTTTCAAGTTGAGCCACAGTGAGAGTATGTGGAATATGTTGACTATCTCCACGGGACAATCTGACAGC
>BLFK01000906.1:0-12364 GCA_014634185.1 Astreopora myriophthalma
CTAATATCCAGTACAGAACAAAGAAATAAAAAACTAACTTCATACAACGCACGAGTACATCTAGCTTACGTTTGGATTGTCTGCAACGCTCCTCCTGAAAAGCTGTCAAATCATTCAACAACGCAGAGTTTCTCTTCTTGGCAATAGCTGCATTGTTCAAATTACTCACTTGTTGATGGCGAAAGTATTTAACTACATCGAGCTCGCAGCACGCCGAATGATTTCTTTGTCGCAAACCTTCCACAATGGCAGCCGCCCAGCCGCCATGATTCCAAAACAGATTGAATTGGTGCGCGCGTTGGTTTATGGGATACGGCATTAAAATTTCTCTCCCCAGGCTCTCGCAATGACGTCACAGATCACCTGGTTGTCTAAATGGCTAAGACGGTTAGCCCTCATGAGTGGAACAGCGTGCTGGAGAAGAGGAATACCCAAACCCCCCTCCACCACTGGGGCGTGGAAGTAGGGGATAGGGGTGTCCCTCGGCAACTTCAACCAGGAACGGACCGCAGATCTGACCATCAGATCCAGCCATTTAAGGTACTTGGCGGAGCTGTGCGTAAGAGCCAACTGATGTTGTATCTTTGGCAACAGATGATATGTGGCAATATAGAGCCTCTGTGAGGGTTTGAGGGGGGCCGACGAAGAACTCGCCAAACCATCCCTCAAGATCCGCTCAACGTTCGCCCTGGTATGGTGGGGCGATATATCGACCCCTAGGTACCGATAGACTTGGCTCACGGAGACAGCCGGAACTGTCTCTCCGGAAATCCGAAGATAAGGAAATGGGTTTACCACCCACTTCTTAGCCTTGCCATCGATATCAAGGCGCATAGACGCTGACTTCCCCTGCGGACCTGAGCTGATGCCCAGGCCACACAAGGCGAGCTGGGATTCCAGCTCAGATGCCAACGTCTGCAACCCCGGGGGGGGGGGTGTTGCGATCAACGCAATGTTGTCCGCAAATGCACCTTGGTTAACCCTCATGCCTCCGACCTCGCACCCCAGACCTTCATCCAAGCCCGCTAGACACATGTCAATTACGGCGTTGAACAGGTGAACGCTCAAAGGGTCCCCCTGCCTGACCCCCCTGCCCAACCTGATGGGGCCACTCAGCTCGGCGCCGATTCTCAGGGTAGTCACCGCGTTGCTATACAGCTCGCGGATATACCCCAAGAAAGGCGGCGGAACTCCGAGTCGAGCGGCGGCCACCAGGATGGACTGGTGGGAGACAGTCGAACGCCTTCTTCACGTCCACGAAGGCCACATTAAGTGGCCTTAGGCTATCTTGATGGTGTTTGATAACCGCCTGGATAAACCATACCGAATCCGCTACGCCATCGCCAGCCCGGAATGCTTTCTGACGGGTATTGAATGGAAGCATAACCTCCATTCGCTGCGCGATGATCCGATGAACATCGTGATGGGACGGTACTTCCCCGGCTCATCTGCTCCCGGACACTTGGGGAGCAGCACAGTCTCACCGCGACGTAACTGAGTCGGCAGGTAACCGGCCAACAGCCATAAATTGAAGTGCCCAGCCAGCTCTTCAGCTGGTATGGCCTTCACGTCCGGCAGGGTTCAGCCGTCCGGTCCTGGAGCACCATCCTTCATCTTCTTCAGGGCCCCCGTTACGACCTCAGGTGTAATCGGACGTAACAACTCCCAACAGACCTCTCCCACGGGGGGAAATGTCCGAGAGTCAGGCGTAGAGGGAGCCTCGAAAAGATCACGCCAAAAAGGCTCCTGAGTCGACATTGGTAGGGAGGCAGGGGGGTCGCGCCATGAGTCGGACAGCACATCCCGGGCACACCGCATACGATCTGTCGTAACAACGCTGCACCCGCGCGTACTGCGCCCTCCTCCTTGCACGCGGCCCCTCGGGAACCTTGGGGGGTTCCCGGGCTCCTCAGTTCCGCCTCGGTTGAGGCGGAAGCCAGGCCTCGTAGTTGGAATCTACTGCCTCCCTGACCCAGTCAGATGGTTGACCGGGCACAATGTCCCCAAGCCTAATTCGCTCAGGTCGATCTTCGAGTCCGCTACCGCCTTAATGAGGTCGCCCGCCCAGTCTTGGGTCCACTCTTCTGAGCTCGCCGACTGGGCTTCCGACCCCATCGGGGTTCCCTCAGATGGCAACGATGGTGCACCATCTTGCGTTCTAATGCTGGTACTAGCGAGGGATGACACCAGGTCTTTGTATGCAGCCTTCTTCCTGAGCCCACGGATGGAATCGTAGCTCCTGTCCGGGATCTGCGACGCCAATTCCTTGACATTCACAGACCCCGTGGCTGCCCATATTTCGATCTCTCGTCTTGCGACGAGGACCATTTCCTCGTGTTTCCAACGAGCCTTCTTCCTCCTCTCCGGCACGTTGGCGAGGTGGTATTCCTCTGGGTGGGCGCTTCGCTGGTGTTGCGAGAGCCCCCGCTTTGTCGCGAACTGCCGGGAACAGTCCGGACATACACAAGGGAAATCCACCCGACTCGACCCCTCCCCATCGAGCCGATTGTTGCTGACGGGGGCCGCAGGGGCAGCCCCCTCAGAATTACTACGTGTGCTAGCAACAAGTAATTGAAGCCCGAAGGGGTTGTTAGCCCCAACGGGCCTGGGTGAGTTTTAGCTTCCCAAGTGCGACTCCTTCGTACTCCCCTCCGGCGGACAGCAAAGACGGATGTCAATGCGCTACAATGAGACACTCCCTCATGCACCGCCACCCCGGTGAGTGGGCCGGGGTAGGCTGATTGCATCTTCCTTCCAGCCAACCGTGCAGCCCTTTTCGCCTACCAACCCACCTCCCCAACCTCTGGCGGGGGGTGGTAGTCAACGGTGTAACCACGGACCCCAATCCCTCGGGTGTGACTCTGCTGGTTCACAGTCCATGACCGTACCGTCTTTCCAATGATCCATCGGCACCAGATGGAGTGGCTTGGGGTACCACACGGTGCAGGGTAGGGGGACGAGGGCAGGAATGACCCCGCACTCGACCGCCCCACCCAAATACCAGGGAAGGAGGGCAGGAATTAACCCGCACCCCTCCACCCAGCATGATGGATCGTCCTTCTCAAAAACACACCATGTGCTACAGGTCGACAATAGGACCCCGTCCCGGAAGGGACCCGATCTATACCCTCACGAACATTGCCTCATGGTAAAGGTCATAGGATGACCTTGCCGGGGCCCAGCCCCCCGGCGTGAACCCGAGGACTGGAACCCCGGACCGAGCGCCGCTCTGTGCCCACACGGAGAGGGAGCGTCAGAGAGCCGCACCAGGTACTGACAACTGCCGCCACGTGAAGGCCCTCACCCTTAAGAGAGTCTTCCTTAAGAGAGTCTTCCTTAAGAGAGCTGATGCTAAGAAGTTCCGCAGATGGTTTAAATGGATTACGCCAATTTCTGATTACTTCAAACACTTTCTTTACGTCTTCCTCGTCTCTTTTTATGCGAGCTGAACTTGTCTCCTTGTGCAGTCTGCGTTGGCTTTCTTGAACACCCGTTGTCATTTTCTGGCACTTGTCTACGAAAGAAGCACAGGAGTGAGCAGTAATCATCCACCGCTGAACAGCACCTTTTCTTAGGCTGAACCCAACCATGCCTCCCTTTGTTTTAGTGCTTCTGTTCAGTGTCTGTTCAATTGTTTGATGTACTGGGATCTGTGAGAATCCATGAGATGTTGCTCGCTGGACTCCAAAATCACCATTTAACAGAAGGGCATGTGCCTCTGGGTGAGTTTCTGATAGCAACATGTGGGCCAAGTACACTGGAAGATAACGGGCATAATTTGTGTGGTCATAGGCGAAGAACTAGGGTAGCATCTCCTTGATGCTCTCAAGATGCAGGTCCCAGTTCCCTTCTCTGGTTGCTCGCACGAAATTCATCAGCACCTCCACCATCTCCAGGTAGCTGTTCCAAAACACCTTCAGCAGACCGTTGTCTTCTTTGCAGTATTCCTTGTACAGATTGAATATTGCAAGGAAATCTGGCATGGATAGAAGCCTGTTAAATTTCTCTGTGCTAAACTCCTTCTGGGTGTCCTCTATGGCACTGACAAGGAACATGCTGTTGTCCTGGTGACCATTGCGTTGCAGCCATGAGTTAAAAGCAATCCACTCTAGTCGGTGCAATGCTTCAAACACAATCTAAAGTAAATGTAAAAGTCCAAAAAATAAAATGTATTTTGAATTTCCAAGACAGCATAGATAAAAATTTTTAAAGCGTTATGATCCTGTGGTAATCATCATTTATACATTATCAATCCATGTGTACCTTGTTTGTACGTACAGCTCGGTTGTAGTGACGGCCTTCAATAACTCCAGCTACAGATCCTGACCCAGCGATATGACTTTCCATCAGAACATCTGCAAGCCCAGCATCTCCAAATCGCTTGCCAATGGCAGCAAGGAATGCACAGATGGTGTGAAAAGAGCCAATCCTGACAACCAATTGCTGAAACTGATCCTTTTTCTGCCACAGAACCTCAAGAGCTTCTGCATAGATCGCTTGATCGAAAACAACTATAACATGTTGCCCAAGCTGCTGAGCCGTCTGTAAAGATCTTTGGAACACTGTATACACTGTCGGAAGCTCCGTGGGACTGGCTTCAATGACTTGACAATAACCAATGGAGGATTCACGTAGAATACCATCCTTATGTAGTAACACGTTGAAGCCTGACCACGCTGGTATAACCTGCTAATGAGAACAGGCTGTCTTCAATTGGCATTCTGCAGAGTATCCTCATCACTGCCATAGAGAAAGCTGTTGCCCAAGACACAGGCCAGGGTCTTGTGTTACTTGGCCTACACACCGTCCACCTCTACTTCCACCTCTACTTCCACTTTCCTACATTCTTGAGCAACTTTTCCTTTTTTTGAGGGTTGGACCAATTGATGGGCTTTTCAACGTCTCCTCTATGACCCTGCTGCTGCTGTTGTTGCCGCTGCTGCTACTACCCTTGTTTGAGCTGCTCTGAGATGGAGATGATGCAGCCAAAGGAGGGGGAAAACGAATGAGAGAATTCCAACATTCCTTTTTCTTTTCAAGTTCCTTAATATCCGAGTGCTGCAAGCTGGCTCTGGCCCTCCTCCTCCTCATGGTAGCCAATTGTTCATGCAATCTTGGACAGGTTATTGTAGATGAGGCTCCATCCCTTTTTTTAAATTTTTATTTTCCTCCATTTATTTATTTTACGTATACATTGTATTACAAGACTTGATGATGATGCTATTTGTGGAATTAAAATATCAGGTTGCAAGAATAAATGGAGAGGGCAAGATATAGTTAAGCTAATTACATGCCCTTTAAATTAGTTTTATTTAGGTTAAAAGAGAAAACAAAGTATGAACTCTATAACTATGAAAAATATATAAAGAGAGGAAAAGGGAAAGCGCAAACAGACATACACACATACAGATATATATATACCGTTGATTGCATCTACCCGTGAACGCATGCGCGCAAAACATGTTTTCATGTGACGTCAAACGTCTAAGTTTCAGGTGTCAAACTTTGAAGTTTTCCCGCCCAAATGTGAAGTTTTACTTCTCGACACTGCTCAAAGGGAAGATGTTTTCAATCAACAAGAAAAGGAGAAATTATCAGAAAGGCATCCCACTTTCAAGCGATTTGCGGAATCAAGTGAAAGAACTTGTGCAGGAGTATTCTTTTTCAGAAGTTGGGCGAAGATTACGCATCAGCAAGGGTGCAGTTTCAAAAATCGTTAAGCAGTACAACTTGACTGGAAGCACGGCTCCCAAAAAGTTGAATCACGTTCGAACAGTTCCTAAGTGTACTTTCCAAGACTCTATTCTGTTAGAGACCATGGTGCAAGCAAGTGGTTCGTCCTCTCTTAAAGAATTGCGCGATTATTTGGCCGTTCACGGTGACTGCAGAGAACTGTCAACATCAACAATTTCCAGAAATATTAGGAACAAACTTCCAAGTAGCCGCAACTATTCCCGAAAAAGATTGGGGAAATGTGCGTCAGAGCGTTTTACTCCTGAAAATATAGTGTACACTCAATTGTACATTGACTGTTTAAAAGACAAAGATCCTTCCTCTGTAAAGTTTTTCGATGAGTCAGGTTTTCAACTGCCTGATGCCGGTCACAGAAACTTTGGTTTCTCACCTGTCGGTGAAGATTGCGTAGAAGCGCGAAGATACTTGTCCACTGCAAACCTCACCCTGAACTTTCTGGTCGGGTATGATGGAGTAAAATATGGAAACATCATAGAAGGAGCGTCGAACTCTGTACAGTTTTTACGATTCTTTGATGAGGCTTCGCAAACAGTTGATCCAATAACACAAAGACCAATTCTCGAAGTTGGCGACATTGTTGTGGTGGACAATCTAGCCGCGCATCATGGCGAAGCGGAAAGAGCACTGCGAAGCTTCCTAAATGATTTGGGAATGGAGCTCGTTTTCCTCCCAGTGTATTCACCAGATCTAAATCCTGTTGAGGAGGTATTTTCGAAACTGAAATATTTGTTGAAGTACAGATACCAGGAACTAGTGTGGGATAACCTGGAATACGCAGTGTTGAGAGCGGTCGGGGATGTAACAGCGGCCGACATGTACGGCTACTACAAGCATGTAGGATATTGTTTTTGAGAGACAGAACTGTAATTTGGAACAAATACAGTAATATTATTATTGCCATGGACGAGTGAGAAATAGAGTAAAATATTGTAGTCATCTGACCCAGAAATGCTGTTGCCAAAGATTGTGCTTAAGCTTAATTTGTTTGAAACTCGGCTATAAATTTGTTTACTACTAAGCTTATGATGTTTCGGTGGTTTTATTTTCCGCCAAATTTTGCTCTGTTAATATTACAATATGTAATGTGAAAAGCCAAAAGTAAAAAGGCCTGTTACTAACACAATTCTGAATGTATTTACAAAGTCCTGTTCTCAGAAGAAGCTCGCTGTCTGCATTCCCTTGCATGAAATAGTATGGTGTGAACTATAGTAGCCATGAGTAGCCACACTACAAGCACAGAATCAATACCCCATCAATAACTTCAAGTTCATTTCGATTTATTGAATTTAGCAGAAAAAACGGCAAGTTTAATTGATCAGTTGCTAACTTTGTGCATGCATAAACGTACACATGCGAAAAAACGACAATCGATGTGCAATTTCGTAAACAAAGCTTCAAAACATTCAAACATTTTACTGCTTAAACGAGGAAAAACGGATGTCAACAAGTTAGAAACTAGCTGTGACAGTAAAATTATTTACGGTAAAATAGAGCACGCAGTCCACGTAAAATACCGTGCACAAAGCTAAAAAAGTCAAAGTCACTCCTTTGAAGACTTGAAGGACAGCAAAATACTGTCCGCTTCCTTAGTGTGTTCTATGTGTTACTGAAATTAGCTTATCTGAGAAAACGGCAAGTGCTAAATTTCTGCATCAACGTACACATGCGAAAAACGACAATCTATGTGCAATTTCGACAAAAAATGAATTTTCTGTTTCAAAACATTCGAACGTTTTACTGCTTAAAAAAAGGATGTCGACAAGTCAGAAACTAGTTATGATCTTACAATAACATGTACAGTAAAGTTATTAACGGTTAATCGAGAACACAGGCTACGTATAAAATACCGTACATAAAGTCAAAGTTTCATTCATTCCTTTGAAGACTTGAAGGACAGCAAAATATTGGCCGCTTCCTTAGTTTGTTCAGTGTTATCGCCATTATCAATTGGATTGGAACCAAGAGACAACTGTTTAGCCATGCAAAGCTGTTCTTCCTCTTCCTCTGTTGTATTTGGCGAGAAGCAGAAACTGGTTGAGCTTGTAAAGTTTCGCCGATCAGGGAAAGTTACACCGTAGCTTTCCAGTCGGACTCTGGTTTGCGAGCTATATTTGCTCAGCAGCTGAGCTGTTCGCGGCAGCGTCATGTTCTGGAAGAGTTTTAAGTCCAAGGCGTTTGTCGCTCTCAACGGACTTTTTTCTCTCAAGGAGAGATTTCACAATTTCTCGTCGAGGCGGTCCACTGCCCTTTAATGATTTCTTCACAAACGCAATGTCCTGTTGAATTTTCAGCCAATTTCTTGCATTATTTTGGACATATTCTTCAGGGTATTCTTTGAGTAACATGTCTTCTAGTTGTTTGTTTACAGACCCCTGCACTCTATCAAAAGCTGCTTCCCGAGACTTCAGTTCTTGTTCAAGTTTAGTTGCTGACGTTTCTAATGCTTTTATTTTGTTCTTCTGCTCTTGGAGCTTCATCTTTTCGTCAGGATGTCGCGTTAATTCGCCACAGAAAAATACTGACTCGCACTTTTCCATCTGACAACTGCGAACAGTATGATTTCGGTAATGGCAATTACTGCATCGTTGGCCGGTAAGGTTATTTTTAGAAGCAGCCTCTTTGATTCTTAGGTAACAATCTTCCAGCACTTTTCGCTTTTCAGCTGCTTCAGCAAGTTTTTCCTCCACAGCGTGGCGTTTTTCTTCGATGAATCTTTCTCCAGGGGACAGTAATTTTCGTTTAATCGTTGGGCGCGAGACGCTGGCTTCACGTTGTGACCACTGTGCTTCTTGTCCAACACTTGTCTCGCCAACACTAAGGACAGTTTTTTTCCTCACTGGAGATTTAGAAGCTGGACTTTTCTCTGAGGATGAGGGGAACTTAGTTTGCAGTCTTTCACGTACGGGCGTTCTCAGACGGCTGACCATATTTAAGATAAGTCTTTTATGTCCTTCAGGGATTCCCGCTAGATCGTTTTCCGTTAGATACTTTGCGCTCGCTGTTGACGTAAAACCATCGCTTCGTAATTTACCAGTGTATATTAATAAATCTCCATCTACTTCTCTGAGGAAGTCCTCGATACTTTTTCGGCTCTCCATATCAGTGAAGAGATTTTCGCTGATTTTTCTCTAATTTCTTGATCGTGCCGACAGTGAACGGTCAAGAGAACAGAGTGAACCACGAGAACACCCACTCTACCGAGGGAACTTCACATTTGGGCGGGAAAACTTCAAAGTTTGACACATGAAACTCAGACGTTTGACGTCACGTGAAAACATGTTTTGCGCGTGTGCGTTCACGGGTAGATGCAATAGACGGTATAATATGTATATGATAACATTCGAGAGTGGGCGTGGCGATGATTAATACTGAGCAAGATAATAGTTGAAAAGTGCTCTTTTGAACGATTTACAGTCACAAAATTAACTTGGAAGTTGCAAAACAAAAAGTTTCTAACGTAAGTACAGTATTGTGCAAAAGTAATGCAAATGAAATTCGTCCTTTGTTCTGGTGAATTTTCCACGAAAAGTAATCGAATTTTCGAACAATATTTCGTAGGATTCAAAGCTAAAAATTCACGATCTTTCTCGAAAATTTGAGAGCGAAATTCAAAGTAGCGAATTCTCGAGGTAACCAAACGAAAATTCGAGATAACGAAATTCGAAGCAGCGAATTTTTGTGACATGAATCGGCGGCTGCCATGCACAACATCGCTGAACAAGCGTATGTACGCGTAAATAAAATAAATTCATGTCGAAAATAGATTCAATGATGCGACAGTTTAATCGGCTATTTCAACCGAAAAAAAAAATGATTGCCTCACACAACGAAAACTGGCATTGCTTCACAAGTATTTCCTCCAACGCAGACTCATATCGATTCGTGAAACTGGGCGTGAATTCTGGTGACAATGTTTACAGAAGCCCGCTTTTCCAAAACAAACAACGCAGAAATGAGACAGAACGTTTTATTTGATGAAACACTACATTTCATTTTGGAATCAAAACTGAAAAGCTCTCAAATGTCTTTTGCGTGGTTTTAGGCAGAGCAGTGCATGTCTCGATCGGTTCCAGAGTTGAGTCGTACAAAACAGTCTTCGGATGTCTTACCTCGTATACTGAATCCTTGCCGGGTTTAAAAGTAATAAGCTTGTTTCAAGCATTTTCTTCTTCCATATCGACCGTAAGCATCCACTTTAGTGGCTCGTATTTAAGCCCAGCCACAGTGCAGTCTTGAACGCTGTTGACAATTTTGGAAACTTATGAGCCCACAGTGATTTGGCCTGCGGTACAGATGTTGCGTACGTAGCATTACACTGGCGAAGACTGGCGAAGCTGACAAGTAAGTCTTCTCCTTTCAACAATTTAAATATCTCAGCTGGGTGGAGATCTTGTTTGTAAAGGTCCTCGATTCGTGTTGGAAACTTTTGGCATGATTACCACTAGAGAGTTTCAACGGAAATGATTGTAAGAGCACCCTCAAGCGGTTGCCAGGGTGATACAGAAACAAGTACGTGCGGAGTCTAGGTTATGAAAACATGGCGTGTGTCGGCGAGTGGTCTTGTGGAGCCAAGAAACGACCAAAGAATAATTGTGTAAAATTAAAGAGCTGCGTTGCTTTTAACGTGAACTAAACAGTAAAAGGAACCTTTGAAGTATATCTAGGTGAGTCTTGTAGAACTGTTATGTAAACGAACAAGAGTTTGTTGTAGAGCTTACACATTGTGAAATGACAGCAGAAAAGAATCATCGTGGCAAATTTGAACTTGGCGCATTAGTGTCCAGAAAATATGTGGGAATGTTCGAGAAGAGCAAATAAACAGCGAAATTTCGCTCAATTGTTAGAAGTCATTTATCGAAAAGAGTGATTTTCGGTACGAATTTTCGTGCGAATTGTCGTTTGAAAATTCGCGTAGTTAGAAACAATAGTCCTTGCAAATTATCGTGACTTTTCGCTGAAAATTCACTGCCATCGAAAATTCGATATTTTTTTGTCGAAAAGCCAAGAAAAGCCGTGAGTTTTGGCGAAATACGTTTGCATTACTTTTGCACAATACTGTACGAGATAAATAATGTTTACACATTCTAACCTGACCATGTAGTTATGTTTTGTGATAGAGCTCCATCTCTGTAGAGTTTCCCACGAGAGAATCTAGGCCTTTCCCCGTTTTCAAATGCCTCCTTCATAACTTCCTTTAGTTTTTTTCTTTGCTTCACGATCTTCTGTAACCCAAATACCATCCACAAGATCACGCTTCTTCTGGATAACTTTATACCTCTGTGGACGATACAGGAACTTGCAAATAATTACTCGCTGTTTGTCATCATTTCGAGGACCAACACGATGCGGGTTTTCAATCTCCGGCTCCATATCCAGTTGATTGGATAAAATGTTACGGACTTTTTGGACGCAATCCTCGTCGGTAGATTCTGGAACGTTGTAGAAACGGAGGTTGTATTCGCGGAAATATCGCTCAAGGAACAGGGGTCTCATGCATTCCCTCGATTTGCTTGCCGTGTTTTGCAACAGAGCTTTCCATCTCGTCGACTTTACACCTCGCATCATGAAGTTCACCCTTGAGTTCTTCATCCCTTCTCGAGGTAGAGGTGTTTAAGGTGAGGACAGAGCATGATGAGGAAACTGATTTTCACCAGGTAGCGCAGTTTGGTCGCAGAACAGCACTGCTGATCGCAGAGTGATTGCACTAGAGTCTTCCTTCTCTTCTCAGAAACTTTACCAGAATTCAGCAATCTTGCCATAAATAGATTACCTCAGAGATGGTGGTTTTCTTCTCGACTCTCCTTTCTCGCTTTTTCACCCTTTTTGGTGTGTCATCTTGCTCATCTGAACAATGAAGGGTTTATTTTAACATCATGATAAGTCACCTTTTTGCATTACCAATTTGACTTTTTTCCTCGTGTTCACCATGCCTGGGGCGGGCCCTGTGGACAAAACAGGGTATAGTGTGAGTTTCATTATATCCAAACCCAACACTTGGGAACATTTGTCTAATTGCCTTGATGTTGTGATTTGTTAAGCATTGTTGCGTTTTTGTAGCCCTCGCCTTTACTGGGCCAGGAAAAAGCTGTTCAATATTAGAGACCTTAAGATACCCCGAAATCGGTTTACGGGTAACGGGTAGCGCCATGTTTTTTTCATTTTGCGATGACGTCATCGATCTTACCCGGTAGACCCAGCCGTTTTCCCGGGGTAGACACCAGTTTACCCGTAAAAGAATTACGAGTACGAGAGTACAAGCTACAGGATGGAGAAACGAGTAAGTTTTTAAGACATTTTAAGTACAAATGTGAATTGTTTGACTCCTTGGCAATGTTATTGCAAGTCTGCTGAAATATTTTTGCCAAATTTAAATTTTAGCTATAAAGAAAGCGCTTCAAACTGGATTGATTTTGGATCTCAAATGAGCGGTTTGAACTCTGAAACGATATCAATTTGTGGCGGTATTTTGGGGGATTTCTGTGAATTGCTCCGACGTTGGAGTCTCCCAAAAGCACTAGCATTGAAAAATTTTGCATGGGAGTCACTGCTGAAGTTGAGAATCAGAAAAATTGTTTGGCGATGTGCCTCGATCAAATGGCGGGGTTGCGAT
>BLFK01000906.1:30336-35446 GCA_014634185.1 Astreopora myriophthalma
AGACAGTCGAATGCCTTCTTCACGTCCACAAAGGCCACATTAAGTGGCCTTAGGTTATCTTGATGGAGTTTGATAACCGCCTGGATAAACCACACCGAATCGGCTACGCCATCGCAAGCCCAGAAGGCTTTTTGCCGGGTATTGAATGGAAGATGAACCTCCATTCGCTGTGCGAGGATCCGATGAAAGCACCTCACCACGATGTCAGACATCCTGATTGGATGGTACTTCCCCAGCTCCCCTGCTCCCGCACACTTGGGGAGCAGCACAGTTTCACCGCAGCACAGCTGAGTCGGCAGGTATCCGGCCAACAGCCATAGATTGAAGTGCCCAGCCAGCTCTTCAGCTGGTATTGGCCTTCACGTCTGGCAGTTTCCTGCCATCCGGTCCTGGTGCACCGTCCTTCATCCTCTTCAGGGCCCCAGTTAGGTCCTCAGTCAGGTCCTCAGGTGTTATCGGACGTACGAACTCCCAGCACACATCTCCCACGGGGGGAGGTGTCCGAGAGTCGGGAACAGAGGGAACCTCAAAGAGATCATGCCAATAAGGCTCCTGGGTAGACATTGGTAGAGAGGCAGGAGGATCGTGCCAAGTCCCCGCGATAAGTTCCTGGGCGCAACGTCGTCCTGGGCGCAACGTCGTAGCATCGCTGCACCCGGGCATACTGCGCCCCTCTCTTGGCATGTGCCCCCTCAGGAACCTTGGGGGGCTCCCAGGCTCCTCGGCTCCGCCTCATGCGAGACGGAAGCCAGGCCTCGTAGTTTGCATCTACCGCCTCCCTCACCCAGTCAGATGGTTGACCAGGCACAATGTCCTCGAGCCGAAGCTCGCCCAGGATGATCTCCGAGTCTTCAACCGCCTTTATGAGATCGGCCGCCCGGTCTTGGGTCCACTCTTCCGAGCTCACCGACTGGGCTTCTGACCCCAATGAGGTCCCCTCGGATGGCAATGACGGTGCGCCATCTTGCGTTTTAGCGCTGGTACTGAGGGATATTACAAGGTCTTTATACGCAGCCTTCTTCCGGACACCACGAACGGCTTCGTAGGTCCAGTCCGGGATTAGTGCGGCCAATTGCTTGACGTTCACCTCTGCCGCAGCTGCCCGCACGAGTTCGATCTCTTTTCGCGCTAGAAAGACCATTTCCTCGTGTTCCCAGTGCGCCTTTTTCCTCCCCTTCGGCACATTGGCGAGATGGTACTCTCCGGAGTGGGCACTCCGCCGATGCAGTGAGAGCCCACGCGTCGTCGCGAACTGCCGCAGGCAGTCCGGACATGTCTGGAGAGAGACATGTCAGAGAGTCATAAATACTTCCGTGGTTTACCCGCGCCTGTTTGAATTTCTTGACCTTGACATTCAGAGCACTGGGCAGAAGTCACATTGTGTTGGCACCGACATGCGACCGTCGCAGTGCTATGTTTGAATTAAACAGTTGACTTCCCCGAGACACAAGGCAGCGGGGAACCACAGCTAAGACCGTCAACGGCCGGTGCCGGGCCGGTCCTGGCCCCTCGTTGTCGGCCGCAAAGTGAAGAAACCATCAGAGTAGTGGGATGTTCAAGTCGTGCACCTGGGCATGACAAAACAAGCAATGAATAAAGACATGAAGGGTTTCACTTACCATTGATGTTTCCTCTCAGCTTTTGAATTGCTTTAGGTGAATTGCCAACTGATCTGTGCCTTGTCTGACTGATCTGTGCTGACTGACTAATCTCTGATCTCATCATGACTGATCTCTGATCTCATGATGACTGATCTGTGCCTCTGTGCCTGTGGTGTTCAGTCGGCTTAAGTCAGTCAGGTTGATGGGTAAGCTTGTCGACGACCACGACCTCACAACCATACCAATCGTAGCCCATGCAACTCCCAGGCCGTGCTTGTGGTGGCACCACCTGAGACCAGTCGATTGAAGGAGACTTGCACTCGCCTCCAACTCCTACTCACCATGTTGTTCTGGTGGTGCCACCACATCGGACTGCTTTTTTGCCGTCTCTGTCCGTATTGTTGTGGTGCCACCCCATTCAACCGGCTTGGCCCGTTTCCCCCAGGGTCTCCGTGCGTATTGTTGTGGTGGCTTGTCATTCAACTGGTGCTTGCGATCTGCAAAAGGACACAACAGGATGGTGAATATGTGGAAATTGGACCATGTCCCTCAGCACTTGCAGATGTGCAGTCGATGTCTCAGGTGCAGAGTGATTTGATGACGGCCAGAACGTCGTGTGTGGTCTTGTGCTTGTGGTGAATGTTAGTGATGGTACTGTTGTGGGTGCACTGAAAGTGAATGGAGAAAATGAAAGTGAAAAAGGATTCGTGCTAGGGACAAATGATGTGGTTGTGGTGGTTGTTGATGGTGTGTACATGGTGCGTGTGTGATGAGTGTATAGTTCGTGTCGTGATGAAGAACTATGAGTATGTGTGCCACGGCGACGTTCACAGCCGTCGTTGTGGGATTTTCTGCTGGATCTGTATGGCTTGTTTTTTGTTGGTTCTTCTGATGTTGATGATTGGTTCTCGTTTTTGGATTTGGAATGGTCACTTGTTAAGAGTCGATGTTCCTCCGAATCACTGTCGTTCATCGGTACGTCAGAGTGTGAAGATCGTGATGCCATCTGGAAGAAAAAAAAAACCAGGGTTCGTCCTCTCTACTGTTTACCCAGGAGAGCGTAACACCTGAAGGCTTTACTGCCTGTGTTTTCTGTAGCAAATGAGTCTTAATAATTTCAAGAGAAGGTCTGTAGCATAGGATGGGAGGGTGAATTGTTAATATTTTAGGCCATGCATTTCACTTCTTTCTTTGTTTTTTTCTTTTTCTTTTTTGATTGACTTGATTCATTATCGTCATCGCGATCTTCCCGACGCCTTTGGCTACTCGGGGAGTCTTCTCCCAAACATTCTGGCAACTCCGTCGTTTTAGATTTCTCGGGTGGTGGTGACCCATTATCTTCCTCTGATGCAGAGGAAGGTACCTCAGGGCTCTTTGACGAAGACAACGGTTCGTACACGCTTCTGCTACAAGAGCGTCGTCGTTTGTCACGTTCCTTTCTTCGTTCGTAATCGGAGTTATCTGAGTCGCTTCCTAGTTGTTCGACTAGGGTTTTCTTTTTTGCTGTGGAAACAACGGGAGCTTTTGTTTCAGCAGTCCAGTCTCACTTGCCCACCAGTGTTTGAGATTCTTCAAGGTTGGTGTTACCTTGAATTTGTGGGTAGCTGGTAATGCTTCACATTTTCTGCTGTAGTCAGCAGGATTTCTTAACAGGGTCCTGAGCTGTTTTTGGTGTGACCCCATTAAATAGGACATCATACCGACATGTTCCATTTCGTCGAATGTGCTGTCAGCGTCATTGTCGTCGGCGATGACATGACGCATCAGACCGTGAATGTCCGAGTTGGTGACTCGTTCTTCGGACCTGGTGTTAAACATCTTGACATGATCTTGAAATTTATATAGGTCATTTTTTATTTTCCGTATGTCAAGATTTTCGAGCTTAGATATGACGCAGTCTATGTTGGAGATGATGGTGTCTGCAAGCTCACTTAATGCCACCGATGGACGTGACATGTACTCACAGTTTATGCTACCGGCCTTATCGAGCATGACCGCGTCGGAGGTGGGCTCTTTGACTTCACCGTATGGGCGAGGTCGTTGGCGCGGGAAATGATTAAAAAAGTTGACCCCGCCTGCGCACGCTGTGAGTATGGGTATTTCTTCTTTGTTGACATGTTCTGTAAAAAAGAATTCAAGAGTTTTCGTTTTGGATGGGCTTGTATTGTTCAGGACTGGTTTTTGTCATAAAATATAGATCTTGTAGTGTCTTTATTCTGGATAATGCAACATACGCAGCACCCGGTGGCACGACTGGACAGTCTAGCCAGACAATGACTTTACCTAGATTCTGTCCCTGAACTTTGCAAATAGTCGATGCGTAAGCGGGCACTATAGGATAAGTAGTCTTTGGAATTGAATCTATTGTCTGATTGACGCGGTAAATGGCTACTACGCCCGGTGGAAGGGGACCACCTCCACCTGTGGCCGACCCCGACGGTCCAAGGGTAACGTTATGATGAGACACGGACGCATCGTCCGCGGCAGTTCATTCACATCAATTTTAATCAAGTTTTCAACAACTGGGCTCTGTTGAAGGATGGCTTGGTTTAACAATAATATGCAAACAGAACTGCACAGTTCAACAAGATCGTACCAGCACTTGAACATCAAGTGCCTGGTCATGCTTGCTTGGTCTGCATGGCTTGCTTGGTCTGATGGTCTGGTTTTTCAGCTTGTTCAGTCTGGTCATGAACACCTGCTTGCTCAGCCTGCTGGAAACACCCTGCAAATACTACACCAAGGATTGTGGTGGTTTCCTCCTCTGGCCTCTCAGACTGCAAAAACCATCTCCATTTGTTGCCTCTGTCAAGAATACACTGTTCTCTAAGAAGACGAGTGCTGCAAGCTGGCTCCGGCCCTCCTCATGGTAGCCAGTGGTTGATGCAATCTTGGACAGGTTATTGTAGACGATGCCCCATCCCTTCTCGAGGTAGAGGTGTTTAAGGCGAGGACAGAGCATGACGAGAAAACTGATATTCACCCGGTAGCAATTTGGTCACAGAACAGCACAACTGATCACAGAGTGATTGCATGATAACTTTGCAGTCAACTTTGTTCATAAGCTTGCAGGTATTGCATTCATGGTTTAGACAGAGGCCAGCCATGGCGGTGATGTCACCACCTACTTCCTCACTTATGCAGTATGGGCATTCTTCGTCTGCTTCTGTCCCTTGAGAGGACACGGCCATTTGCTCCACGAGGCACGTTCACTCCGATTTGGATTTATCCCATACCACACACAGCCCTGGCGTGCGTTTCTCAAAAGACCCGAAAACTTCTCGGGGCCGAAAGCTTTTCGGGGCTCTTTTCGGCTTATTTTCTCGGGTCCCGGAAAGTGTTTCTCAAAGCCCCCGGAAACAGCCCGGATTCGAAGCGAACGTTTCGGGATTTTTCTCGGGTTGGCGCATGGCCGCCATCGGGCGGTGATTAGGGGCAAGGAACGCGGACTCATAAAACGGCTGGAAATCGACTTTGGAAACGTATTCTAGAATGTTTAGGTCTTAGCC
>BLFK01000907.1:3710-16980 GCA_014634185.1 Astreopora myriophthalma
GAAAAAAAAAAAAAAAAAAAAAAAAACAAACAAACAAACAAACAAACAGACAAACCAACAAAAAAAACCCAGTGTTTACTGTTCCTCTATTCATACATTATACATTTTCATAAAATTTGATTATAGAGTCAAGTCCAGTGAAAGTTGAACACTAAATTACTGTAGAAATCAGAACGTACCGTAACCAACAAAACCTGAACTGGACTGATATGTTTTGTGTATTGCAAAACAAAGATCGCACGGCTGCTTCAAAATAAATGAAATGTTTTGGACTGCAGTACACTGTTTGTTTTGACTTGTCATGTATTGACAGACGTTCTTCAAGTTACCGAGTGTAAAAATATAGTGAGAATGACCTGAAGGGAAACTAAAGCTGCTTCGAGTTACCAGGAGGTCCGAGTTAGTGAGGATTTGAGTTATTGGGAGTTGACTGTACATAAAAATCCACGCAATCCCCACAAAGTGAGTTCCATAAACATACAGAAAGTGATAATAATAAACTTTTATTCAAGTGTCTTATAACTTTAGCATGGTGTTGCTAATTGGTGACACCATAAAATAAATAACAAAAAATAATAAAGTATGAAAAATATACACTTAGAACTAATACATGTACACAATAACAATTAAGAGATATAAAATTATTTATTATATACTCAACAACTGTATTATATCTCGGTGTAACAAAATCTGACGTACATAAGTTATAATTAGTTTTCATTATTTGGAATAATTCAGAGATGTACTTTGGAGATAGTCTATTTTTGACATTGAACATTAACACCATCAGGTCAGGTCTTGCAGTCTTCTGTTGCGCAATGTAGGTAATCTTGCTTTCTTTGACAAAATTAATTTTCGTATGTTGGTACACTGTCCTTAACCCTTTAAGCCCTAAGGGGTCTCCATTTGACGAGTAAAATCGTGTGGCGTTAGCCAGAGTAAAATCTATAAAGTCGCTCTCAGGAGGTAACGGGTTAAAACCGCTCTCAGTCCCTTTTCTTGGATCCTCTCCAGTTTCTGCTGATCAGATGCTCTAAGGAATATAGCCAAACAAGGGAGCAATAGTTTAGCTTAGGGAGAATTACGGCTTTAAACAGATGTAACTTCGTTACAAAGTGAATAGCGAGAAGTAGCTGTTCTATTCCTAGAAAAACTACTGCCTACTTGTTCATGTGGATTTACCAAGATGGCCACACCAAGCAAATGTGATTAGGTCCCATTCCTCCTCCTCCTCCTCCTTCTCCTGGGGCCCAGACTCTCAGTCAAGTTCCCAAGGGTAGGGAAGGCAATAAAAGCAAGATGCCCCACATATGCCCATGCCCCCCCCCCCCTTGCAGGTTTTGAGTGTGGGTGGTAGATACATAGATAATCTTTATTTAGATAATCTTTATTTATCCATGGACAATTCATCAGCTGAAAGGTCTGCATTATATTTTAAATATATAATAATTATGAACTATTTACAATATAAAAAAATTAAATAATAAAAAGCTGCTTTCCATGAATGCCGTGCATTAGAGTGCTTGCTTGAGAAGGCGTTTGCATTTCCTACGGGCCTCTGTTTGTCTCAAATTACAAGGGAGACTATTCCAAAGAATAGCGCCACTGTAGCTAAAACTATTTTTGTAATAATTTGTCCGCGGTAATGGAATGCAAAGTTTATTCTCAGAGTCCCTAAGGTTATAGGCCATTTCTGGTGTTGTAAACCGAGCACATAAGTATTCAGGAGCTAACCCGTGTAAAGACTTGTAAACCATCTTGGTTTTATCAATTTCACGCTGGCGAGTTAAATTTTTGCATCTTAGGAGCTCAAACAAGTAACCAACATCTGCGTTATAGTCTGAAAATGTTATAACACGGGCTGCTCTATTTTTTAGTTTTTGAAGTTTGTTTCTTAATGTTATCCCACAATTTCCCCAAATAGAATTACAATAATTGAATTGAGGGAGTATTAGAGCTCGATATATTAGGTGTGAGGTCAATAGGCGGATTAGGTGTGACACTCGTTTTATAGCCCCAATGCCAGAGGAGACTTTCTTTATTATATTCTCTATATGGCTACCCCCAATCAAGATTATCATCAATTAAGTCACTCCAAGTGATTTAGCCATAGAAACTTGGGTAACTGGAAAATCATGAATTGCAAGTGTTCAAACTGTCATAGTAATTAACCTTTGCCTAGATCCAATTAACATGAACATGGTTTTAGTTGTATTTAGGGGGAGTTTATTTGCTCTTAACCAATTGTGAACATTGACTGTAAGGCCGCGTTTAGACTTGTCTTAATATCGTGTGCATTGTTGGTTGCATATGTAAGATGGGTTCCATCAGCATATGTCCGTGGGTCACAGTTTGACAGGCAATTGGCAAGATCGTTGATATATAACAGGAATAGTAAAAGGGTCTAAAATCGTGCCCTGAGGGACACCACAACTTAAAGTGCAACTACTAGAGAGGAAACCACTGATGGAACACATTGTGTGCAGTCCTCTAATTATGACTGAAACCATTAATGCGCAATGCCATTGATACCGTAGATGCTTAATTTACATAAAAGGATCTCATGGTCCACTGTATCAAAGTGTTCTAAGAATACAACAGCATTAATTTTGTCACAGGCAATATTATATGCCCAAGTATCTTTGGCCTCAAGTAGAGCCGTTACAGTTGTCAATGCATATAAGTACAAAAACCCGATTTATATTTACAGATGATGTCATGTTCTTCTAAATAGGAGTATAATTGATCATACTCGTAGACAATCCTTTCAAAGGCCTTTGCCACTATTGAGGTCACAGAAATTGGGCAATAATTGTTAAGATTGTCCCTGTCACCTTGTTTAAAAAGAGGGGTAACTTGAATGCATTTCCAGTCATCGGGAAATATACCTGCAGTAGGCTAATAAGATCTGCACATTCATGGATAAGCCTAACAGATATCCTATTGAGACCAGTTGGCTTTGACTTGTTTAGATTTTTCAAAAGTGAAAAAACTTTGTTTGCACTGGTCGGGCGGAGCTTAAAACATTGACCTGTTCTGGTGAGGTACTTCCAATAAACATCACCATCTGGAGAATCAATATTACAGGCAAGTTTTGGACCGGTGGTAGTGAAATGGTTGTTAAATTCATAAGATTTTGAGTGCGTGTGGTATGCGTAGACTGTTTATGACAGTGTCAAAATTAAAAGAAATGCCAGGTTGTCCCTATGTCAAAAGCCGGGCAACCAAAACCACTGAATTTGGTTGCCTTGATGATTCCTTGGTTGCCCATTAGAAAACTTTGTGCATTTTTATCTCTGAAACAAAAGACTTGTATTCTGTACTGATAATTGAGCACCAAAATAAAAAGGAAATCGTAAATTTAAGAATGATAATGGTAACATTCCTACCTCCAAAATTTATGTGTTGTGTGAGAAGGAACCAAATCAGGCAGTGATGGCAAACAAATTGGCCTCCAAATACAGTCGTCTTACTCTGGCTGAATTCCAAGATAATTTGAAGGTGGCAAGCTGCTGAAGTGATGAGACGGAGAGATGGCTGTATCTGCAGGCCATGGACAACTGCTTTAAAGGGCCTATGGTTTTCTCAGAAGTCTGGGTCACATTCAAAATGGCTTCTTTAATCTTGATGACTTTGTTGATGTGCTGGCCTTTATACTTAGACCACACTATCAGGGACTGTCTGTCACCCCTTAATGTTTTGCTCTAGAGAGCAAGGTATTATTTTTGACTCAGTCTGTGCACTCTGCACCTAACTGATCATATGTTGAGATCTTTGATCTTATATTATGTCACACAATCAACTTAATGCACACTGTTTCATTATAGCTTCTAGTTTTATACTATTCATTAGTACCTTTGTTTCACTGGACGATCAGTCACATTGTGTGTATTGAATAAATTCATCAATTTTTTCCACTTAGGGGATTCTAAATATTATAATTCTAACAGTAAATACTCGTTGTGAGATAAACAGTGCTATTTTGCTTGCTTTTCTCTTTTTTGAGTCCTTAAGTTCATCTAATTTTCTGAAGAATGTCGATGAATCAACGCATGTTTCAGAACCTGAACACTGACCTCAACACTGACCTTTCATTATGTCTGATATTAGCTGTAAAAAAAAAAAAAAGGCCACAACCCTCTTTTAAACCACACCCCATGGAGGAAATCCTCTTTGGTACAGTTGATAGAAAAACCTATGTTGATTTAAATTCACCTAGTTTGGTTTAAATTCACCTGAATTGAATTTTGACTTGTGACACATATCTGACTTTACTACAATTTGTCCTCGCCTTTAGCTGCAATTTGATTTTGTTGAGCCTTATAACTACAGCTTACAATTTTTGTATTCATATAGACAGCTTTTTAAAATTCTTTTGAATTTGGCAAGCCACAGCAAGGCTAGTAAGGCTTATTACCATAAGAAGGTAAGGAAAAAAGAAAAATAGAATGTTTGCCATCAGTGAATGAGGGTTATTCTATTCTCTAGGCCATTGTCAGTGCATTAGCCATAAACTGCCCAGATGATCCACAGGCTTTTATCCTTGACAAGCTAAAATGTATCATTACATACCAAGATGTCTTGGATAACTTAAGATGGTAAGTTTCCACTTAATGACTGAGCTTAAATATAAGAAGGTTGTGTTATTGGGAGTGGGTAGGAGTGTAGGGGAGGGGGACATAAGCCATATCAAACCTGTTTTTGTATCTACACCTTTTTGCTATTAATTATCGTTTTTCTCTAATTTCGTAACCCTTTGATTTTCCTTTATCTGCTTCTCACTTTCATATTCTTGATGTAAGGAAATTAAGATTTTTTTTTTCTGTCTTAATCCTGGGTTGTTTTTTTTTTGCATAGTATCCAAATAATACATGTTTTTGTAGTTTATCAAAGTGTATCGGTTTATTCTTCATCTCATCAATATGTGTGATATAATGAGTTATTAAACTCATCACCAATAGATGAGCTTGGGCGTTGGTGCCTACAAAGTTGGTGGAGCCGGGCAATGCTCTAGCATGAGGATGAGGTCTCCATGGCAACCCTGCGAGCGGCCCCCACCAGGCACCGTCACACTGAACAATTCAGTGGAATACTTACCGACCCACAACTTACCTAGCCCATACCTCAAGAGGGAGGGAGGGATGGGAAACCAAAGCAGACTGGTACGCAAGCGGCAGGCTATTGCAAAAACACTTTGCGAAGAACTGCAAGCAAGCAACAGCGTATATAAGTCACGAGGTGCCCCTGCTAGAGGCATTGGGCCACCCCTAGAATAGCTGGGGAGACTGCTGACCAGCATTGCTTCGAGGTTAACTTTGCCTAAATTACATTTAGCCACATTTAAACTCATCACCAATAGATGAGCTTGGGTGTTGGTGCCTACAAAGTTGGTGGAGCCGGGCAATGCTCTAGCATGAGGAGGAGGTCTCCATGGCAACCCTGCGAGCGGCCCCCACCCAACCAGAGTCTCCTTGGTGCTTGACAAAGGAGGGGCCAGCGAACAGGGGTGAAATGGAACCTCCGACTCCAACAACCCCAAGCACCAAGCACAGCAGTTGCATCAAAAAACAGACACACACTTACCAAAGGAGTGCAGCTGACAGTGAGAGCGACAACAAAAAACTGCAGTGCAAGCCCGAGCAATTTGGTGCCAAACTCAACTGCCATGTTGAAGGAGCTGTGGACAGCCAACGGTAGGGACACACAAGGTCAAGCCAGCTGACCCGAGATGCCTGCGAGAGCTTCCGAAGGTGTGCGGATATAAAGCTGGTATGCATTGCTAGTCCAACGTCCGAGAGCCTGAATCAGGTGGTCAGGAATACCATTGCGCGCTGCGACCGTGGCTGCCCCAATGCGGAAGCTGTGGCTGGAAAAATTGCCTCCAATCCCCGTGGTAGAGAATATTTGATGCAGCCAATCAGTCAAGATTGAGCGAGACAGAGGTTGACCATTCGCAAGAAGGAACAGGGGGCCAGGGGCATTTCCTCGTACGGAGAGGTACGCCAGCAAAGCGTGAATTGCACAGAGGGGTGCCCTTCCCAGACCAATATGGATGCGGCAGCCTTGACGGAACGGATCCGTTTTTGAGGCTTTTATCCTGACACGGAGGCAGGCGGGCGACTGGAGTGAATCCACTGCGATGTCAGCCACCGAAAGATGAATGGCTGGAGAAAAGCTAGCTAAATTGGGGACTGTAAATTCAGCGGCACGGAGAAAACCAAAATAACCCAGCAAGCAGGCTGCCCAAAAGGTGCAATGGTCGAAATTCTGGAGGTCCAACGCCCGATGAATAACTAGGAGAAGGCTATCAGTAATCGGAAGGCGCTGAGCAGCTGGGCAGCCCTGGGAACGCTTGACCCCTCTCAACACCCTTTGAAGACGCAAGCAATTAAGCAAAGGGTCAGGAAAACCTTGCTCAATATGCAAGGAGCAAACTGCTGACAAATGAACTTTAATTGAAGAATGCTGAATCGAATCTGCAAGAAATGAAACAAACAAACATAACGTCCACTCGTCTGCAGGGCAAGGCGAGCCATTGGAATGGAGCTTTCCAGCTTGGCGGCAGAATTCGACGAACTTCCGTTGACCTGACGAATAAGCTTTCCAGGTGGAGGGAGCCAGACCCTGGGCCAGGAAATGCAGGCACCGTTGTTCTAGGGAGGAGGTGTTAAGCTGTCCAGCACGAGCTGAGGAATCGGACAAGGGGACGAGTGAGCCTCCGGAGCCAGCTGCCTGAACTCCTGCCAACGGAAACGAGAGATAGCATCAGCAATTTTGTTCTCAATTCCAGGAACATGAGCAGCAGTGAAAGTAAAACCCCAACGCGCCGCCGAGAGCAGAAGATCACGGAGAAGGTGCATTAGCGCTGGAACCTTTGAAGTCCTGGTCATGAGAATCGCAACTACAGCCTTGTTATCTGAGCGAAAAAGGACATGCTTCCTGGCCCACAAAGATCCCCAAAGGTGAGCAGCAATCACCACAGGAAAGAGTTCTTGGTACGCGATAGATTGCTTAGCCTGCACCGTTGACCAGGCACCATAAAACCACTGGCCTTGAGAATAAGCACCGAAGCCAATCGCACCTGCTGCATCCGAAGTGACCTCCAAATCTGTTGCAGCAGACATGCCAGGATACAACCAGAACCCAACTCCATGCCAAGAAGCTAGAAACTGCTGCCACCACTGAAGATCAAGACGAAATTCCTGGTTAATCTGAACAGGATGGTCCTTGTTACGGAAGCAGCACAGTAAATCAATAAGCCGACGGAGGAAGGCTCTCCCTGGCCAAACTACCTTAGCAGCATGGTGCAAATGGCCAATAAGTGACTCCAATTCCCGCTTTCTGCACCAGCGACGGAGCATCCACGAATGAATGAGTTCTCTTAGTGCCACCAATTTATCCTCAGGAAGACGAGCCACTTGGTTAACGGAGTCCAATTCAATTCCTAAGATAGTCATAGAAGTAGCTGGCCCCACACATTTGTTGGCATGAAGAGGCAACCCCAGTCGATGGCAAACAGAGACTGCTGTGTCAAGATTATAAGCACACTGGAATGACTGTGGAGGACCTGCGGTAATAAAGTCATCCAAATAATGTAACAGATCGGAAAGGCGGTGCTGATGGAGAAGGATCCATTCAACCATCTCAGCTACGGAATTGAAAATAAATGGTGCAGAACGCAGACCGAAGGGGAGCGCGAGGTCGACGTAGAACTGACCACGCCACCTCATGCCAAGTAAGAAGCGGTCATCTGGATGAACGGGGATGTTACGGTAAGCGGATTCCACATCAAATTTTGCCATAAGGGCACCTGGGCCGTAACGGGAGACCATGCGAATAACTTGATCAACCTTAATGTACTGGAGAGAAAAATCCTGGGGGTCGATGCCGTCGTTCACACTGGCACCCCCTGGAGAAGACAAATCGACTATCAAGCGCCATTTGCCTGGCTGGCCCTTCTTAGGAATGACCCCAAAACTGCTTATGTGCAGACACGGGGAAGGGGAAGAGGGGAAGGGGCCTGCAACCCTGCCCAGAGAGACTTCATTAGCCAGGTATGCATCGACAATGTGGGCATGGAGAAGAGCAGAGGGCTTGTTTCTTTTCGCTGGCTTAAGCTTGTGAGCTGAGTGGAAACCTAACCGGAAGCCGTGCTGGAGACCCTGGAGAACATAGGAAACTTGTTGCTGGTTGGGATGACTGGCCAATTCCTTTGAAAACTCCTCCACCTTAAGGGGACTAACTGCTGATACAGGAGGGAGAACTGGATGAGCTGGGAAGAAAAAAGGTTATTTTAAAATAAGGCCAAGCCAAGCCGAGACGGAAGGGGGGGGGGGACCAACGAGGGAATTGATGGACAGCAAACCACAAACTCAAACAACGTGGCAACTTTATTGCAGCAAATATGGCCCGACCTAGCTACTGTTGACAAAAATGATGTAACGCAACTGAAGGCTATCGACGCCAATAAAAAACAAGGAACAAACAAACAATCACATCCACTAACGCCTGGTTTTCGAAGAGGACAGGAAAACGGAGGGAGGAGAAGCAGATCTGTGTTTGCGATCGTGTGAAGCTGTTTTTTCAAAACGACGGGAGCATTCTGACGCACGGTGGGAACCCGCACAGGTGCTGCAGCGATGGGCGAACCGACATAAAGCAAATTGTGCCGAACAGCGGCCCCTATTCCACGACCGGCAAATGACCTGGGAGGAGTCAGCTCCTGATGGTTCAGGTAGCTCGCTCAAGGAACCACCAGACCCGGGACGCACAGAGGCCCCAGCAGCGTGAAAATTGTAAAGTTGAACGTTCATGGTCGACCAGTCCATGAGCTTCGTTGCTGCAGCATGCTGGCGGAAGGCCTGATCGTATGCCAGCCAAACACGACCACTGAACTGGCGGTATGTGCGCAGGATGAGCAGCTTGTAAGAAGTTAAATCTTTCCAGCAATGGGGAAAATGCGACGTCAGAATCAGCGTGAAAATTGTAAAGGCTTCGGACCAGGTCACGATGTCCTCGATGTGTCGGCGTTGCTTTTTAGCGCTAGGCAAAAACACTAAGCGCCCATCCAGGAATGCTTGCGACTCCGGCTCAGTCTGAACAATGTTGGCTGAAAGCAAATCCCCCAAATCCACATACTTGCCGGCAACAATTTGGCTAACCGTTTTCGCCGGAATTGGTGAAAAACCGGGGCCAACTACAAACGGCTGTTGGAGTAGCGGACCCGATGGCAAGCTGGCAGCCAAGGTGCTGTCGCTGAATGGCACCGGGACAGAAGAGCCCGCCGTGATTGACGTGCTGAAAATCGGCGAGCGCGGGGTTGCAAAAGTGGCAACGAAGGATGGCACAGTAAAATTAGGCCTACCTTGCGTGGTTGAAGGTGGCGATATCGCCTGTTGCTCCGGAACGGCACCTCCAGAAGCTAAAAAGGTCGATGTTTGCTGCGACAAGCTGGGCGATAGAGCAGGAACGCCCCCAGAAGCTATTTGTGGCTCCGCGCTAACTGGAAGTCCAGGCCAATTGCTCGAGCTAGAGCCGGGGCCTTTGTCTGCCGCTAACGAGGCCTTCACGGCATCGACAATTACAGCGATGAGAGCGGGATAATAGGCGCCAGCAGCGACAACTGGGGCGGAAACGGTTGAAGATGTTTGTGGCGCCGCGTTTGCCACAGAAGCGAGCGGCGAAGAACCAGACGACTTGGCGGGCAGGAAGGTATCCGAAGACGAGTTCTCCCCATCCAAACTAGCAGCCAAACTATTGTTGGTTCGACGAGCAGTCATTGTACAAGCAGAAACAGCAAGCAAGCAAAAACCAAAGCAGACTGGTACGCAAGCGGCAGGCTATTGCAAAAACACTTTGCGAAGAACTGCAAGCAAGCAACTGCGTATATAAGTCACGAGGTGTCCCTGCTAGAGGCATTGGGCCACCCCTAGAATAGCTGGGGAGACTGCTGACCAGCATTGCTTCGAGGTTAACTTTGCCTAAATTACATTTAGCCACATATAATAAGAGAAAAGGGCAAGAAATAATAGAACTAACACCATGCCTTGGTATTTAACACATGCTTTTGGTTTGGTCTGTATTTTTTTTAGCATTTCTGTTTAGCCAGGCCCCTTATCTTAGGTCTGCAGACCTCTACTGTGCATTACCTTTAGGGAACTCAAACCTTTATGTCTGGAATGCCACAATGTCCCATGGAGTGGTAGTGTGGGAAGATGAAGGGCCATCACTTATAAAAGTGGGAAAGTATGCACATTTAGCCCCAAATAGTTATTGTTCATGAATTATATTCTCTCTATGGTCTACGTCCTTGATGGGGTTGTCACAAAGTCACAAAATGGCCACCTCCTGAATTGGTATGATGACTTATTTGGTAGAGGATTGCCCAGGTATCGCAAAGGTCATGTGTTCATCTTTCAGGCTTTTTTCACTACTACTAAGAGGCATTTTGATAACTGATCCTCCATCTTTGAATGCTTCTTCCACAGTTCACATGTCTTTCTTCATCTATTCTCTCTGTGAGAGTCACAACTTTTCATAAAACGTGTTAAAGAATTATTAATTTGTTGAATCTTTCAGTGAAGGAAGTGTAATTTTTAACTTGTATTAATAATTTTTTTTCAACCCAGGGACACTTTCATTGATGACAGGCTGCGGCCTAAACACAGGGTGGTCAAGGCATCAGTGTTGGATTTCCTGTGGTCTTATGAAGATGAAAACTCCCAGGTAGATAATAGTAATAATGATACCGTAAGTTGAATTTGATTTAGCACTGGACTCTAATTGGGGACACTACAGATTGCATTACTTCTTTGTCCTGATTTATTTTTTGCTTTCATGGAGAAGATTATTTTGGTGACCCATTAGAAAGGCTTTGAGGTTTAGTTTTTATTTGGGACATTTACAGGGAGTTCTACTGACTGTCTTGATATAATTAGATTGCCTAGAAACACCCTTGTATCATTGTCAGAATGCAGAGACAATCACGTGGCTAAAATATTCAAGCCAGAACATTTTTACATCAGGTAGCCATCCATGTGAATGCTTCTTAACTGTAGAAAGACTAAGGAAGCACTCATCTAGTCAGATCCTCCAATTTCATTTGGGTGTCTGCTTAATAGGCACCAGTTGTCCCTCACTGTCAGGAGGTCAAAACTGTACATGTATAATCAGTCTTACTGATTATAACTTTTATGTCAAAACATGGGGAGTGGTCTCCTAATCTTGCAAGCCAGAGCCTGAGCCTCTGAGAGGCAGGCTCATGTTAAAAAATGCTTGACTATGTTCACTAACCTAAATCTTTACAACAACTTAAAAAGTATTAAAAGAAAACAACAACAACAGCAACAACTTTAAAAGTATAAAAAATATGTAAAAGTGTAGCTAAAAATAATGGAAAATTAAATACCAAGTAACCTTAAATAATGACTAGTCCTTAAGTACTAAAAGTAAAAAAAAATATCATGCATATTATACACATTTCCTACACTGTAAGTATAGCTAAAAATAATGTAAACTCAAATACCAAATAAAAATAAAACAAAACCTAAAATAACAACTTAAGTACTAAATCCTTAAGTACTAAAAATGGAAAAAATAATAATGCACAAAAGCAGATGAGATTTTATACATTTCATGCATGGGGACCCTCTGAACTTACATTGTGACAAATGAGAACAAAATTGTGACAAGGTGGATGATTGATGGTAACTGATTCAATATGTGGGCAATCCTGTACAGGAAGGGGTTGTGCATGACAAGGCTGTGGTAGGTGACTGTACATTTATGCTATTGCTGAAAAGCAGTAGCAGGAGGAGGCGAAGGAGAAAGAGAAGGAGAAGGTCTCTGAGTTTTTGAGACATGAGCAACTAAATCCAAAATATATGGTGTTTTGCAGGGCTTTCCTGTTGACATGGTAACTTTTTATATTACAATAATGACTGTATGTTGTTTAGCAATACCGGTAATTGGTGTTTCCTATGGTACGGTAAGGCTTTTGGAAAACTGGGTCAGGGCTTAAAAGATGTTCTCAAATTTCTCCAGTTCTCTTAGAACTCCACTTTGGGCATAAAATGGAGGAGGTGATGATCTGAAAAATGAATAAAAACAAACAGCTCAGTGGGCCAAACAATCCGACGCTATTCCTGCATGGAACTGAGGCCCTTGGTTCATCTCACCAAAGTATCCTTGGGTGCTTCACTTGCTTGCTTGCTAGCGTGGTGTACATTGTCTCTTGCACCTTGGAAACAATTCGTTTGGCACCCAGGGTACCCATCCTTGTATTGAGTTCAATAGTTCAATAATAGGTGTCAAAACCCACAAGATACACTCATATTTCCACATACATATCTGCTGCATAGTTTTTTTTGGTCTTCAACTATAGTAGCTATCTCCAGTCACATTACCAGATCTCGAAAGTGAACAGTTTTCCAAATTCAAAGCACCAACAATGTCAGAATGTTAAGGCAAGTCACTTTACCGTCAAAGCTCTCTTAATGGACACTATCATATGCTGACAGCCTTACCTATAGATGCCTAGGAAAAAAGCTGTCTTCAGTTGAAGTTCCAATCTCTGTATTTTCACATTCCGCAAAGCACCCAACTTCAGTAGTGAACATTGTTTTTGCTTTCAGACTGGATGGCATTCTATTTCATAAAAATTTAAATACCGGTTGATGGAATCCTAGGCATACAACAATAGATTACTGTGTAACCTTTTGATAAGGCCTTCTTCAAAAGCTGAAATTAATTGCTTTTCATTGCTTAAAATGTTTTGAGTAACTTAAACCTTCACTCTGATCTTTGAAAACCCTGCCATAATGAAATGAATAATTAATTTTTTTGTGGAATGCCCATGGTAACCTGGTAATATTCCTGACCAGGTGAATACTAATGAAAAACAAACTACTCTTTCTACAAGCCCTTTTTTTACTGAAAGCAAAATAATCATAAGTTAGGACCTGATTACATGAGCCGGGCTGGTCCGGTTAGCCGGGCTGGTGTCAGTTTGCCGGGATCTCAGCACGTTTGTTAAATGCAACAACAACTTCGCGATTACATGAGAACCGGGCCAGCCCGTTTAGCCGAGGTCCCAGTATCGTGGTGCCGGGATCCTGGCTAACCGGGCTGAGATTTTCCCATGTAATCGCGTTCACCGGGACAGCCCAGTTAGCCGGGCCAGCGATTTCTAACCACATTACTCCACTTTGGAGGAAAATGGCCCATGGAATAGGGGTGTCTCGAAAACTCAGACCTCGAAACTTCAGACCTC
>BLFK01000907.1:23783-51638 GCA_014634185.1 Astreopora myriophthalma
CTAAAAAAAAAAGAATTTCGAACACGTACATAAAGGGAAAAGACACATAAAGGGAAAAGACAAATGAGAAACAAAATGTTGGTGCAAGAATAGAATTCACTCCACATAAAATTAGACGTCAACATGGGCAGTGTTTTTTTTTTACCAGCTAGGGACATCAGTACGTTCACCATGACGTCATGAGGAAACAAAAGATGCCAACAAAGACATCCCTGTTAAATCCTTCAAATCGGTCGTTTCCATCCTCCGAAAGGGGTTATGTTTTTGCTAATGTATTATACCACATTGCTTTGCTGACACTGCAAGTTTCAACTAATGTCAGTAAACTATGGTGGATACTAAGGATGGTGCGGCTCAAACGGAAATATGAATTTGTAATGTAATATGCTGACAGATTTTCTAACTCAGACTGGATACTATGGATTCCACGGATTCCATGGAAAAAGAAAATTTCACATTCTCTCTCTCAAGATACATACATACAGACATACAGACATACAGACGTACGTACATACACACATATATATAATACAGATTTATTTATTTATTTATATTTTCCGTAAATTCCGTGAAAACCGTAATTCCGTGAAAACCGTAATTCCGTGAAAACCGTAATATCCACCCACGGCTGAGTCTCCTTTTGAATTCAAATCACGGTATTGAAATTTCCACACAGTAACCCTTGCAGCTGCTGTGGATTTCAGTAGATGGAATATATTGTGAACAAGAGTCTGTCTTTGCTGACGGATTTTGCGAATTTTATGGAAACAAGAATTGTTAATCAATGTCCAGTTCGTGAACAAAACTCTCTCTGTGCTTATGGATTTTACGGATTGTGCGGATTTTGTGGAAACAAGAATTTTTAATCAGTCTCTAATTCTGCTGAAATCTCGTACAGTTAGAATTTGTCAATTGCCCACTTTGTTAGTTATTATTCTCTCGGGGGATTGCTTGAATTATGGACAAATGAGCTGATTAAGTAGTCATTTCAACCTGAACTGTTTTCATACTCATTATATTTTCACGTCCACTGGGTATCATGTAAATAGAGAAAGGTGTTATGTCTATTGGGGTTATTTCGTTCCAGTATTGATATTCAAAATGAACTTCCAAGTTTGGATCCTCGTCCTATAAAAGCAAAACACTTTCACAAGTCCAGATCAATCTGAAAATTATGCGGAGAGCAAGCTATCCTTGCCAGTAACTCAGTAGTGAGGAAATTAAAGGAGCATCATTGTGTTATTTAAGCCCAACAAGCACTAAGTGTGTTTGCAATACTGACGATGGTTTGCAAAAAAAAAAAGGCATGGAACGAGGTGTGTAAGACGAGAGACGTTTGTGACAAAGCACTGCAAGGTTAGTATCGGTTGCCGACTTTTGATTTCAAGAAGCTCTTGCTAAGTATACAGTGAATGAAACGTTAATTAATAGGAAAAAAACATTTCCATTTTGTCCTCGCAGGAGTCAAAAGCGTAGCCTTCTTCTTTAGTGCCATATGAACGCAATGAAAGGTTCGCCATCACTTTGAACGGTGTTGAAAGTGATGGCGAACCTTTTACAGAAAGCAAAGCCTCCAGTTCATCAAGTCAGACGTGGACTTCAGATCATCCTGCCATAGTTAATAAAAAGCTAAGGCCATCTTTAAGCTACTGGATAGCACTTACAACATCTAAGGGCGCTCCTGCAAACCCGATAGTGGTTCGCCGGGGGCTACCGGAATTGCAAGTCAGGTTAGTTTCTCTTTTTGAAGTTTTGAAATTTAGCATAATCCCTCGGGCGTACATGCCCAACGAGATAACCAAGAGCAGCATATAACTACTTATAAAAACAAGTTTCGTTGCAATTCACATTTAACTCTGAAGCAAATTGACAGAACTCCAATGACAGTCTTCCATCAAAAAGGCTCTTAATTTTTGAGGTTTTGTAGTAGAACTAAAGCTGTTGTTGTTTTTCATTTTCGTTTTGTTTATAAGGTCCTCAGTCGAAGGAATCACTCGCCATGAAGGAGTTGTTCAAAGTTATGAAAGATCACGCAAATGGGTTTATGCAAGATCTGGTAACTTCATCCTATCAGCACTATTTATAACTGAAGCTCGGAAGTTCTTGGATGATCAGATTCCGTGAACATAGAGGAATGTGGTACCGAAAATGTTGTTCGCGTTTGCCTCGTCCAGTCTTCACTTAAGTCGGTTCTATCTGATGCCATTGCTAAGATTCAAGGTGCCAAATTTATTGTTGATCGTTGATCGTTTGTTGATGAGCCCAACAAATTGACCTGCTCTCAACTGTGTCGCTTCATAGCTCAGTTGGTAAGAGCACTGCACCGGCATCGCAGAGGTAAAGGAAAGGAACTTTATTTAAGTGTGTATAGCCGTTCTAGCGCTGGAGCACTAATTGGAGACACTGTAAACTGAAATCAACAATTAACTCAAATCAAGTCAAATGTTGGTTTTTGAGGAGAGGGGAAACCGGAGTGCCCGGAGAAAACCTCTCGATGCAGAGTAGGGAACCAACAAACTCAACCCACATACAATGGAACCCGGGCCACATTGGTGGGAGGCGAGTGCTCTCACCACTGCGCCATCCCTGCATCGTGGGTTCGACTCCCGTTGGAGTCACTTGAATCTTTTAAGTGCATATAAGAGACAATTGCATAAATTGTCCAGAAAGTGTGATGATCATTTCTTCAGTTCGTTTCTAACCCGCACTTCATAATTATTTCTTTCAATACTTAAAGTACTTGACTTACAGTGACTTAACTTACCAAAAAAAAATGTTACAATACCTACAAAACACTAGTCGGAATAACTTAAAAACACGATGGAGTACTTACAATAGACTACTTACTTACAAAGACTTATTTAGAATGCACTGCTATCAATCTACGATGAGCGATAACTTTTTTTTCAAAATAATAATAATAATAATACACAGCTTATATAGCGCAACGCTTCTCAAAGATCCAGCGGCGCTTTACAGTAATGGTGATATAAATATAAAATCAATTAAATAGTAAATTAAAAAAACAAAAACTAGTAAAAAATCAATAAAAGCAAAACCGACAACTGCCTTAATAGATGGATTTTAAGTTTAGACTTAAATGTTTGTAGGTCGGAGTTCCACTTGCCTAATATCGTCCGGCAGGGCGTTCCACAATGTGGGAGCTCTATGAGAGAACGCACTATATCCATACGTCTTAAGATTGCATTTAGGTACAATTAAGAGTTTTTTTCTTAGAAGATCTTAGGTTTGTATTAGGAATGTACGGTTTTAACAGTTCACTAAGATACAGGGACCCAGACCATTTAATACTTTAAAAAGTACAGGAGTAACGTGTTCATATCTGCTGGTGGCTGTAAGCAGGCGGGCGGCTGAATTTTGTACATGTTGCAGTCTATTAATTTGTGATTGCTTTAGGCCAGATAAAAGGACGTTACAATAATCCAACTTCGACGAAATAAAAGCATGAATAAGTATTTCACACTGACGGTGTGAAAGGAACTTTCTAAGTTTAGCTATGTTACGAAGGTGGAAAAAGGCAGTTTTACAGATGTTATTTATGATGTGAAGTATATATGAAATATTTCATATGTGAACTGCGGTTGTAGATGAAAGTGAAGAATGATCATCGCAGTTAATTTTCCAATTTGAGCAATTGGAAAGGAGAAGCCTGAAAAAATCAGGGCTTCAACGGGATTCGAACCCGTGACCTCCGCGATACCGGTGCGATGCTCTGCTCTATGTTATTTATTTGTACATCCATAGAAAGCACTCTATCAAGCCAAACACCAATGTTCTTGGCAGATTTGCTAGCTTTAATAATGTCAGCTCCGATCAGGATTGAATCTAGTGGAGGTTGAGGACGGTGGCGAGCAGTCAGGACAAGGAGCTCCGTCTCATCCCCATTGAGCTTAAGCCTGTTCGCAACCGTCCATTGTTGAAATTTTGTTAAGCAGGATACTTAAGGTACTCATACAGATGCAATACAGATGTAATACCACACGAAAAAAAGAAATAGTATTATAAAATTAAAAACAGAAGAAAAATTAAAAACAAAGAAGACCAACTAAATGTAAGATATAACGAGGTTAATTTTCTACTGGATGTTTATAGCAGCTACTAACTTTTCCCATTTTTAAAAATGAGTACCGAGTTTATCCCTCTCCCTCGGAATATGGAGCTCGATATTACAAACACGTCTTATCCTGGTAATGAAGCCTCTCAACGAGGGTAAACTTCCAAAGCATTTCCTTACATAAATATAATATTTACCTAAAAGCAGAACGTGATTAACTATAAAGAAATCTTCCGTTTCTTCAAAAATCTCTTGGAAGGATTCTATAACGATGTTATTTTCTTTAAGGCAGGACAAGACTTCTTTCCAAAATTCAGAGGACAAAATTCTTAACAACATTGTCTGTACAAATGGCAACGCAGTGGCTGCTCAAGCACCCAATGGATTGCATCGCCTGGACGGCATTGAAAGCCAGGGTGGCTAGCGACGTAAAGTAGAGCTCTGATGACAATGAACTGACTGAGAAACGCACGCAGAGTGGTGATGGTGCTCTTCCAGAGAGTGAAAAGGAGGTTTTAAAAACTTTGTTGCTGACCGACCTTCTGACAGAATCAGCTGAAAGGCACCAGAACCACGAGGAAACTGCACAGAATCCGCAAGAAGCTGACGAAACTGTAGCTGTGTTAAAGACGTCTTTGGAGCAGGCTTCCCCTAGCTTCCTGTGTCATCGGTACATCAGTCACGTGTTGGAAATCCGTCTGGAGGAAAAACGAAGGCTGAAGCGACAGAAGGAGATGCGGTACGAGAGATATCAACAGATTCTTCTTTCCAGGGGCGTATCAAAAGAGAATGTAATGCTACCACGTGATGACACCGAGCTTCGTCCCACTCCAATGAGGAATGATCTGGCTGCTTTTCAACAAGAGCAAGTCAATGCTGAACTAGAAGCAAGAAAGAGAAGGGCAAAAGAAGTATTCCAGTAACCATGGCTAAAGAGTGCATGGTCGCTTTGCTAACTAGTCCTGACCCAGAAAGGAAGGCGACAATGATGGTGCTTAGAGAAATACTCGAAGACAAGCTGAAGAACCATCACGGGAACTTAGGCACCCTCAGTTGCGCAGAGACCCTGTCTGAACGAACGAGGCTTTGCACAGAACTCGGCCTGTTGCGAAAGACATGCGAAAGACCAAGACATGGTCAAAAGCCTGTCCAAGCCGTTGGCGTTGGCGTTGGCTTGCACACACCAGATTACCAACTCTTCAACTACACACCTAAAACACTATCTCACGTCGTACGAGACGATGTGAACCAGTTCTGCCCACCGTCGCCGTGCACTGTCACAGAAGCTTCAGCACCCCTTCCGAGCAGTGCACTGTCAGCTGTGCAGGCTTTGCCTGCAAACACTCTCAGAGGAATGGCTTCGATTCAGCAGCACAAAGAGATGCAGGGATCCTCCACTCAAGTCCCGATCGTGCCAAGAGTCAAAGGAATCCGCTGTTGAACTACTTTAACGCTACTCAAAAGTGAAACTGACGATTTCATGCATTCGTAGTAAAACACAAATCTGATGCTTTGGTGGTGTAACAGTAAAATCATTCCAGTAATTTTTTCCCTTGAATGAATGGCGTGAAAGAACACACACACACACACACACACACACACACACACACACACACACACACAAAAAAGCAAAAGAAAGTAACGTGCTATTTTCAATTGCAATGAGACTAAGTAATGACGTTTACGAGTGTCAACCTCCCTAACAAAAATGGTTAAAGTATATATTTCAAAATGGTAGACTTAGAAGTTTCTTTTTCTTTTTCCTTGTTTCTTTTTTTTTCGCTGGACACAACGTCACTAGTTTGCTATGGTTTTGAACTATAGTTCAGATTGCAGGATTTAAGAGTGTTAGATTTTCTTCCTTTCTGAAAATGCAAATCTGATCTCTGAGAGTCGCTGCCCAATTCCCGAACCCATGGTGATTTAGTCCCATCTTCAAGTATTTATCCTCTTCAGGAGTGAACAGTAATTTTTTTTTTCCTGTAGAAGAATCGATCGTTTTCAAACCATTTATGCTTTTTAATTGGGCGTACTGGAAATGTTGTCTTCTTTGGGGGCCAACCCATCGTAATTTTCTTCTTATCGTTCTGGCAAGGACGTTGATTTCTCGGAAACTCGTGGTCGAGCATTCATTTCTGTTGCTGATCCCTTCTCGCCATAAAGTGTTGCAGATATTGGTGCGCCTTGGTCGCGACCTCTCGCGATCTTTGCATTTGGTAATGCACTCTCGCCAAAACAGAGCTATGCTTCTGGGCTTCGGATATCGTGCACTGCGCGTTACTGCAAAGTGGCTTGGAGCTGACGGTCTCCACTATTTGTCGGTAATAAGCTGGGTGCACGTATTTTCCGGTCGTGTCAAACACTAATTTGCTCATCAGCTCCTCAAGCTTGTTGTGCTGGCCGCCATTCCTTATGATTATGACTGACTATGGTCTTCACGTTACCTGTCTAAACTTAATTCAGTACATTGTTCTTTATTGTTTATACATTGCTAACGACACATTGGCTCACAATATAGGTGAGACATCTTTTTAAACAGACAAAAAGGACCGCATGAGCCTCTTCATACAAAATCGGAACCATTTGTGGCCTAAGAAAAGAAACTACAAAAAGGACCAGTACGATACCGAACACTTATTGCATAAGAAAGACTGCTAAGATTCGGAACAACGTAAAGAACGGACCAGTAGGATTCGGAACAATTGTGTAAAAGGGACCGGTATGATTCGGAACAAAAGCACTACTACTTCCTCGGCACTACTAATAGCACACGAAAACAGGCTGTTGGGAGCAACAACTACAAAATTGATAATCGGAACAGTGTTTACCGGAACAACTGATCCTTTTTGTCAATTTTGTACTCGCTTAAAGGAACATGCAGCGAGTTCTTCATTGAGTTTGAGGAACGGTTCAAAGAGGAACAACTGTTCTCCTTTGTCGCAAAAGAGAGCAAAAAAGGAAATAGGACCACTCGCATAAGGACCTTTTGTTGCTAAAGAGAAGATAAAGGAACATGGTGTTCCTTTTCAATAAACTAATATAGGAACGGTTGTTTCGAATGACCCCAAGGAGGAACGTTGATTCCTAATTGGGCTGATTTGGGTTCCTAAGAACAAACTTCAATGGGAACAAAAGTTCCGTATTGTGCAAAAATCACCTGTTCCTAAATTGATCAAAGGAACAAAAAACAAAAACTCGCGAAATGCTTTCCTGTGAAAAAATGCATCATTTCTTGTCTTGGAAGCATTAAACTCGCACGTGAAAAGCGATTTAATTTACATCCTAGTTCCAAAATAGCGACATCAAACCATCCGGGAGATATTATTAAATCGAGGTAGATTTTAATATAAGGCAAAATTTCTTGATGTCATTGGTTTTGGGACATGTATGTTACGATGACGACAACGATGACGACGACGACAACTAGTGGTTTGATTAAGTATGAACAGCACTAATTAATGGGTTTTTGTCTTGTTTTAGTGATTTCCACGAGGATCCGTAGGGTTTTGGCGATCTCTTTGTTGCGAGTGGTGTTTAATGCCTGGCATAGTGTTGCCGTTGATGCGAGAAAAACAAAGGAATATTTTGAGGTTAGAAAATATGCTGCTGTTGCGTACCTTTTGTTTTCCTGTATCTTGTGAAAGGGGAGTGCTTTCAGTGTAAAGGGGAGTGCTTTCGTGTGTATCTTAAAATCAAAGACGTTTCCAGGCATAAAATTTGGCACCAACTTTGCCTTCTTTTATCTCGGAAACAACTTAAATGACCAGAGTCTGTAACTGAAGCTGGCGCATCTATAAGTGAAGCCATTTGTTCAACTGAACAGTGTTTTTCTGGACGTTCGTTTAGGAGACGGTTTCCGTTGAGAGAACTTCGCCTGTATTAAGGTTATGCATCATATCTGAAGCTTTCAACTTGAGGCCAAGCGTTTTTGGTTTACTTTTATAATAGAGAATCGAAAGAGGAGAAATCATTGACTCGGGCTACGAAGGTTTTGTTCATGTAAGAACCGATGGAAAAGACGGAATTTCCTCACTTCCAAGAAATGTTGCTTTGAGGGTGAGTCCGCTGTTTTCTGGCTTTCAAAGATTTACCTTCTTTTCTTTGTCTTCTCGTTGGTGGGAAAAACAAAATTACTTTTCTATATTTGCAGTGACTCGAGTACCTGTTTCGATTTTTCATTTTTTTTTGCTAATTCGACTAGCAGTCACATTTTCTTGGCAAATGGCATGGCGTTGCTTCGGAAGTGACATTGCAGCTTATGATGATATCTTTTGTCTCGAAAAAAGCTCTTTAATTAATTAAAATGGAAACTTGTTTGTGTTGAACCGGTGTTATTTTCTTTTGCCTGTGTTTTGGGTTGGTTTTCATTTATTTTTTCAACATTTTTTAGCTTTTACGAACGTGTGTAGTGGCGCATAAGTGGCTATGCCCCTGTTAAAGAGACTTCAGTGCTTACATGAGGAATTAACTTTTAAGGTATATAATCCACTACAACCAGCCGCAAGAGCCGGTTGCAGTGGAGAGGTGGGTTGTGCTTTCATGTCGCTTTTTTTGTTCACAGATTTTTAGCTATGTGAGTGTTGGTGACTTGGGACGCTGTGCTCGTGTGTGCCGCACCTGGAAAGTGCTAATTCAAGCTAACACACTTTGGAGCAAGGTAAGCCCTTTTTATTTTTCCTCAGTGTATGAGCGGGTGGAACTCCGAAATCCATGAAATCTGATTGGTTCCGGGAGGGGCACAAATCTTCGATCTTGCCCACCAACCAGGGTGGGTGACAGTGTGCGTAGCCATCATTTCTTTGCATTGTTTTCTTAACTTGATGCAATTAAAGCACTTCGGAAAGCATTCTCACTCTTTCGAGAGCATTTGTTGCTTGAAAAAAAAAAAGCTTTTGTCGTCGTCTTCGTCATCATCATCGATCGCATGGCCGACTACAAGGTTGGTCATGCGTACCCCATACAGTTTGCCATTGTCGTTGGTCCAACATGAATCTTCTCAGCTCCTCTTTCGCTGGTATAATGGCAAAGCGTTTTCAAATAAGACAGCTTTACAGAGCTCGGGTTTGGTTTAGTTCCCATAAAATAAGATTGGAGATTTGCTGATCAGTGGCTCTGAATTTCAACGTTATTTTGGCAATGATCTTCCTGACTGGTGGTATGATGCCGTTGCTAGAAAGAAAAGTGTTCCGTACGCGAGCAATCCATTCAATGTTGTGAGCAATGCGTAAGAGACGTGTAAAAGCAACCATCAAGACGGTTGAGGATGTCCTGGTTGACCGTCCACGTCTCACATCCATGCAACAATACGGTTCGACTGTCACTTTAAAGAGCCTCAGGCGGTGTTTGAGGGAGAGGGGAGATGTTGCTGAGCTTCCTACGCGCTGTAAAAGCTAAAGCCTTCCTTGTTTTTTTTTTTTTTGGGGGGGGGGGATGTCATTCACTGACCTTGGTCGGTCCGTATTGGAAAAAAATGCCTTCTTTCTCATTTACAGTTTTTCCCAGTATGGACCCCCCAGCCGTGGATATGTCTATGTCTATGTATATATATATATATATATATATGTATGTAAATGTATGTGTATACCTGTCATATATATTTGTGAAGTAAACACCATTGGCACAAGCACAGTCGATTCTGTCTTTCACATAATGTGGCAAAATTTTCATTTTTCAGGTGGACTTTTCCAAGGTGAAACACAGGTAAATTACTTTACTTTAACTTTAAAAAAAAAATCATTCTATGATAGATGGTTGTTGGTATCTTTCTCTCACCTAATGCCATTTGTTCGTAAAGGCGCCTTCACAGGGCAAATAAGAGTTAGCAAAATATTTCTTTCACTTGCGAAGCCTTAACAAACAAAACACAATACGGGTGTCTACAATCACCCCCAAAAGTGAGACAACTGTTTATAACTCAATGTCAAATGTCAACAGAGAAAAGCTGATTAAAAAGTTTGCCAGAGTGGAAAAAATGTTTTCTCACCAACAGTTTGACAACCTATTTCGGTGCCAAGACAGTTTCTTGCGAAGTTCACGCCTGACAATTCAGTGTCGCTAATGCAATCTTAAGATAGTACACAGAGTTAGAAATCTCAGTGACTTCCGCAGATTTCGCAAAATTGACAAAATCTGTTCGCTAAAAGCCATGAAAAACACGAAAATTCAGAGAAGCGCCGTGAAATTACCGGTAAAGCGTTGCTATGATAACATGTGGTTTCATTTAAATTCTCTCCGTTCTAAACTTTTTATTTCAGTGCGACAAACAAAGTTGCTGCTAGCTTGATTCACAAATGTCGTCCATTTTTGGGGCATCTTAATCTGAGGGGATGTTACAATCTGTCTAGTGACTCTCTAAAACTAACAGGTAATGTTCCACGAAAGACTGACTCTGAACTCTTAAGCCTGGTTTTCACTAGCGACGCAAGCACAAGCGCAAGCACAAGCGCAAGCATAAGCGCAAGCATAAGAAATTCATGTCAAGTGAAAACCAACATAACGCAAGCACAAGCAGAGAACGCAACGCATAAGCGCAAGCACAAGGAGAAGGAAAAATTTTGATCCTTGCGCTTGCGCTTATGCTTATGCTTGCGTCGAGCCCGTTTTCACGGTGAAATAAGCGCTCTTGTGCTTGCGCTTATGCTAGCGCTTGTGCTTGCGTCGCTAGTGAAAACCAGGCTTTATGCTCTGTCTACACGGGAAATGTTTAGCGATAACAATGTTGGGTGACAGTGTCAGGTGAGATTTGAGTGCAGTCTAACATTTGATCAAACACCGTAAAACATTCCTTTTGTCGTTGTGTTTTGATTTGTTAAGCAATGATTTGCCCGTTTGGATTGCTGCATAGAAAGCGTTTGAGACAAACACATCTCGCATAGCTAACCAACCTGCATAAATAACACATCTCGCGTAGAAACCTTCATTCATTTTTCGATATTCGTGGATACAGCTTATTTGCACAACTTTCTCATTAAATATTGAAGTATTTTGAAGAATCGCTCATACGAGAGATGAGGTACTTTTCTGAGCCTGATCCACTTTCAGGCGTCTTTACGTGGAGCACTTAAAATGCGCATATTACTGCGATCATCATTCTACAAGACATTTGACATCCACGGTTCAGACACCTTTGTAGTTATATGTATGTATATCTCTGTCTATTCACCTCTTACGGGATATACACAAACTCACAATTGACTAGCTCCCAATTGGCTTGATAGCTCAGATGATAGAGCGGTGTGCAGTGCAATGATATAGTCTTGGGTGCATGTCCCGTTCAAGCTTGGACTGTTTTCAGGCTTCTTTGCAACTGCTTTAGTTGCGTACTTTGCAAGAACGATCATTCTAACGGTCATCTACTAATCTTTTTGTTCTCGTTTAGCGCAATGCAGAAATCTTCAAGACTTGAATTTATCTGAGTGCACTGGAGTCACCGTAAGTGCATATTTATTTCAGTGGGCCATGTCCAGTTCACTCCAACCGCCATTTGAAAGTAAATTCAAGTGCGAATTGGTTCTTATTAAAACCTAGTTTTTATTCATAGAAAAGTGGAACTTTAAGCGTCACAAAAACTTCACACTTGGACTCGCTTTGAAAAAGAGGCTAGAGTGAACACGGAAATGGCTACTTTTCGAAAAATCCCCTGTAGGGAAAAGCAAGGTTCCTTATCTGTGGCTTTGGCTACTTTTATAGTATGCTCCTTTTTTGCCCTCAGGATGAAGTGATAAAGAGTATTTCTATAGGCTGCAGTGCTTTGTTGTACCTTAATGTGGCGAACACTCCGATCTCTGATGCGTCGCTTAGATATCTTGGCAGGTGAGTCAACCTTATTGGCTGAGCAATCAGAAATTATCCTGGTGCATGACGCCATTGAAGTTAGTTTGTACATTAAGTAATGTGGTTGCTCCGAAGGGGATACCGTAGGGAGATCCTCTTTTATTTTTTAACCAACCTAAAGAAACAACAATTTGACTGCTTCAATTTTGTTATGTCTTTGTATAAGACCAAAACCAATTTTGCCCGACATTCAACAAAACCAATTTGCTTCAGGAACGTATAAGACAAGTTGCTATAAAACTTGTACCTGTATTTCAAGCTGCACAGCAGTAACGATATGGACGCTTTTTGGGCCTATTTGCATGTCTCAATGGACTTACTTACGGACTTACACAAGTCATGACAGTTGCTATATACATATGCTATTCAGTGTAGCAAGTAGCCACACAGAAATCAATTTATTTTCTAAAGGAGAAATATATAGCATAGTGCCTTTGAAAACTGGCTGCATAACTTGTTTGCTTAGGTACTGCACTAATCTGTTGTATCTGAGCTTCGCGTACTGCACAAAGTTTACAAACAAGGGCCTCAGTTACTTAGCAAATGGGAAAGGCTGCCATAAGATAGTACACTTGGACTTGTCAGGCTGTGAGCAGGTAATTTGAGAAGTTTGTCTTGTGCATTTTAATGATGGTGTCACACTGTCGCCTTTTATAAGTGGTACGGACGCTCAGTATAATTTGGTCACGGTATGTGTTACGATCGGCAATTTGTCTTGAGCTTTTCTTTTTTACTCCATTTCATACTGTTTAGCAATTTCGTCACGTTAGGAGGTGTTTTTTTTGTTTTGGTAATGTGAAGTTGGTCTAATGCAATCGCCTGTGTCTTTACATTAGGTCATGCTGTGTTATGTTTTATTCTTTTCTATCATACTTCGATGTGCTGCTACCTTTTGTGTTTCGGCTCTACTTGGGTGCTCTGATTCTGTCATGCCATGTAGGCCCCCTTTTGCTCGATGGCGTCATTTTAGGACCAACACCAGAATGCTTTGAGTGGCTTCTATTGTGAGGCAAATTTTACTTAATTTTCCCTTTTCTTAGAAGAGTAGAGAAGCATTTTGAAAAAGCATTATAGTCTAGGTACGCTATCATGCCAGTGGCCTTATTGCCACAAGTTTACTATATTACATACCTGTGCAATATTTCTTTG
The DNA here is from genome assembly GCA_014634185.1 of Astreopora myriophthalma. NCBI lineage: Eukaryota > Metazoa > Cnidaria > Anthozoa > Scleractinia > Acroporidae > Astreopora > Astreopora myriophthalma. Next base: position 36,841 of record BLFK01000907.1, read on the forward strand.
CAGATTACACAAGAAGGATATAAGTTTATATCCATGGGCTGTTCTTGTTTGATGACAATTGTTCTGAATGATCTGCCTGGTCTAAGGGATGACTGTATTCAGGTTAGAAGTATACATTGTTGTAACATATTACCACGTGATAATTAACACCTATTGTTTATTATATTTTTTTGTACGCATATTTAAGTAGGCTAGCATAATATGACAAATCAGAACACACACACGCACACGGGTGCGTGCAAGTCGGATGAATAAAGTCTTCGACGACATACTGCAATAATTTTCCGGGCCACCCTCGCTCCTAACCAATTGGTTAACCAAATTTCATGCACATGACCAATCAGATAATCAACCACTTCAGTCTCTTTTTTTTTGTATTTTATTTCTTTTTTTGTTGCTACCAGTTTTAAAGCGAAAAACAAAAACAAAAAAACACCAAAAAAAAAAGACAAAAAGAGTACGAACTACAATTAAAAGAAACAAAACAATAGAAAAAAGCTAGAAAAAAACAAGAAGAGACAACATATGGAGCTGCATTGTTGCATTGACTGGAATCAACCACCTTGATCTCAGAAGTTGTACTATAAGGGGGAAAAATAGGAAAATTTGTTCACTTTCACCCATCTCCCTCTCCCATAGCTAATGAACGGTCCCAAAGCTTGAGAATACATCATTCGTGTGAAACAATGAACACTGTAACTCCCGGAAGGCTAAACAGTCTGGAGAGCTCAAGCACTTAACTTTTCCAACTCCAGGATATTAATAAAAGCTCTAATTATTGAAAATGCGGGTTGAAAACTGCAACACAAGTAAACGAAATAAAAGTTTACAAAAGTAAAAGGTTATACGAAACATTTCAAATGCACAACACCCAGTAATTTAATGTACTCGACGACGTAATGTTGTGGCGTTTGGGACATCATGTTTTACGAAAGCAAGTTTGGTTTAAGTAAGATGTCCATACTATTATTATACAGTTTCTCCTCTGTTTCTTTTTCTGTAGGCCTTGACATCAGAGTGCCGCACGTTAAGGAATGTGTCCATCTTAAAGTCGCCATTTTTATCCGATGCTTCTTTCAAGTGCCTTGCATCATGCAGAAAGTTGCACAAGATTAGGGTAGAAGGTCAGGGGAGCTTTTATCACCGATTTTATGTACCTTTGTGTGCCTTGATATGCTTTTGGTTCGACTTCATTGAGTTGCGTCGTCGTCATGCGTCATGTAATCTCCTTATGCTTCTTACTATGCGGATCCGCTTGATCCGCATGATCCGCCAGCGCCAGAACCCCTTTTCCGTATACTACTAATACCTTCAAACTTTCACGCTAATCAGTACAATGCCGCGTCTTTGCTCTATCACCATTGGAAGATGATGTGAATTTTCCACTTTTCGTAGGAAACAATCGTCTCACCGATGCATCAGTTAAAGTCTTAGCCAAAAACTGCACAATGTTAGATCACATTTATCTTGTGGATTGTCCCAGAATAACTGATCTCGCTCTCAAGGCGTTAGCTGCCTTCAGGCACCTCAATGTTGTCAACGTTGCCGATTGTGTGAGGTGAGGAGAACAGAATTGTGGAAATAACACAGGAAGCTAAACAGTTTTATTTTTGGGGGGTGGGGGGGGGTGCACTTTTATAGGAAGCGGCATTGGCCCCCAGCTAGTAGTAAGGGCATTGGATTTGCGTGCGGATACTCCAGGTTTAAATCCCTCTCTTAATGGGTTTGTCTTCAGTGGCCTGGAATTGGACTCCAGCAGGCTTTGTTAGTAGCTAGTTGAAAAGGGCAGTGGAAAGCCCTCCGAAGAGACTTTTGAGTGTGTGTTTTGCCATTTTTCAAGATTTTGGTTAAATTTCATGCAATAAACAGCACCTAAGGTAAGAAATGACTTATTCGTAGTTGTATCAAGAAAAGAGCAAATGTTGCGGACAAGAAGAGGAATATACAGGGAAGGAAGATATTTTAATATTCGTTGTCGTGGTATTGCTCTAATGCGTGAGACATTTCACCCCATAATCCAGTTGAAGTGCCGGCAATTGGCCTCAGTTTTGCAAAATGCCAAAACACCGCACGAAAGTCAGTTAGGAGGGTTTCTCACTTATCTCAGTCTTCAACTGGTGGCCTCCTTGCAGCTGGCCTTGTTGGCGCTGTTATGTTTAATTAATTATATATATGGGATGTTTCTTTCTATACATGGCCCTACAAGGAACTAAATAAAGTTTCTTAACCACTCCCCTCCTTACCCCAAAGAATTTTCCTAATAATAATTACCATATTTTTGTTGCACTAGGATACAAGACACGGGTGTAAGGCAGATTGTTGAAGGGCCTTCAGGTGCTAAGATAAAAGAACTAAATTTAACGAACTGTGTACGAGTCAGTGACGTTACTTTGCTCAGAATAGCTCAAAGGTGAGTAAACTGTAAACAGAAAAGTTCCACAACAATGACATGATGTGCTCATTTGCCACCTGTCGTTTACATTTCGCTGTGTTGTCAAAGTCTATCCTGCCCTACAAGCGCACACGAAGTCGTGTCTCCTGGCGACCGCGTATTCCTTGTGCATTGCTATCCCGCACAAAGGGACTATTATATCCTGCATAACAGGCGTTTATTTAGGGGAGAGGGAGGGAACTCTTGCCTCGCGAGCTCGAGCTTGGTTAATGAACACCTGTCATGCAGGATATGACTACTGACTGAACTATACTGTTGCGTTTCTCTGCAGGTGTCATAATCTCGTGTATGCCAGTTTCTGTTACTGTGAACATGTGACGGATGCTGGCGTGGAGCTTCTTGGCACCCTCCCCTCCCTGGTATCACTTGATTTGTCGGGGTGTAATATCCAGGACCAGGGCGTGGCAGCTCTGGGAAACAACCCAAAGTTCCGTGACATTACACTTGCCGAGTGTCCGAACATAACTGATCTTGGACTTCAGGTAAGTAAAGTCAACTGACGCAAGAGCCAGGTGGCTCACCAACCTCTTACCCATTACCTCTTCTCTTCTTTTTCGGGGAAGACGAGGGAGGAGGTTGTTAGGTAGCCTCTGTAGCTGGCCGTTTTTGTTTTTGCCTTCTCGATGTATCGGGAAGGTACGGTTTGACCCGCATAGAAACTGACCGTTCCAAAATAATCATCTTTGTAGTTTGTTTTGTTATGTATTTGCAGAAAATGTGCCAACAATGCAGACAGCTGGAAAACTTTAATGTCTCCCTCTGCAAAGTAAGACTATTGGTGAAACGTTATTTTTCATCACCTTCTGGATAAAAGTCATAAGTCGAAAATGTATTTAAGTCACGTGACCAATGGGACACCAACAACATGGTAACCGCGATTTGCTGTTAAAACCTGCTAACTTGTAAACTTGCTAGTAACTTGTAAACTTGCTAGTAAGCTAGTAAGGGGGAATACATGTTCGTATAGTTATGTGAAATGCATGTAAGTGATTGTAGGCAGTCCGGCAGATTGCAGCGGCAAAACACACAAAAGTTAATTTAATCATAATCTTCCTGCCTCGTACCCAGGCGCGTCAGGATCAGGTGCGAGGATTTTTTAAAGTGCTTGGGGCATCTTGGGAAGGACGAAGAACAATTTTTGGCTTAACGCTTCCCATGGCCCTTTGCGTCAAGCTGTAACCTCCTCATGTTCCATTGCGGACAACGTTGCGTGTAAAGGCGCCTGAGCCAGAGGACGTAATCTTCCCAAAGTTCTGATAATATGCTGAATCATTTGTTATCTTCTGCTCCTGCAGGGATTGACCGATAACGCAATTAAGAACCTTGCGTTTTGCTGTCGACTGCTGCGGACACTTAACCTTGCAGGTTGTGACAAGGTAGGAAGACAATGTGTTGCTTTCTTGAGTGAAGTGAAATGAAGTGAGGAACCATATTTAAGAATGGTGCCTCTTAGTGCAAAGGCATTTTTGCAGCTATGCAGAAATGTAGATTTTAGTAAGTGTTACTGGTTCTTACATAAAAATTGGAAGTAACCATGGATTTTCTGAAAATAATTCTGTTTCATTTTTCAAAACCTCGATTTTTTGGAAAAACAAAGAAAAACAACTTTCTCTGCAGATTTAAATTGCAATTTTATAACATAACAAAATGGAGTCACCACGAATTTGGAAGAGTTACATTGGTTATTTTCAACGATTTTGGGACGGGGGGGGGGAATTTATTTAAAGGGGGGCTATAATGATTATAGATTTTTTCCGTTGCAATCCTTGGAAATCCCCCAATTATTTTTGTGTTTTTTCCCTGCCCGCCCCAATTTCACATCCCATATTGAGAATAAGGGCACATACATTCATTCGCTTGCTCGAGGTGCTTTGCTTGCCTGAAGTGCTTGGGTTGCTTGACTTGAGCACTTCAAGTAGGAATAAAGCCCCTTAACCAAGCAAAGAACCCAAAGCAAGCCAAGGATCTTAAGCAAGTGACCTCAAGCAAGCAAAGCATCTCAGGTAATTAAAACAAGGGAAGCAGGTCACGGAAGACCTTGGAAGAGCTTGAATAAGGAAGTTCTTGAATAAATTGAATAAAATTGAATATAATTCAAAATTTGAAATTTAAAATTGAGGCAAAGGCATATCTCAGTTAAGGAATGGAAAATAAGTATATGTCGTTATTGACCAAGTGTGAGGTCAAGATGGCTGGGGATTGGCCACGTTCTTTTTTTGCGTTTTATGGATCGAGCCTAGAGTCATAGATTCGAATCTACCCATGCATACATTGCTATGAAATCAGCCTGGCAGAATTTAATTAGCGTTTGCGTGAAAAAATGATTGCGCGGTGGACAACAGCCATAGGTGGCACCGTCCCTTAACACAACGGTATTTAAAGCTTGAAACTGGGCTTGTTGGGGCAGTTTATAGAAAGAAACACCGAACTCAAATAAAGCTTTAAGAGATCTAAATGATAGCAGTTGGCCATTTACGACGAAAGCATGGAGGAGTTGAATTCAAGACTAGCGACTGAAAACAAATCAACCAGTTGGTGGCCAGAGTTAGATTTCACGCCAATCTAGCAGCTTTACCACTGCCCCGCAGTGCCTCCCTAAGCAAGCCTGGATAAAATCTTACACCAAAAAAGTGTAGATCATTTATAACCTTACTTCTGACAATTTGCTCATTCTCTACAGTTAACAGATTCAAGCCTACAGTATTTATCAGGGGTATGCCATTATATCGAGTCGTTAGACCTTTCTGGCTGCATTCACATAACGTAAGTGCAAATCAACACTATACTTTGTGAGACCAAAGCTGCAAATATTCCATTCTTTAGCATTCCAGTCCCTGAATGTAGTTTGCTAGGATCACAATTTATTTCGGCTTACTCTGATTTTTGTGGCAACAGTGTCCACTGTGCTATTAGTAAGTCGGCGGTTACGTAATAAGAAAGGGGGATGTGTTTGCAAATCTGATCAATCAACGGCCTGATCTCGAAAATTCACTCATTAGTTAGTTTTGGCTAAGCTATGGTTTCTACAATCTTAAGCCCGGTTTTGACTGGCGATGCCAGCCAAGCGCAAACATAGAGCATTTATTTCATTATGAAACTGAGCTTAACACGAGCATATGCTTGCATTCACCTGTGTTGTGTCAAAACGGAACAATTAACATAAACACAACACAAACTCTTTGGTTTGTCCGTTGTAAAACCAGTTGCAGATTCCGATCGCAGAGCCTGGTTATAAGAGAAAGCATGGAACTAGTGAATCCTTCGTCCCTATGTCCTGTGCTTGTGCTATGGTTCGTTTTTACCTGGCATGAATGTCTTATGCTTGCACTTGTGCTTGCGGCATCGCTTGTGAAAACCAGGCTCTGCTGTCGGTGCAGTGGACGCCACAGTGGACGCTCGTCACATGTATTAACGAAGAAAAAAAGGTCAAAATGCACCAGACTGAAGTAAAAGAGAATCTTTCTTTGGGATCCCCTGTCGTGGTAAAAATTGGCCCACAAAGCGTGCATGTGGCTATGTATTGCCCTACAGCTTGAAAATACAGGCTACAATTTCTTAGCCCTTTGTGTTCCTTTTCCAAATCAAATTGGTTTGTGTTGAAATGGAGTCGAGCATTGAGTTGAGTCATGATAGAAATATTTTACTGTTTACATCAAAGACAGTTCAGTATATAGAAGTGGTCAAATTGTCCGGGGATCTTCCTTTGGGATCCCCTGTCATGTGCAATCACTTCCGTTAAACGTTGAAATAATGTCAAGTACAACGATCAAAACAGAAAGATTCATTTCACTTTAGGGAATGTCAACGATAAATTCTATGGTGGATTCTTTTTAAAATGATAATCATTTTTCTGGGTTATGCGAATGTGTTAAAATTTGTAGTTGCCAGTCAACTGTAACCCAATTTCAGCGGCAGCATGTCGCACAATGACTGCGCTGATGAGCTTTCTTTCCGACAAGTTTAGCTGGTGAGCCAGGAAAAAAAAATGTCATAAAAGTGCCCCAATTTTTCGCTGTAAGCATCATTTCCAGTGGGCTTTCTCTGCTCAGTAGAACCCGAGATATTAGAGAGCTTTGGCAACGAGGATGGCAACGGGAACGGGAACGTCACAAAACAATGTTCTGCACGCGCTGCGCGTGCGTTTTACATTGTGTTACAGTTTCGCTGATTGCGATGTTCTATCCTTGGTGCATATTGCCACATTGACCACATTTGTAAGTTATATATCGAACATCATGATCTTTATGACTGTCTCCTGCACGGTTCCACTTCTGAAATATTTTATGTCATTACACACACACCTCATTCAAACAAAAAGCGCTCTACTGGGCAAACGCCTGTATTATCTGTAAAGGGATGTTAAATCCTGTGAGAGGAGACTCCCAGTTAAAAGTATTGGTGATGTTACTGGAGAATGCTTGCACTAAGTCCATGAAATGAACCAAGGTGTAAATATTCTAATCATGCGATAGCTACTCTAATGTGAGTAATGAAATTCTGCCCCAGCCATAAGGTATCCCGAATAGACGCTTACAGAGCGTCTTGTTTTATAATGAACATTTCTGAATCCTTGTAATTATACTCTATTCCCACCTTGTTTGGTGGAGGCGGGTAACACTAGATTCCATCCGCCACAGCCCCTCAAACATCTGACCGCAGAGGTTCAAAGGGTAGATAGTGCTATCCACTGGATAAATCAATATCCGCTGGATAAATTAATTGGTTTTGCTAGGGCTTATCCAGTGGATAGCGTTATCCACGCTTCGAACAACTGGTGCCAGATGTTTGGTGAGGTGTAAATGTCTAGTTCATCTGCCTGCTTGAAGTCAAGTTGAGCACTGTACCTCTAGCTTGGAAATATGACTGAAGCTGCTTTGCAAAACACCAGAATGCTGTGTAGTGCTTTTTTTTTTTCGAGGAAACAGAATTTGCAATACGACCTTGGGATCGTCATCAATGAACTTATCGAACTGTGTTTTGTCAGGATTTGTACCCTGCTGAAACTGAGCGTCTACTTTCAGTAGTTTATGCACGCACGATTTTTTCGCTGCATTCCCTACTGTAAGTTGTGTTGATATATTCGTAGTACCAAAATGTGACCAAAGCTTCTCGTCGAAGCATCAGAGAGCTGATTGTTATGTATTCTAGGAGGCGGACGCTGCAACTCGACTTTTTTTGTTGTTAGTGGACAGTACAGGTCACAGAGATTTCCTCTGATAGTTAGGGAACTTGAGCCAAAAACCCTCTTGTCACAGCAAGATGACGTATACTTTGTGTCAGCACAAGCCCACACGAGAACCTCTGATTGGCTGATGAAAAGCCAACGGGAGGAAGAGAGATGAGAATGAGGCTTTATTTCAAGCAGTAGCCACATGCACACTTTGCGGGCCTATTCATTACAGCATGGCTGTTTAAGCCCCGGTCAAACATCCGCAACATTTCACCCAACATCATGCAACAGTAATTTACTGTTCACACAGCAACCAGGTGGACAATCAGACAGTTTGGTGCTACTCTGGTTTAAAGATTTTATGATTTAAAGATTTTATGAATGTGACTTGAAAAAAGTTACATACTAGAGTAGCATCAAACTATGCCTGATCATGCAACAGTGTCGCGCGCAACATATTGCGTCTGTTTGATCACCCCATTGCGGCTTGTTGCGACGTGTTTCGACATGTTGCGTGGATGTTGTGCCAAGTTTGAATTGGGTCAAACTTTTCATGCAACATCTCGCAACTTTTATTATTCTCGGTAATGTTGTAAGGTGTTGCGTCTGTTTGACCACCATTCGCAAAATTGTTGGGTTGGCGCATGTGAATGTTTACTATTTGAAAAAAGATGATTAAAGAAATGATACTCAAACGGCGCCTTGTTTATCTCATCTTGATGTATCCAAGAGTTTTGCTAGTTTTTCAGCCTCTCTCATCAATAATACAACAGACCGCTAAGCCGAACTAACTATGGCCGAACTTAAAGAAATTGACTTTCTAATAAGTGGATACTACGGCGGTCATTACCATTTTAGGTAGAAAGTTGAGAAGAGACAGAGGCAAGTATCATCCTTGCCTTGGCTGGTCTTGGGCTTCTGCATAGCCTAAAGTCGGCAAACCGAGGATGAAAACAAATGTCGCAAAATGTTGTGTGTTCATAGTTCCTGTATTAATTATGGTGTGTTTGACCACCTCCGTTCGCAACAAGTTACAACAGCATCCAACAATGTTGCCATAACTATTATGTTGCACGATGTTGCGCGAAATGTTGCGTCAGTTTTACCAGAGATTTACTTTGTACAAAAATGCATCGTCTCTACGTTATTTTTCTTTTAATGTGATGCATGAATTTTTTCTTTCAGAGACAAGTCACTGCGGTACTTGAGGAAAGGGTGTAAGAAGCTGTCGTCTTTAACGATACTGTACTGCAGAAACATCACCAAATCAGCGGTTCAGAAACTTCAGACGAGATGTGCGCATGTGCTGTACAGTTCTGATGATCCATCAGCTGCACTAGGATTGTAACTGACCAGTAAGAAAAGCAGGCTAATGTCGGATCAACCTCAGAGAACTAGGTATAAGAGCGAGAATCGTTACAGCAAAAGACGACAATTAGAAATTACACTCACAAACCAGTGGTATTTCATCAAATACCCCTCTAACCAATGGCACAAGTTTGGAATTGCTTTTTCTAAGAGGAATTTGCGCAAAAGACAACAAGAGATTCTTAAGAGGTCTTGTTGAACAGGGTCTCATTGAGCTGTCAACATATCTACATCACTTCCAGTTTGACAATCTGAAAAAAGGGAGACTTGTCTGAATTGTATTATTGTATAGGAATTTTACACATGGGCAGGTCGACATGTGAACTATATTTTTTGATATTATTTTACAATTGAAAAATAAAGATAGATTTACACTTTCCAGAACCCTTGGCTTTATTTTGAATGTCATTGTGAGCAGACTAACTGAAACACCTGATAGGACCAAGCCGGATCCAATAGACCCTCAGGGCCTACTTTGCAAAAGTCCTTTAGGTTTTAAAATTGGCTCATGTTTTTCATAGTCAATATTTAAGGGTGGGGGACAACCTTAACTACAAAACTGTTGCTATGGGCAAATTTATATAGGCAGTTCATGCATCCCCGTGGCTCTGAATCGTCATTTTTGGTCATGTGTGTTCTATTGAACATCTCTTGCTCTGGTTTGAATCACAGATTTACCCTTTCATACATCAAACTATGATGATAGTATACCAACCTTCTAATGCAAAATCTGTGGCATAGATTTATTTACTTTTTGAACAAGTCATGAAGTCAAAAGGCCTTTTTTGATACTGTACACTTTTCAAAATATTCGTAGTGTTTTTGGTGCACTTATAAAGATTGATGCTACACACTGTACAGTTCTGATCAGAAGAAAAATGCAATTCTGCCTTCCTTTTAATGGGCTTGTTGCAACCTGCAGTTGGGGACTGGCCCTACCTGTACACACACAGTGACTGTGGTGATGTTACATAGTCATTTAAAAGACATTAGTAACTTCAAAGATCCGCTCATGTAAGCATTACACATGGCCCAAAAACTGCTCATGACAAAATAGCATCCACCTGTCTTTATGTAAGAGTTAAAGTGCTACTATGAATAAAAAACATCACTCTTCGTTTTTCTTCACATTTTGAAAGTACTTGTGCTGAGTACTCGGCATGTGAGACTTTATGCAATTATTTCAAGAGGAAGACTATTTATTTGACAGGAATTTTTTTATTCGTAGGTCTGCCCTTACTTGGTGCAGTTCTGACCAATAAGCCCTCAGAGAGCTGGATCTAGGAGAAAGTAACGTCATTTTCTCATTCAACACAAGTATTATTGAAATGTGAAGAAAAACAAAAACTGATTTTTCGTCATAGCAGCACTTTAAGTTAAACTCGCTTTAAGGACAGTTGTTCCATCAGCTCTGAGGCCAGTATCAGTGTTACTCCCCTCCCTCTGTCAGTGCTCTGTTTTACAGGCTTTTCAATCTGTAGCTACAGGGTCATCACAGGAAAATTAAAACAGACAAAGCCATCAAGGATCAGTCACAGGAACTCTACCCTGAAAGCCAGGCACTAACCAACTGAGTGATGCCTTACAATTTTTTAATTCAATTAATTTCTAATTTCTACGTGTATGCCTGTCCACAACTTGAAGCGATGAAGGACTATGGAGTATAATCAACAGGCAAGTACACCTGTACCTATGTAGGGTCACAAATAATAGCGTCTGCTGAAAGTAGAATCTATTGTGTTTTTGAGAGTACATGTAACCAGATTTGTAGCATTAGTTCACATCACTGCAGCACGAGTAAGACATTCCTTAGTTCTCAGTTCTTTGCATATATGCATTGTATGCTGCCTCCTTGAAGTTCACTGCGGCCTTCAGAGGGTCTTCAGCCTCATAGATTCCTCTCCCAACGATTATAACATCACTCCCCTTGTTGACAATCACTTCAGCAGGTGTGAGGTATTGCTGACCAAGAGCATCACCTCCAGCACTTAGCTGTACTCCAGGGGTCATGTGTACAAACTGAGGTTCATCAACTAAACATGTCAGGCTAATAAACCCTACAACAAAGTCTTTGTGATTCTTAGCCATTTCCACTGCTGCTTTGGTGTACTCACCAGTGGCTAGGTTTCCAGCTGAGCTCATTTCACCAATTAACAGGCATCCTCTTCCGAGTGGTGCACCAATTTCTTTAAGGCCCTTAACAACTCCATCTCCGGGTACAGCATGTGCATTGACCAGATCAGCCCAATCTGCAATATGATACAAGCCTTTGCTGTACTGAGTTTTTACAGTGTTTCCAATATCGGCAAATTTCCTGTCTTCAAAGATAACAAAGTTGTGTTCCTCGGCGAGCTTTTGAAGCGATCTGCTGAATTCGACCGTAAAATCTTCTAACATGTCAACATGTGTCTTGACAATGCAAACATGAGGTCCTACTTCGTCGACGAGGCTCAAAACCTTACCAGTTGTCGTGAAATCAACAGAGACCGCAAGATTGGATTTCTTCATTGAAATAATCTCAAATAACCTCCTGGTTAGCGGATGAGAGCTAACTTTTGCTCTTTCTGCGAAAGAAAGTTTACTTCCGGGTTTTTTGGGCTCCATAGATGCTGAAGATGTTGGCTGGAACTTATTTTCGGTAAGAAACTTGCGTACTTTTTCCCCCATTCCTGGGTCCAATTTCCCTTTGCCGCCTAACACCTCAATGACTTCAGGAAGTGTAAGAAGCGAGTGAAGCCTTACTCCTTGGGACTTCAGCATCTCGTTGCCGCCTTGAAAGCGATCTAGCAACACTACTGCGTCCGTTACGCGTAGATCCACCGAAGAAAGCGCCACAACGGTCTCCATGACGCTCGAACCACTCGTCACGACATCTTCAATCACTAAGCATTTGCTTCCTGCTGTAAACACTCCTTCTATGAGCCGCTTCGTTCCGTATGCCTTAGCCTCTTTTCTCCTCATTACCATGGGGATCTTTTGCATCACAGAAATGCAGGAAGCAATGGGTAGAGCGGTGTATGGAACACCGCAAACAACAGAGAATTCCGCATTCGAATCGGTGGTAGTCTTCCACAGCATAGCACTTATCTGCTTCATCATTTCAGGATATGACACAATTACCCTCAAGTCCACGTAAACTGGGGACTGTAATCCACTCTTCAGGGTAAAATCGCCAAACTTTATGGCCTCAATTTGGAACAACTTTTCAACCAATTCTCTCTTCTCTTTGGACGCCATGTTTGATCAGCACGTGGTTCATCAGATTATCTGCTCATCTGCTGGAGAACTAACATGGATCGGGGGCTCTGCTAGACTAAACAACTCCCTCACTCCTCCCTCACTAAATCAATTATTTTTCGCGTGTATCCCCTATCCCTGACATCTCTCAGGGTATAGAGTACATAAGACTGGTATGGTATACAGAGGCATACAGGGGAATACATAAGGATATAAATGAGTGTAAAATTATTCACAGCAATGTACAACCCCGTTGTCACAGTCTTTCATCTCCCTACCCCAGATGGAGCTAGGCCAAAATGCACACTATAATAAGAACTACATAGCGCACTTACTCCAGCCGCTGACCACTGATGTGGTTGAAAGTGCTACACGGCGTCCTACACAGCTGAATTTGAAGCTCGTTTTGACGGAAAATTCGTGAAAATGCCTTTACCACCAGCACTCCAAGCTCGCCTTGCAAAGAGGGGGATAATCCAAAAAGGTAAAACTGCTAAAAAAGTGCTCATTTTTACCGATCCAGACTTAAAACCAGACTTAAAAATGCGAGAAAGCCATGATTATCAGCTTACGATTGATTAAGTTATTTTTTTTGAGGGACTCCATCATAAACTTGCACATGTATTAAGCTTAATGTATTGTTTAACTGTCTGCTTGCCTTCTGTATTAGAAGACTACCATCCGTCTTCTTCCTCGTCGTCTTGATGATTTTTCTTCGTTTCTGCGCAGGCGCTATAATGTGTCAAGCTTGATCAGGCTGTATAAAATGTTCAAATAATTACACACGCTATGATTGGTCGAATTGAGTGCGTTATATCTCAACACGCCCTATGTCATGCGTGTGCATTGTGGAATTATAATGCACGCCGGCTACATCACAAGTATGTGTGTCCAAATCTCTGGACACAAACAAGTGGTTTCACCTGATTTGGTAGTTGCTATTTTATAAAAGGAATTAAAAAAACTTGTTCCTTGTGCATTGTTGAGTTATGTAAGCACTCAAGGATTTTTAAGAACACTCGAGAAGTGCCAGAAGCACTCTCCCATGGCTGGTACTTCTCTAGGCACTTCTCTCATGTTTTTAAAAGTTCCTGCATGCTTTTATAACTGAACAATGCACTCGGCATGTTTTTTATTCCTTTATTAAAGTCAACAACAATTTCCCTAACCTTCTAAAATGATCTTGTGATGCCAAATTTTACCAGAGAACACATTTTGCTTGGGATTGGCGGTAAAAAAGATTTGTTGATAAAAAGGTTGTGGTTCGTCATTGTGGTAGTTACAATTATAATAATATGTGTCCTTCCATGGGAAAATGTACACTAAGGCTTACCCAGTCAAACGGACAAAAATGAACGGATAACGAACATCAAGGGAATGCTTTTGAAAGCTGTTCAAATGCTATTTCTGACAACTTAAGTGGGCAACAAAAATTTTCAAATGGATAAGCGCAACCTTTCAAATGGGCAAGCCCATTTTGCAACTGGGTAAGCATAAGTGTTTGGACGAGCGAAGGTTGTTATAAATAATAACAAATGGGTATGCAAAATTATTGAACAAACAGTTGTAAGCGTATAGTAATGAATTATAAACATTAGTGTGTCAACATATGCAGAAACAGGCATTTGTGATTTATTAAGTCGCTTTCAAATTCTTTCCTGACCATACTGAGTGGCTTTTTAAACGGCCGAATCTTTCAAGCCATAAATCATCTTACCGCACTTAGTGACTTATTGTCATACTGGTAATTTGTGAACTGTAAGCATGTAAACACAAGCAATAAAATGCGTATTAATCGTGATGCCACACTTAAAGAACCCATAATATGCTCATGCAGTACTTGTATGGAGTGTTTGTTTGAAGTTTGAGCTGGGTAGTTGTGGTGTTTGGATAGTGTTAAGAAATAATGCTTTATTGGTTTGAACTGGAATGTCCTGGTTTGACCTCAGTCCAAGCATTTAGATACAGGCAATTGATAAAATTGCATTACCTTGATATGATAATTACCTTGATAAATAATGTGGCATACTCTTGTAGTACACTGAGAGCACAGACTGTAAAATTAATGTCTATTAAAGGTCTGTGTTTTAAGTTCACAGTCCATACAGACCCGACGGCTCATCAGGGCGGTTGCCCCTACATGTGCGATCTCAGGGTGCAGTAGTGTAATTACCGTATTTACCCGCGGATAGGCCGCACCCACGTATAGGCCGCACCCCAAACTTTCAATGGTTTTCATGGGAAAAAAAAATAGTGAGGTCGAGTACCAGGATAAATAAAGCGAAGTCTGAAATCAACAACAGCTAATGCGTATTTTGTCAAATTTATTTTTGACAATAATTTCTACATGAACGTTAAAATATTCAAACTATAAACTGAAACTTCTTTTCGCTAACATTTTATATACAGAATACTTAAAGACAAATTCTTTGCGAAACAAGATTTTGCGCTTTATATACAAACACGAGTAAAATGAAGCATAACGCTTGTAAACACGTTCGCCAAAATCGTGAACAAGTTTCAGAATATCTAAATAAAAACTGTTATACATTCCGTGATCAATTTTCCGAT
>BLFK01000907.1:68886-71386 GCA_014634185.1 Astreopora myriophthalma
CCCCCCCCCCCCCTCAAAACCATGGAATGTGTTAGTGTGCATGCGTTTTCACCCTGTCGCCAGAAACAAGCGTTTATTCGGTGCGCATCAAAAGAAGAGAGACACGCTTTTAAGTTCCATTGGAAGAGCAGCCAGCAATCTGAAGTAGAAACCTTGAGATTTACCCGAGCCCTGTTTGGTCTTGTTCCACATCCCTTTCTTCTCG
Source organism: Astreopora myriophthalma (assembly GCA_014634185.1). Classification (NCBI taxonomy): domain Eukaryota; kingdom Metazoa; phylum Cnidaria; class Anthozoa; order Scleractinia; family Acroporidae; genus Astreopora; species Astreopora myriophthalma. Next base: position 69,092 of record BLFK01000907.1, read on the forward strand.
TGGGAATGATAGCGTGTCACCTTGAATGCAGGGAAGCTCGCAAGCCAGATCTCGTTACTGAACTTCGCAAAAGCCTTATGTCGATGATCTGATCAGTGGAAAGCCCACTGTGAAAGGAGGCGCAGCGCCCAAAACAGGGAGCCATCGACTTCTTCGAGGATCGATGCGAAGTTTGCATTACATGAGTGGCACTCAAATGCTGCCGAGTTAGAGGAGAGTGAACCAAGAATGGAAGATAAGGCTCGGATAACCAAAAGAAGCCTGCAGTCTCCTTGGGCTTCCGTGGAACAAACGAGAAGACCAAATTAGTGTCGTCTTAAGACAAGAAGATACAGCCGCATCCAAGAGAAGGCTCTTGTGTAGCCTAGCAAAAGTCTACGATCTACAAAGCCTTGTGACACCATTAAGCATGAATGCAAAGGTGGCCTGAGATGCACCACTGCCCTACATCTAGCTAGCCGATGGTCGCGATGGAGGAAGGCTTTGGCACCGGAGGTCACTATATTAAGGTCTATAACGCTTAAACAACAACACTGATTGAAGACTTTAAGTGCCATGCCTTTGGTGATGCAGGCCAAAACGGAATTTTCGCGACACTGCATGCAGTCCTGGGACCGACATCCGGCGTGAGCAAGAGATTGGTGACAGCTAGAGCTCGACTAGCCAAACAATGACTCATTATACCGCAGCCCACATGGCAACAAATCTTCTCACCAATGTACGGAACGCACTTGAGGGATTCTCTCTAAAGTGGACCTATGGATAGCTTACCAACTTAGTAACGCTCCATCGGTTGAGGGCTGGTGGTGTATACAAGGAATTCGTGGTGAACAGGGTGAAGAAAATGCAGGCAGATCCGGAGATCTCTTGGTGCCATGTACCTACGAAAGAGAATCCCGCGACCTAGGAAGTCGAGGAGAGTAAGTCAGTGACTGCAAGCTGTGTTGGCAAGAAACAGACTGGCTATCCAACAAAAGTGAATGGCCTTTAGACATCGTGACAACCCCACCTTTGAGAGCCAAGCGTAGGCAAAGATAACTAAAGACCTTTTCGGTGGACGTAATGCGTCAAAAGACCGACCAGATGAGCTGCTGGGAAAATTCGGCCTTGGTAAAGTGATGAAAATTAGTGCATGGCCCTTCAAATTCAAAAGTAATTCACGCGTGGAAACGCATGAGAGAATGGGTGAACCTCTGACTACACATGAGATTCAAGACCAGCACCTATTCTGAACAGAGCGTGTTCAAAAGATTCAAAGCCAAGAAGTGCAAGATGATGAGCGGTTCAGGGGCAGCTAGTCAGGTAAAGGGGATTTTCGTGGGCGAAAGTTTGCAACCCGACTAGCTGCTCCTGGGTCTCCGAGGATGCCTGGGTCTCCGAGGATCACTGCACTTTGCATGAGAAAGTTAACCGGCTGACTATGGCGCAAAGTCAGAGAGCGCTAAGCCCGAGTTCGCTTGACTAAAAAGGTGATTAAGCAGTTGTATGGGTGTCGCCACATAAAGGCTAATGCTGTTGCCAGACCACCGCGTCGAAATATATCACGAGACAAAATAGAAGGTAGTCGCCCTTCAGAAGTTGTCAGAATCGACTTTGCTGGGCCCGTTAACTGCCATGTGACCCAGAAAAAAGAGGGGAAGGTTTACATTATCCTTTAGGCCCTTAGTCTTCCACAAGCACTCAACCTGGAACTCAGCAAGAGTATGGAGACTAGCCAGGAAAGGAAGACCTTAGGAGATATGCTCACACAACGCGGATAAGTACTTTAAAAGGTACAAGGACGTCATGTGGAGCAGCTGGACCAAGGAGTACTTTAGGGGCCTACAAGGGCGACATAGTTTAAAGCACGACGGGAAGGAAAGCACCCAGTTCGAAGTGATCCATTGGAATACTAGAGGCACTGTACGCTGGGCTGCAGCGCTCATTCGCAGTTTCTGCTCAGGTCATTATTTTGGAATTCTTTGCCAGTAAGAATTGAGATTAAGAATTGTACTAAGCAAAACGGTTTTAACAAGCTTTAAAAGGAAAAAAAAAAAGAAATTAAAAACCACAGTTTTACACAGTACAGTTTTTAATTTGGCTCTTAAGTGTCGGCGCTGTTGAGATCTTTAATCAGGGAAGGAGGAGGGAATTGAAATGCTTCACTGTATTACCGCTGGTAATGTGGAGATTTCGAACCGCCGCTAAATAAAGTTTTATAGTGCTATGTTGGATTGTCCTAGCTAGATAGGATGCGAAATAAACAAGTGTCCCTTCAGAGAAGGGTAGCACATGCCCCGTTGGACTTATAAGATG
>BLFK01000907.1:76386-78886 GCA_014634185.1 Astreopora myriophthalma
GTGACAAAAGGGGACGGGATGCAATATTCTGTCACTTGTTTCGTCACATACGGCTGGCCTTTCTATCGCGTGACTTTATCGTGAATGAGGTTGTTACTACTGATCTTGTGAAACGAAACGAAACCTGCATGGAAACCGTGGCCAGCGTAATTCAGTGGTTTGATCGAAATGGTGATTGCTACGTCCCACCGCCACACACTCCAAGGAAGGCCTTCGAGACACCTGTTATCATGTTTGGCGTGAAGGAAATTTTAACATCTCACCAAGAGGGTCATTATTTTTATGTACTCGAGAAAAATGAGTTGTTGCGGTCAACGGGGATTTCAAGACACCCTAACGCAAAAGTTCTCCCTGGACATTATGTCTTTTCGTATCGAGGCACACTTTTCTTTGTCTGCAAGCGCATGTCTTCAGCGTACTGTTATGATCCTTACATAAACCGCTGCTTTCCAGCACCATGGACAACTGATTCCAATCTTCGACAGTTAACTCGACCTGACGGATGTAGCTTTCATATCTTACTTAGGACGGTGTTAATTGACAATGGAAACTTTTGCTTCATTGCTGAAAGAATTGACGAAAAACGTCACTTCTTGGTGTCTACGATGTGGATGTGGAAATACGACATCGTAGCTAATCAATCGACAATTCCTTTTAAAATCACGCAAAACGCCTCTGAACTAACACTATGCAAAACTAACGCTTGTTTTGTGACTGCAGGCCACTACGTGTATTCCATCGGCGGAAGCATTTCCCGATCAAACGGGGATGATTCGACGACGAACAACTTCGCTGGCGACAAGAAAATCCTTCGTCACTGTGCAAGATTTGACGCAAGGGAAAGCAAGTGGCAAGACATAGCAGATTTACGAAAACCCAGGCGTTCGGCTCGGGGCTCAGCTACACCTGACAAGATTCTTGTTGCCGGAGGTGAGGTTTATGCAACGGACAGGACCTTTGAAATATACAACGTACAGACCGACGAGTGGCATTACATAGCCTGTTCAAAGGTCAGGCTTTCACCTTGGGACGGAGGAATGACTTTGGCCGGAGAGACGCTGTACGTCCTGACAAGGAACAAAAACAGGATGAAATTCACAGTCCAGTGCTACAATCTTGAAAAAGATGAATGGGGCTTCAAGAAACAGTTTCAACATGAAAAAGGGTTCATGCCTTCGAGGTTAAAGTCTGCCTGCACGTTGAAACTTTCCCTGCAATCTTTAAATCACCTAGCAGCGAGTGCAAGCTTTCTTTGTGAACACACTAATTGTATTCGATGGCTTTAAGCGAAGGCTTAGAATTTTCAACAGATTCGGCCAACTTCTGTAATCTCGTAATAAGCCAACGATATTTATTGCAGTTTTATTTATTAATTCTGATTACAGCTGATTTAAATGCTCCCTTGTCTGAACTGGAATGACGAAAAAAAAAACAACAACAAACAAACAAACAAACAAAAAACCGTCTCGCGAATGAAAGTGCGGCAATTACGCTCGGGAAACAATTGAGCACATATAAACTATGAAGGATCTACATGAGAAAGCTCGTTTCTTTTCCAATGTCGATTATGAGCTATGAGATCACGAGCCGTAAATAAGAGGCCAGCCTTAGCTCATTTTGGTGCATTAGTACATTTCACTCTTGTTCTGTCTGTGTATCTAGACAGAGCTGGGTTGCAAATCACTCACTGAGCAACAAGGCAAAAAGGAAACGATAGCAAAGGTAATAAAGGAAAGGTCTTTGATATTTCAAATCCACCACCAGTAAATACAAACACTTACAACCAATTTGAAATAAACCGATCACACACAGGACGCCATGTTGAGTAGAACTACTTTCCAATATAAAGTCAACAGGTGATGTATAGATGATGTAAGCATGCAATGTGTACAGACGTTTTGTGGATACAACACGATCAAGTACAGTTCCAGCCTCTAATGAGCGGCTTCCTCATTGAAATTAGCAGAAGAGGGTTCGTAGTGTTACTAACTGACAACTTTTGAAGAAGGTAAAACTTCAGTGTATATACTCTTCAAATCGAGCTTCAGAAATTGAACAAGTCCAGAAGGTACACCCAGCTTTTCAATAAAAGCGAGCTACCACTGCAGCTCTGGCGGCTGTGAGTTATCAAGTAACTGGCTACTTGGTCATGTTGCTGTGGGCCTGGGTAACATTAGCTGAATTCATATTCCGGTGGGACCAATATCGAGGAATCTGAATATGAAACAGTCACTGCATGCACTGAGTACCACCTCAATGCCTTTGCCGCCTGATTCAGTGATTTTTGCAGTCTCTGAAGAAGAGAAGGACCTAGAGACATGCGAATCACAGTCCATCTACAGTACTGAGAATGAGACAAGCTTCTCCTACTGAACAGCCCTTATGATGCCAATCACAATGATGTAGCAGCGACGTGGATCGAAGTGTCTGCCGTTATTTCCAGCAAATGGTCTTCCTAAACCAAGAAGAACCAGTATGTCTGCATGGAGATCTCTTGGTA
>BLFK01000907.1:83886-117294 GCA_014634185.1 Astreopora myriophthalma
AATAAGGGCAGTATTTCGCTCCAAGCCGGAAATCAAGGTTGCAATCAGGGCAAACAACATAAATGCCAGATATTCAGTCATGTTGGATAGATTGTTCATGTTTTTTACGCGCAAGTGAAACGCAAGTGACGTTATCGTTTTCGAAAACCTCCGTTTTCGCCCGTCCACACAAAAACGCAGAACCTCCGTTTTCAGAAACCTTCACTCTAGAAAGCGTTTTCCAAAACCTCGGTTTTCGTGGACATACACCTCCGTTTTCGATCGTATTAGTGTGGACAGAAGGCGAAAACGGATTTTAAAAGTATGCGTTTTCAAACGAAAACGCATTTGTGTAGAAGGGACCTAAATCGTCAGAAACTGCTGTTCGTTGAAAATGCAGTAAACAGAAAGTTTGGAATATAGGCCAAATACTCTCTGATTTTATATATTATTCAGAATGCATGTTTCGTCAGTTCCAAAAGTGATCTCCCTTTCATGCTATGCAAATTCCGTTCTTATTCGGAACTTTCTGGTTTCAGGATAATTTTGTTAATATACGCTTGCCATTCTACTGGGCGCACAAGATTAGCGAAGAATTTGAATAGTTGCATGGGCATTATAAAAAAGAGAAATGGCAGGTGGCATTTCAAAGTATTACTCTATTTACCGGCTATCACGAACTTGCAGACAAACTGGAAAAAATTGTTTGACCAGAATGTAAATTACTTTGCTACAAAAATAATTACAATTTATAGAGCGTCAAAATCCGAAAGTTTCAAGGCGCTTATTACGATATTATGCACAATATTGCAGTGAAAGTGTCGCACGATAAGTTACCTGAAAAGTAAAATTCAAGTTTATCAATTCCTTATTGAGCGACTGGTGGAGCAACTAAATCCTCTGTACCCGCCTTGCAAAAATCTTTAATTTCCTTATACAAATATTCAACCTTTTCTTTGCTCATTCAATTTTGGGAAATCGTAGCCGGTAACTCCCCTGCAACTGGGACTGTTCTTGCATTTCTTAAAATGTTTATAGCTCTTTCTTCCGAGTTCCAGTTTTTTTTTTTGTAGAATACAATGCCTGGGTGGTCTTTATGATGATAAGATTTGATCCGAGGAAATGTATTGAAGTACCAGTCCAAGAAATGTTGTCCAGTCATAGCAGGGGACAAGCACTGTTCCATTATGCAGGCCAACCAGCTCGGCAACATTGAGCGAGGCGGATTCTTCAACAGACGTTGCGATTTCAAAAAGAGAGGAAATAAATGTTCGCCTTGTTCTCTGCTTCAACAAACCGAAACACCAATCAGGGGCGAACTTCATGGGACCAGGTAACAAAAAGTGGTAAATTATTTCCTCGTGGAGGCCGCTCATCACTCGCCACATGTAATGCCACACAGAGGCTGAGTTCTTGATTTGTGCTCCACAGTTCAGTGTCTGCGTGAACTAACAATGATTCAAGTTCAGTTCAGTTTTCGTTTTTTTCTTTCCATCGAGTCGTTTAAGTTAGTCGATATCAAGCATGTACTAGGATCATTAAAGTAGTTTTCGCTTCGTTTCGTTTCTTGTGTAGTTTCGTTCTTTGAAGTTTACGAGCTACGTAAAGTTAAATATGGTGTCGGAATGTAAATAGGTTCACTATTTGATCATATGAAGGGCAACACTCCCCCTCGACTCTGCTGAGCAGCTCCTGCACGTCCCCGATTTCATCCCAGAGCAAAGCAATTTCATTGGCGAAATCGAAGTCTGTGAGTGTTACTGACCCAACTCGTCTCATACATACATACATATTCTTTTTGGTAAGGCAGGTCCGTCTGAGGAAACCCGAGAGCTGGTGTGGACCTGCCATAAAATTTGCCACATAACTGTGAATACTTGTAAAAATGAAAGCTTTTATTTGAGAGCGATTTTTTTTCGCGCGCGATTCACCGAGACAAGAAAGAGTTAACACACTTTATTCGTGGTTTTACTTTTACTTCAGTAGCTCTGCAGTGGTAAAATACCCACATTTGAAAAACTACGATAGAAGGAATCACTGATAGTAGTTATGACATTGCCAATTTACAAAAGGTGTAGCTCATGTCATTCCATTGTCGAAAAGTCACACCGCTTTGATTTTGCATAGTGATTGGCCTCAAAATCTCGCACTACTGTTTCAACTTATTAAAGGCAAAACCAATTGTGACTTACTCCCACGCGTTTTCCCGCGCATAACGCCAGTTAGCTACATTTGCTAATTCAATTGTGATTGTTCCATTTGACTATCTACGCGATTGGCTAAAGTAATAACTTTGGTTTCAATTGAAAACCACTCCACAAGGTCGCTGCTTCAATCTGTTAACCCAGCACGAGTGAACGTGCAAAGAACTTGATGTCTACGGATTTTTGTGCCATGACGTTATGAAATTTAATGCAACGCCATTTTCACTATTCGTGGAAAAACGTTACTAAATGAACTGTAAACACTTCCGTTCGCGAATACACGGAGTTAAATATTGCTTTTTCGTATTTGAAATTACATGGTCTTCATTTTTTCAATAATTCATACCGCACTGAAAGTCGTTCAATTTTTAGTAAACAAAGCGAATGCTCATTGAAGGTAAAATGTGAGTACGCATTGGAGGTAATTTCCGTCTTAACCCCAAAACGTTTTTTTCGCTACAATTCATCTTTGTATCTGTTTGAAACGCATTGTGCCTATTTTTTCCCATTTCTGCCAAATCTTGACATTTTGTAGGCTTCCAAACTTACGAAAAACTAAACATCATTCGGTACACGACCGAGTCAAAAGGGGCATGGGTCTATTCCTGATTTGACGTCACAAACTATTTTGCATGCATGTTTACAAAGACTTAATGGAATGTAAATCAGTTCGTGACGTCAAATCAGGAATAGACCCATGCCCCTTCTGACTCTGTCATGAACCAAACAAATAAGGCTCAGTTTTCAAGCCTATAGAAAGTTAACATTTGGTGGAAAACAGGATAAAATTCTCAGTGTGTTTCAAACAGGAATAAAGATTTATTTTAGCGAAAAATATGTTTTGGGGTTAGGCGCACTTTAAGGAAAGTCACTAGCAAACCATTTCGTTGCTTATATTTCAGCCGTGGTTATGCAAATTTCAAAATTTCTTACAGCCTTGAGGCAATTACATGAACAACAAAAACAACAACAACAACAACAACAACAACAAAAGCTTGTCCAGGAAAAAGCTTGTCCAAAAGAACTGCCACAGCTACAGTGGGGATCAGCCATCACAGAGCTCCCAAGGAGGGAGGGGCTGGGCCTTTTGGCGGCATAGGAGCAAGGCCACGTTTTTTAAAGTACTCTTGTACCTGCTTAGGTATTTCCGCTAACACGTGTTTGGCGAGCAATGCTGGAGGTTGCTGTAGAGAAAAAAGGAAATTAAAAAAACAACAACAACAAAGCATATAAACATCATTAAATGCGTTCCCTGGCGATCACGAAATGAACCCTTCCTGCCATTTGCCTTTGCCAAATTCACACGCGCAAGGAAATACTGTTTATAAAATAATTAGGATAGTACGCGCTCTCTCATTGGTCAATAAGTCCGTTTAGATAAGATTGTGACATCACGCGAATTTTGATTGGTTGTGTTGTCAGATGTACGTTTTGATTCGCTGGTACCAAATATGAGCGTGTATCAAGAAAATCTATTTCAATCAAAAAGTAAATAAACAGCATTCTCCTTCATTTGTCGAATTATTTTTTAGAAATATTTTATAGAAGCAAAAGAGGACTTTTTTTCCGTGTTCTCGACAGCTACGCAAACCCGAGACGCAGTGGATCACAGAAAAGAGGCTCAAGTTAACTTGGAAATGGCCTACAGGTGAGAGGTGGTTTGCAAACAATCTGTAGAGACACAGATAACAAAAAAAAGTTACAACAGCTGGTGGATAAACAAAACGAGCCAATGAAAGGGTTCGTACACTTTTTTAGACCAAAAATTCAAGGACTTTTCCAGGATTTTCCAGGACAACATTTTGAAATTTCAAGGACCTCTTTTTCATTTACGTCGAAGATGTAAGCAGTTATCAAAGAACTTTCTATTGTATTAAACAACAGAACTACAGGAAGTAAAGATGTTTACTTTTATACAACCTTAAAAACTTTTCTTTCAGCATAATAATACACCGATTAAGCCTTAACCTAAGTACCTTTGGTGGCAAAGCGTGCGTATTTTTGCTGAAGTTTTTAAAGATTGACAATACGGATCAAGAAAAATTCAAGGACGTTCAATCACCAGAAATGAATAGCAGAGATTTTCAAGGACCTTCAAGGCCTTGAAAACGTATTCTCAAAATTCAAGGGTTTTCAAGGGGTTTCAAGACGCGTACGAACCCTGCAATGAGTAATCGACTGTTTTCGTCTACAAACATGGCGGCGATGACGTAACAAAGCACTTATTCAGCTAGCCTTGCAACTTCAAGATGGCCAAGTTCTATTTAATGTTTCCCAAAGCTAGTTTCACTACTGGAGTGCTTGGATCTGAAAGGGCCAACACGTCCCACGCCTCTTACATGAAACTGACCAGCATGACAGTCTTGGGTGAGAAGAGAACTTGCGTTACGTAATTTGTTCTTACCATTTTAAAATCTCTGTAAGGCACAAACTGAACTATGTCTCGTTCGGCACAATGATGACCACAACGTAACCTGTTCAAAAATACGAAACATGCATAGCTCACTTCAGCATCGTTTTCAAGGCGAGTTCAAGTACCAAATTTTTGTGATGGTAACTAGTTTTACTTTTTCACATGGAAGATAACTAATTTTCATAAAGAAAAGTTCGCGCTTGGACTCTCTTTGAAAATGAGGCTGAAGTGAACGCAAAAAATGGCTTAAAGGTAGTTATCGCTCGTATGACCAACGGCCATATTTGTTTGCTGCAACAAAAGAAAGAATTTGTATAAAAATAAAGTTCAACTCCCAAATATTTTCCCGCAATATGACAGAGATGTTTATGTTTTACTCCAGCAACATGCCGTGCACACACTCTGCCGTTCACACACGTCGTAGTGGACACGCTCTCTCTTTGACAATAGACCTTTTTACCGATACGGCGGCCATCTTGAATTCTTTTGTTCTGTGAAAGATATTATGGGATGCCCAGGGGGCAAATGCATGCATGTTGCCCCCTGGGCATCCCATAATATCTTTCACAGAACAATAGAATTCAAGATGGCCGCCGTATCGGTAAAAAGGTCTATTAAAGAGAGGGAATTCGAGAGATCTGGGGCCAAGATGTGGGTGAAGCCAGGGGTAGTGAGAGTTGATAAGAGCGTTAAGATAATCGGCAGTGGGATTTGAAAAAGCCCAACTAGAGTCCAGGGAGTGAGGTTGATGTTGAACATAGCTTACGTGGGAAACTGCAAGAGAATGGATAACAATGGTGTAGCTCATTGAAGTTTTATCTTTCATGCCAACATAGTTAGATCTCTGTTTACGCATGCAGTATTATTTTAATCAGAGATCAGAGTTAATGATGAGAATCGAGAGAGATATTTCTCTTTAAAGGGCACCACATTTGCAGGGTTTGACTGAACGGCTGCGTAGCAACTTTGAAATGGGTCGCTTGAAGGGGTGTTTTCATCCTTTTCGTATCACATTTCACGTAATCAATTAAATGAAACATGTTCTTTCAAATGATGTTTTTACAGGGCTACTATAATAAAAAAATCAATTCTTTTTTTTTCTTCGGCTTTCCAAACTAGGTTTACAAAACACTCTATCCCCTGCCCAAAACTGTAAGCCTTAATTTATAGAAGGTTGTTTATTTTAACTGGAATTTTCCTATTTAACGGTACTAAATCAAAATCCTGAGAGGGCTGGATCGAGGAACAAGTGACATCAAATGCTCACTAGATTAAAGTGCACCTAAACTCAAATATTTTTCGTTTTTAATATAAATCTCATCACCTAAAGCAAACATATTTTGCCATTTGTACCTCAAAAGTTTGCTTTTTACGTGTCATACATGATACGTAAAGTTCGCAAAACTAGCAATCATTTGGACCCACGACCGAGCTGAGTGGCATGGATCTATTCTCGATTTTACGTCACAAAATATTTTGCAATGCAAATGATCATTGAAAAATTTGAATGCAAAGCCGTTTGTGACGTAAAAACAAATATAGACCTATGCCCCTCGTGGCACGGTCGTGGGACCATATGACGGCTAGTTTTGCTAACGTTACATAGTCAATGCAACACATAAAAAGCGAAATTTCGAGGAGAAAATGGTAAAATGTTTCCTATAGAATTACCTTTATAACGAAAAATCAAACATTTTTGCCTGTAGGTGCACTTTTAAGAATGCAGTGCGTTAAAACGCTGCTGATTTAGCATGCAGCATGAGTTTTCAGGTTTCAAACTTGCTTACTTAATAAGTTCCATTCACACACATCAGCTAGTGTATGACGTCCTTTTTTGTTTTCGATCCATCTCTCTGAGGCCTTATCGGTCAGTTTTGAACGTGAGTAATGGGGGAACGTGAGATACAAAATACCGCTCAAAATAAAGAGTCTTCTGCTCAAAATCTAAGCTTACTATTTCGCCAGTCAAAACTTGACACTCGCAGTTTAAAGGAACACAAGAAGTGATTTTTTGATCGTCGCGGTAGCACCTCAAGTCTGTTGGCGTCAACAATGATCCAATCACACGTAATCGCTCCTCCAGGACGAGGCTGGACTGGGTGGTTAATAGGGACAAAGATTTAGGCATTAATAAGCTTGATATTTTGCTGAAAGGTGGCTCTGATGATCTTCATAAGGACTCTACTCTTCAGTTGGACACTGGGGGCCAATCACTTCCCTAATTAAACAAGCGATCTTTTGATCACTGAGCCAAGAATTATTAATCCTTTACCTTCCTTCATCAGCATCCAGTTCATTCATGTCATTGAAATTAGCCTGACCGACTCCAACGATGATGACTGACATGGGAAGACGCGACGCTTTGATAATGGCGTATTTCGTGTCCTCCATGTCGGTTAACACACCATCCGTCAGCAGGAGCAGCACGTAGTATTGCTGTTGAGAAGACAGAAGCGAACTTTAGCAACGAGGACGGCAACAGCCACAAGGAGAACGTCGCTTCAAAATAGGAGTCCTTTCGCGTTATTGTACCAGTAATCGCTTCGCGTTTATTTCAAGACGTAAAATTTGTCAGTTATCCAAGAATGAAACTGGTATGAACGGCGCTCAGGTTTCCCCTCTGCGACCTCTCGTAAGCGACCACGGCCCCTTTTGGAGCAGACATTTTTCACTTTTCTCGTGTTTTTAATCCTATAGGCGACCCACTTGACCCAATCTATCTGTCCCGGGAAGATATTGAACAAGGCAACGCTGAAACATGGGCCATATCATTACAGCTGACGTAAATCCTACAGTCGGAGGCACCGAGTGTTTTCCCCCCTAAACAAAACAGTAGATAAAATACACTTCATGAGCCCAAAACAAAAGAAATCACCATCTTGAAGGGAGTTTGGATATGTGATCTTAATTAGCATAAGATTTTGGAAATTTTAAACTCAAATTTCTCTTAAAATACTGATTCCTTTGAGAAGCAATATCAAACACTCAAAAGAGTGTTTCATCCTCTATCCAAACACCTCGAATTCGGTTAAAAACTCGCTTCTCGGTGTTTGGATATCTGATGAAACAATCTTCTTCGTGTTTGATATATTACATACAATATACTCTTCAGAGTTCAAGCGCTGTCCTGTTTATCAGACTGAATGCTTTGTAACAAAAAACTCTCTCCTCTCCTATCTTGCGTGAATACTGCATATGACCACGTATGTCTCGAGCTACGACAGCGGAGGTAGAATCTACATTTAGTTCCTAGTGTTTTACAAACTGGTTGAGTGAAACGGAACCACAGTATATAGTATACCGTTTCCGAGCCACTGTGTATGGCTAACCTTTTTTCGAAGTCTTTCAAACACAAAAATACTCAAATTCGTCCGGGCAAACTGTCGCTCAGACTTCCCTCAGTAACCACTAAATTACATTTTGGGCGGTCGCCCACGGGAGGTTCAACTGTACCCTTTTTTCCCGCAGCGTGTGAGTTGCAAGAACTCCAAAATCTTGCAATGTGATTTGTTCCGCGGCCCTCGGCCTGCTGCTTCAGATAACACAGAAAGACATGACCGTTTGGTTCAGCACTCGCCGTCTACGTCCAAGCCAGGCTATGGTCGCTCATTTAACTATTTACAATTTAAGAAAGCTTCTATGAATGAAACGGAAAATTCGCACGGCGGCCACGTGTCGGAAATGGCGCGGTACCTTAATTACTACGTTTTTGTTTGTAAATCGGAATTTAACTTTCTTTGATTTAGTGAGGTGTTGAAAGAAGTGTTAAGTGATATATAACGCGTAAGAAGCTGAGGACCTTGAACTTTGGAACTAAAAAAATTGGATAGAGCAGAAAACACGAGAAAGAGAGAAGAGAGAGAGAGAGGGAGAGGGAGAGGGAGAGGGAGAGAGACAGAGACAGAGAGAGAGAGAGAGAGAGAGAGAGAGAGAGAGAGAGAGAGAGAGAGAGAGAGTATGTTGGACGTTTGAACCACTTTTGGAGGCAATCCCCAACACTACGTTGGTGTCCCTAAACAAAGAAACAGCGGCTATGTTGGTGTTCCAGAATTAAACCTGAGCCATTTTGCATTCCAAAGGAGAAAATGCTGCAAGCTTGGTTATTTTTGCGAGGAAAATACCGTTAAGCTAAATGAAGGTTAATAGGGTTTACGCTAAATCACGCATACCGATGCTGTTGGTTCATTGGACGCTTGTTCAGCAAATCTGGAGACATGATTTATGATGGGTGCCACGTTAGTTGGACCATACAGCTGTACTTGGCGGATACAGTTCTGATAACTGGCCACAATCTCCGAGATCCCTGGAAACAAGGAAAGTTGCCACTTAATAATAAGACTACATTTATTCATAAGGACAATTCATGAGTAGGGTATGCGTGGGGGAGCAGCCCAACTTGCACAGGTAACCACCAAAATTGAGCTTGCGGTCTCCTTTGCCGACCGCAACAAGATGCGGTCATTGTGACGTAATGATGTAATAACTTCCTGTAGCAACAGGGCAACCCATGGTTCAAAAAGGCCCTCTATTCTGGCTTTAGTTGCTCATACTTTAAACAACAAAGTCTCAAAATAAAGGGTGTTTCCACAGCTTTCGTGTCGCCACGGTAACTTAATACGTCGCAATAATGACCGCATCTTGTTTAGCAATAATTGGTGTTTCATATGGTATCATAACATTTCTGTTACGTGACATTTCTGTTACAGTGTAGTAGTGTCAATCCCTCCAATAATTTAAGAAAGTCTCTTGAAAGTGTTAAAATACGTTTGAGCCACCTTGAAGGTAGCTAACCTCAAATGGGTTTCGTTAATTTTTGGCAAACATGAGCCCCTCCCATGCAAGGTGGGTCCTTGTTCCCTTGTTCCCTTTAGAAATTTGCTTGTGTTCCCTTGTTCCTGAAAATAATTTCGAACTTTTTCCCAGTTTTTTGATCCCCAAAATCGTTTGCGTTCCCTTGTTCCCTGAGATATTTTGTCTTTGTTCCCTTGTTCCCAAGTTCAAATTAGCCATGTTCCCTTGTTCCCCAAAACCCCTGGGAGGGTCTCAAACATATTGCAAACATATTTTGGTATTTTCTCCTCAAAATCTCACTTTTAATGCGCCACAAAAGATGACAAAACTAGCAGCAGTTATTAGACATACGACTGAGCTAGTGAGGAGCATGGGTCTGTTCCTGAGATACGTCGCAAACTGCTTTGTAATGCAGCCATTTTTTTGAAAACAAGAAAGTGAATCAGCTTATCAGGAATAGGTCCATGCCTCTCAGTTTAACATTCAAAAGTGAAACCTCGAGGAGAAAAGGCTAAATGTGTTATCGTGTTGCAGTTTTAACTATTTCAAAAGAAAACACTTTGCGGTTAGGTGGAGAACGAGAGAACGCCATTGATGCTGTTACCATGACAGTAGGGATTGGTAGGGTTGAAATTCAATGGAAATTCGTGTGAGACTTGCATATTTGGAGGTATTCTAGCACCAAATCCTAACGCAGGAAAATACTTGTCACTGAAAATAGAAACGGAAAGAAATAAACAGTATTATTAATAACCCATCGTCAAAATTAATTTTACTATGATATTCTTAGAATTCGCCAAGCAATCTGAGTCTGTAAATGAAACCCACCACCTCAACACGGTAAGCGCTCGGTAGCGGTGAGCGACGAAGGAGGCTGTACTCGCAGGCTAGTCATTCAAAGATATGAAAACCCTGAGCGGCTGCCGGTCATTTACATTGGACGATGAAAAAAACTAGTGTCTTCGAAGGACGAAAACAGACATTGAGGTTTTACGCTCTCACTTAGAAGGAAACTGAGACCGTTTTTATCTGAAAGGCACAGGGCTTCAGCGACACATCTTACGACAGTTTCCGTTGTTCGACTTTAAACAAAAATTCAAATGTTTCCGCCCCTGGGGCTCCGCGTTTTTTTCTACTTTTCTCCCCTTTGAGCTATTTTCCAGTGTTAAAAATTCGAATTATCCGGCAACCATTTTTCGGCGAAAAATTTCAGCGCTAAAATTCCGGTAGTCCGGTAGAAAAGGTCTCGACTGCAATATGACAAGCTGAGAAAACTTTCAAATGCTTAAGTTTACACGAGAATTGGTAATGACCAATAGAGAAAACTTGTGTTTGACATAAACAAGTGTAAACGATAATGATGCTTACCTGACTTATCAACTGTCTCTAGTTTTCAATAGAAAATTTAATTAACAAACCCAAAAATGTGGAGTCGGCTTGGCCCAGTGGTTAAGGCGTTGGATTTGCACGCGGATATTCCGGGTTCCATTCCCGCTCGGATAAAAAAATGGAGTTGTCTTGGGTAGTCCCGAATTTAACTCCACCACACCTTGTAAATAACCAACTGGTTGCCTCCATCCAGCTGTGATTCTTAACGCTGTTCTGTTTATCTGAATTGTTACTTTTTACACACGGCCCCGCAGGCTTGAAGCTTTAAATACGACCGCGTATAAATAAAGGTTCATTATTTACTTTTCTTTTACTCTGCAGAGTTGTTCATACTTGTGTTCGAGCTGGTGAAAAACTAGTGAAAATTGCACTGCGTTCACAATTTAAGGGCCGATTGGTGGTTAACACACGATGTCACAGCGGTCATGTTGGTGTACTAAACAACAACGTTCAAGTTTTTTGGGAATTCGAAACTTGTGCCACTATTTTCTGTCACCAACATGGCCACCCAATCATATCGTTGCAAACAAGCAACAAATCTTACGTATCATAGTCCTGACAAACTTCTCCGACAGCAACGAGCGCCCTGACATACTCATTTGGCTCATACGGATTCGCATAATGCAAGGATCGAGGATCAGCTGGGTCACCATTTGATGCTGTGAAATCTATGCCAACCTGTAATAAAATACAAGTTAAGACCCTCTGGCTCAAGATGTCTTGTTCCTCGCGAAGCGAGGTTAATAAATTTGTCGGGCCGAAGGCCCGCGCTCGGGAGCTAAGCCGCGCGAATTCGAGCGGAAAATATATATTAAACAATTAGATTATTCGCTCTCGATTTCTATCGCGTGATAGTTGACGAGGGCGCAGCCCGAGTCAACTATCACGCATAGAAATCGAGAGCGAATAATCTAATTGTTTTAGTATAAATCTACTAGTCGTTCAAACTAAACAAGTAAATTATCTATATCCTCATCGCAG
Source organism: Astreopora myriophthalma (assembly GCA_014634185.1). Classification (NCBI taxonomy): domain Eukaryota; kingdom Metazoa; phylum Cnidaria; class Anthozoa; order Scleractinia; family Acroporidae; genus Astreopora; species Astreopora myriophthalma. Next base: position 95,644 of record BLFK01000907.1, read on the forward strand.
ACACTTCGAAACACTTCGAAAACACGACCAAGTGGCCGCCATTTTGTTGAAATCCGCTACTCGCTATCTATCACAGAATAGATAGCGAGTAGCGTAGCCAATCAGAGAACGGCATTCGTGATAGAGCGCTAGTAGATTTATACTAAATACATATATATTTCGCTAAAAATGTCCGTGCTGTTGCCGGGCAACAGTGCGCAAACACCGCTGCCTCACAATGGCAAACTCTCATGTTTATTCATTGAGGCCGAACGTGTAATTTCATCGAGGAGTGAAAAATGTTTAGTATTGGTCAAACACGACGAAATTCTCATGCAAATGAACCAAAGGAGCACGCACAAGGGACAATACATATTCGCCGAAGGAGATTAAACAACGAAACTCCTGAACAACGTGAAAGGCGACTTCAGATTCAGCGCGAGCAGCGAAGAAGAAGGAGACATCAGGAAACCGCAGAGCAAAGGCAACATCGCTTGGCTCAGCGAAGACAGCACATTCCTTCACTCCAAATTAACTGCCCACCCAGCCCTAGCTTCGCGGGGTTTGCGAGTCACGTATTTCTAGTTTATTGGATTAGAGAACAACAATTACGTCAAGCAAGTTAATTTACCATACCGTGAAGTTAATCTGGCATCCTCCCATTATGTAGTCCAAAAATGTGTGAACTTTTGTTATCTGAAACGTGACAATTTTACGATGTACATTACAAATGAAGGGCTGCAGGTAAAAATCTCTTAGCTCACTTTAAACAAAATAACCCCCCAAATTTCGCTCACTGTGAAAACGAGGCTACAGTGAACGCAGAAATGATATTATTCGCCTATTCCGTAACTAAATCACCTCTTATCGCAGGGAAGTTAGCAACAATTTTGGAATTAAGTGACAAAATGCACACCCAAGGTCACTTAAGTTGTTTTTGCTTGGGTCACAAAGAAACCTTTTTAGAGGAAAGGGGAAATAAAAAGAAAAACAGGAGATCATATTTGCATATATAACAAAGAAGAAAGCGTAAATAATCCAATACAAGCACGATCTATTGGTCAACTAGTGAGCAACTGAAAATTATGAACAGTAATATTTCCAAATCAACTCAGTGCATGTGGTATAAATGATACGAATCACAGACTAGACAAAGCAAAAATTTACAATTAGCAAGGTAGCATTGTTGATGAAAGGAGTTTGAGGGACGTACATCACACTGACTGATATACAGGACTCCTGAATTCACATATCCTTTCTTCTTTTGCTTCTTTTTGGGATTTACCAAGTCTAAACCTTTCTGAAATCAATACAAACCACAAGAATGGTTACTTCAACATGACAACAGCCAGTTAAACTACAAGTAATAAACAATGGACTCCGGGGATAAAATTACACTTCCCTCTCGTGTAAGGAGGGCAGTCTTCAACTAGTTTTTGACAGCTACTGTTACGGGACAGATTTTGAAGACGCAGCCTTAGCGTTTTGACTTATTTATTCTGGCATGGAACTTCAACGCTCTGCCGTCGCCAGCAGCCAACTCTCTCTCTCGCTCTCCTAAAAACTGGCGTTTATATGTATGCTCTTGCTGAGATATGATTGGTCAACTAACCATACATTTCCTTGGAGAATAAAGGACAATGAGATAACAGCATGGGCGTAAGATTACGTGCCCCGGGTGTAGCACCTAGCTAAAATCGAGTTAATTAAATCGTTGAGCAAACTGGTAGCAATGGAAACCGAAGTTTCCGCGGTCCTTTACACTTACTTGGAGTGCGAGTACGACTACGAGTACGAGTTTCCATACTAAGCATGCGCATTAGGTTTCGAGGTCAAAATTTCTCCAAGTGCGCGTGCTCAAAAAGGAAAACTCGTACTCGTACTCCAATCTAAAGGTCCCTAAACCCGCGCGGCTAACCGCGGGAAAACTAACACTACTACTGATAATTACGTTAAGATAACTAACATGGTCGGTATTACAACTTTATAAGAAAGAGCCGCTAAGACGGTCCTCGTGTTTCCAACAACATTGGCGGAATTCGGCTTTCGCCTAATGCATTATCTCGTGGGAACGTTATTTAAATTAACTGCGAGAGACGAGGTTGTTTGCGACCATTAATTTGGTTTGCACGTTTCAGTTTCCTTTCTAAGTTCTTAATTAAGCACCGTGCATTAAAATAATTTGCGTACAACAAAACGATCATGAAAGTATACTTTTTAAAATATTAACCGCTTACTAACCGAGCTTGCTCGGCCGTACTGGGGAATATTGGCCCTCGGTCGTGGCAGTACGGACCGAGCGAAAAATTTCAATCTTTTTAGCTTCTTCTGGTAGTTTCACTGTGAAGAATGACAATATTCACAGTTTTTTTTTCGCTGTTTTGGTTGCAAATTTTGAATTTCATGGAAACGGTCCGTACTGCAAAATCCTGACCGAGAAAGAAACAATCAGAGCACAGGGATTTGCCTAAGACTGGCTTTGCCATATAATAATTAACAATTATTCCACGAGCGCGCGTTGGATATGAGATCATCTCATATCCAACAAGCGCGAGTGGAATAATTGTTTTATTAAAAACGCCCCCAAGATTAGACAAATCTTCCCGAATTTCAACTTTCAACAACAACTTTCGACAACAAATTCCTGAATATCAACTTGCATTGTTTTGCTTCGCATTATTAAACTATAAACACAGATGCTTAAATTGTCAAAATAAAGTTTAGAAGTTGCAACCTTGAAATATTTTCATGCCATACTTTGTGGCTCTCTTTGTGCTCCCTGGTGTTGCGTTTTGTAACAGTTCAAGGACTTCTTTTTCATTTAACTCTGATGCGAAGCGATTATCGCCGGCCGCCATTGTTTCCTCAGGAAAAATTTTTTAGCTCCTTTTAATTTTAAGCTGACGCGTACACTCACGCGTACACTTATGCGTAGGCTTAAGTTGACGCGTACACTTACCATATTTGGAGGTCATGGTATAATGGCTCATATACCATGGCCACTAAGCCAATGAAAAGCCTTGAATTGCATTATACAATGACCCAGTTTTTAATAATATAAAATATGCTTCAACAGCTATTTTGAAAACTTCACATGTTGACAGACATGGCATACTTGGAAAAAAATAACTAGCAGCTATACACTTTGCGACTGCTCTATAACAGCACAATAAGCATTTGCTAATACAAAGTAAATTATATTATTTTTAATGCATTTTCCGTGGAAACAAAGACAGCCTGATATGGAGACACTAAGTCACAAAAGCTTAGGTACATAAATGACTCCAGGCATTCATGAACCATGTTCGTATGCGACCTATGTTCTCGAAAGTAGAACGGTCTAGTCGAAGAAAGGTATGCTAACGAGAAAGACACCAGGAAAACCATGAAGACAATCTCTGCAAACTTGCTTTTTTTTCTCACACAAAATTCGCCACTCGTGTCAGCTACAGTATGCGTCAAAATGTAACAAAAATGTACGCGCGACACAAAATGTAATTAAAGCGCGCGCTCGCAACGATTTGTGATGTTTACACAAAAAAAGCCGTTTCTCAACCAACCTACATTATTCCCGATACGTATTCGTTTCAAAGTACTTACTTTACTCATTTCCTTTACCTTAAACCGTCATTAGGAATAAACAGAACAGTCTCAAGACAACGGACTAGGGATTAGTAAAGACAAAAAAAATTAAGCCGGCTGACTAAGTAACCCGCCTCAGTATTGGTTATTTTGGATAGGGAACCTTCGCCAAATGTTCGCTAAATGTTTACAAGTGCTTTGCTTAAATTTCAGGTGTTGAAAAAGTTTATTTCAGCAGCCAGCTCCTAGCAACATCCCTGATGGGCCCATAATTATCTCCCTCAACTCTTCACTACATTTTAGGAAAAGCTAATTTCTGTTCACATTTCCATATGATGTCGCAAAAAATTAATATGTTAACGAGCACAATTTTGTCTTTAAGTATGATCTTGGACAAAGTGCGGTAGGATTAGCCGGTATAGTTCCCTATATACAAATTGCCATGCTTTTACCTTCTGGTAGACAAGTTGTGCAATCTTGACATCTGTTTACTTTGTTTGAACAACTATACCTACTCAATGAATTAATTTTGTTGTCATTCATTCATAAAGTAAACTGAGCTCTCAGAAGACAGTAAAATGCGTTTTCCAAGTCACAATTGATTTTATAATTGATAAGTCATAATTTCCAAGTCATAACTGACTCTATCTACAGCAAAAAATTTTGACATCCACAAAACTGTTACAGATGGGCTACGTAACCTAACTCGCTCGCAAATTTGACTTAAAAGCTGGAAATCAATTTCTTTTTTAAAAGTTGAGACTTCAAAATAGTGTGGAATATCTTTCTTGTAGCTTCTCTGCGAGTAAAGGAGTAAAGTATTTTAAAAATTTTTTCCTTATAAGTGTACTTACATTAGTTACAATACATACAAAAACTTACCCTATTTGCAATAGTAATACCGATACTGACACCACTTACAGGAAAACAAAGGGCAACTAGTTTGACGCGCACAGTTATGAATTTGTGAAAATGGGTAATTTTAGCACTTCACTAACACTAAATTTATGCACTAAGAGAAAAACACCTAACTGTCTGTTCAAGTAACAACTTGTATGGTTTTTCTGGCGATATGACAACTTTAAGAATTGTTTTCATAAACCTTGGCATTAAAGACCATTATTTGGAGAAGTTGAATGCATTTGTACACCAAATAGAACATCACATATACAACGGTTTTCAATTGAGTGTCGAAAGAAATTACGCAGTTGCTTGGGTTTTGGCTTTCTCTTTGGATTACAAAAAAAAGAAGAAACAAAAATGATTTTTTTTCCATCGGGCTTCTTGTTTTTGTGTTACGACCATAAACGCAGTCATACGGCACAAGTTCGTCGCTACTAACGTCACCATGTTCAATTGTTCTAGTTATCTAGACATGCTGAGTTCTGGATTTCCAAAGATGAATAAATTTTAGTTGTAGGGAAAACTGTTGACACTTAACAAGCAAAATAAAGACATTTGAATGATTGATTGAACGACTGACAAAATAAATATGGAACGCAGCATGCCGGCCAACCAGCAAAGCTAAGTATGATCAAGTTTGATAGCTAGTGCGTACGCAGAAACGCCAGAAGTGAGCTTTGTAGGAGAAAAACGACACAGACAATGAAGGACGATAATTTTAGAGTTTGGCTTTCCATAGAATGCGAAAATGTGCGGGAGAGGTATCTTGTGACTGGGTTCTTAACACAGCGTTACCTGGCCTTTTTGTTTCATCTCTATCAATTCTCGCAGAATTGTATTGGTTCCTCCGATAAAGTCGTGTGATCCATCACCATCGTAATCAAAGCAATCAATCTGTGACATTTAACACAAAAGTAACAAGAAGAATGCTCTCAGTTTTGACTACGTACCCCAGACTCTTTAGTTTCAATCAGTCGTCGAAGTGTTACATCCACGTAACCAATCAAGTCATTATTGTCGTCCTCGTCGTAATCATAACAGCCAATCTAATAGTGCCAAGAAATTAAAAGCATTAGACAACAAAACCAAACAAGCACTTTGATCTCAAATGGCAGAATTACAGAATTACTGCATTCAGCATGACAAGCGATTTCTGTTGCGTGACTACAAGCTTAAACCAGCTCTCCAGCACTCTTGAAGACCTAGCAACAAACAAGTTGCAGACCGCGGGTGAAAAGCCATTTTTGGTCATCTAAAAGCCTCTCTCTCCACGGCACAATGCCGACCAAAGGTTCAGATGTTGGTGTTTAAATGGAAAGAGTGTAGGCAGTTTACACTAGCTTAACATTGTACCTTGAACGTCAAAACCCTGTTACCAAACCTCCCTTGTACCTTACTCAACTGAAAATCGTACTACCATCTTTAATGCTGTTATAAAACATTGTTTATAAAGTACACACTTACCTTTATTGGTCCATCATAGTCTCCACTGCACAGTGTTTGAAGAGGGATGCTAAATGATTTCCATGATGGATTCAGATTATTTTTAATAACCTGTCGAGTCATTATAAAATAACACCAGGGAAAAATCAGTCGAAATTCGACATAAGAGAGTTATGCTCTCGATCCTTCAAATGTTACACTTCATATAAAATGCATCACATTGACAAAAACAGGGGATTCGTAAAAGAAAGACGTACAGACAGGACCCGCCAATCCAATACCAGACATATTCAAAAAAGCAGAAAACTAGGAAAAACAACAACAAGCCACTGAATCTAGAAATATTACCGAGCCTGTCACTAGACAAAGCATGAAAGCATTAGTAAGTTTGCAAAGATATCGTAAACTGCAATAAAGAAAGACTTGCGCCCAGCACAGCCGCATCCCTCCAATACATTAGCTCTTACATTTGGAGGGTCTTTCAGGTGGTACATTAGGCTCTCCTTTTCTGCCAAATCTTTTCTGCCAATATTTTATGTTCCAATCCAGTACACAATTTAACTAGTAATAGTTCACACTAAAACTGTCCCCATTGTTAAGCAACAACAGTTTTTCTTGTTGGTGATTACCTATTCTACTATGAGCTTTAGCATTTGAAATATAGCTTTCAAAATTAATAACTTCATTTCTTTGTTGATAAATATAGCTGTTCGCCACTAAACACGGACACCTATCTATGAACAAAAATTAAATTCATAAATGGTGGCTAATAAGTTATTCTTTTCTCTTTATGCTAATTTTCCTCACTAGCCTCATTTTAAAGCAAAAAATTCTTTTCACTTTTTACATGCTAACGAGGCTAGTGAGGAAAATTAGCATAGAGAAAAATTTATGAATTTTGTCTATCACTCTAAGAGATATAAGATCGGATAAAACCTGTTCATAGCATACAATCAAACGAGAACGAGAGTCGATGAGAGTTGACGAGTGGAAACTCTTTGAAACTGTTGATTAAACTCTCACACTGGGCCAAACGAGACAAAACTCTCGCCATCTGACATGGAAAACTGAATCGAGCAGTTTCAAATTCGATGAGAGCTCTCGAGAGTAGACGCGAGTAGGAAAGAGCACGAGACTTCCGCACTAACCAGAAATAAAAAGACACGAGCTGTAGATCAATTGATCTCACAAATGAGCTCCGTGACCTATGCTGAATTTTTTCGTGCACATAGCTCTCAACTTTAATTATCACTTGACAACTTTTAGAAAAAAACTGCAGTGTGGAATTTTTAAAATCGTTAAAAGGCCTCTTTCGTTTTATCTCGATTTCTTCACTACAAACGCTTATTAAAATAGTCTTAAAGATGTATCTAAAACATTGTCGTCCAATTGAGGGGGTATGTCCTTGGAAGGCTACAGTTACCATGGCAACACACATTACGTTATAAATCGTCGTAAAGGAAACTTTAACGCCCCGTTCATGAGATCACCTATGATTTGTTTCGGTGACTACAACCATAAAATCTCTAAGTGGGATTGTTCTGACATGTATATGGGCTCTAAGAAACACTTTCGAGCTTCCGTAAAGATCAATATTGCCATATCTTGAAGTCTCCTTGTCCGTAAAGTAGGTAACTTGGCCTTTCCAGGAGTTGCTCATAAGATGAACCACTATCACAATAAATTGCTCTGAGACCCCTCTCCTGGAGTCGTGGAAATTGATTGGCAAATTGCCGAAACAAATGGATACATCACATCAGCAAAATTCCAGGCTGTACTGAAGGTTACATTAGTGTAGATGGGCTGGGGAATTTTTGCAGAGCCATGCGTGCTGCTCCTAAAGAAAAACTTCAGGTGAAGAAAGGAGAAGGTAATACGCCCACAATCGGCGGGAGAGCGCAAAAAGCACCTAACTGTTGGGAACATTTGTACCTTGACATAAGCGTTAATCAAGAAGTGACAAATCCAGAGAAAACGTAAACAGATACGTGGACAGCACAGCAAGGATATTAACAGTACGTCCGTGCGGGATTATTGTGAAGACGCGGGAGATTTTACGCGTTTTTGTTGTTAACATACGGGAAAACCACCGGACGATGAAATTTGAGCATATGATCGACATCTATTCTTAAGCAAACTGAGTAAGAATGGAAATGTCGGCACGCAAATTCTTTTCCACCATCTGAAGATTCTAGTGGGTATTTTTTATGTGCTTAAAACACAAAGAACTTATGAATGTATGAACTGTATGAACTTAAAGAGGAACCCTTAAAAACCGAAGGAAATGGTTAGAATTTTATAGAGGAATGTTAGAAAAATGGCAAATGGTAAGAATTTGATATTACCAAATGTGTAAATAGAACGACGGTTAGTTAAATAGAGGGGTTGTAAATAAAAGCCGTGTAGACGATAAAATTAAAAAGAATGGAATGTAAAAACAATCAGGGCTAAAAAATCAAGGCATCAGAAAATCAAAAGACTTGTAGCATGGGAAAAATCGTAGAACAGAGGTCGTTTCCTGAGCGATTCCTCACGATGAAGAGCAATTTCTTGATTTAGTTGTCCCAACAACTCGTCTATCAACCCGGAAAATGGCAAAGCCATTTCCTAGTTCTCCGAGGGAAGCTGGATTTCACTCCTTCTGTGGGCCATCAAATCCTGTAAACCACTTCTGTGCTAATCCACTGACTAGTGCATAGCGCTTGCGCAGCTTGCGAGTATACTGGCCAGTGCAGCTTGTGTACCGCCGAATTCATGGATTTCATAAAGCTTTAACTCTGCCAGCATTTCTTTTATCAAGGTGATTCCAACGGTAACTCAAAGCTAATTAACAATTAGACCCGTGGCCCTTTAGGGCGAAGGGTCTAATTATTTATTATCACCCAACTAGTCGGACAGAAAAGGCAATAATAAAGTTGGCAAATGCAAGTTGAAGAAATATTTATTTGTGAACAAAACGAAAGAAAGCGTCCCGCTTTTTGCTACTTGAGGACTATTACTAATGGTACTTAGACCCTTCGCCCTCAAGGGCCACGGGTCTAATTGTCAATTAGTACTACGAAATAAATTATAAAAATTCCCTAAGAAGATTTTAGTTGCTTCGCGTGAGAGCCACATACGCGCCTCGGTTGAAATATTTTGTTTTGAGGATTTCTTGGTGCGCTGTCAATCACCACAATTAAGTCTACCATTAAAAATAGGTGGGCATTTTTCGCAATCATGGGGTTTGCTGGCAAGCGTTCCTTCCTCCTCTCTCCACTCCCCGTAACTCGCTTTACACACTTCACTTGCACTACGGGACTGCGAACCATTGTAGCACTCGCTTTATACACTTCACTTACACTACGGGACTGCGGACCGCGGTAGCACTCGCTCTATGCAGTACACTTACACTACGGGACTGTGGACCGCGGTAGCACTTTCCACAAACCTTAGTCACACACTACTACACCACACAATGCGGACCACGGTAGCGCTTTCCACAAACAACTTAGTCACACACTACGGGACTCCGGACTCCGATAGCACTTCCACGAACACTTAGTAACCCACTGCGGGACTGCGGACCACGGACCGCGGTATCTGAGCACTAAGGACGCTCCTTAGTGAGGGGCAAGAGAGGATAATGGGACAGAGAGGGAAACACCCAGTCTAGCCACTGGGATATGTGAATTTCAGTAAAGTTATTTTTAGTGACGGAAGTGTGTTTCCCGAGACGTCCGCGAACACTGATTTATGGCCCTCGTGCCTTTAATGTGGGATGTTTTGGGTCATATGCCACATTTTTGCTGCAATAAGCATAAATCTGCACGTTTAATGTTTTTACAATTTTAAATAAGTCAGAATTAAGGTTTGCGGACTTCTCTGGAAACCGACTTCCGGTGTCCATGAATAACTTTACTGAAATTCGCATATCCCAGGAAACGCCATAAGACTCCCTCTCTGTCCCATTATCCTCTCTTGTGAGGGAGTATTCTGAAATTGCTCCAGAAATTGTCCTCGATGCGTGAGATCGATGTCTTTGATCGCCAGGCGCGAGACTCACGCATAATGCGTGAGACTTGGCTGGTCTACGTAAGTGTTCCTGAACGAGCGAAAAAAGTGATTTCCGTGTTGTGGCCACGAAAAAAATTGGGCTAGAAATTAGGAGGATGAGTGGCTCAGGAACACTAACTATCCTTACCCACATTGGCGACCCCCCAAAAACAAACAAACAAACAAAAAAAAAACCACGATGTGCACTTTTGTCGCATTCACCTCCCTTAACTATACTTTAATCTGCATGCCCCGTCTTGCCCGGTCTAATTCTCAGGGTTGTGCATGCAAATTAGAACCAAATTGCAAATTTGAGGCCAACCATCTATGTACAGTATATAGTCATACCCACCAGCAGAGCTCCTCCGCCCAAATGATTAGAACATGGCCAGTAACAATTATTATTGAACACATCTCACACCCTATTCCCTATGCGGCATCTTGCTACTTTAAAACGTTTTGCTCCATAATTTCTTGTCCTACATTTTAACACAGACTCTTTTCTGTGTCGACCTTTGGTTAGCAACCGCTCACTCCTTCTGCAACGTCTATCAACTCCACTGCCACTCTATAGAGGGTGGTAAAGGGTATTTTCGTGACTCGTGATCGGCCCTTTTTTTTCCCGTGAAATGTGAAATGGCTAATTTTTTCCTCGTGAATCGTGATTTCCGTAGTAGCCATGAAGCGTGATTTTGCAAAATTATTTTCCGTGAAACGAGAAATAAATGATTAATTCGCCATGAACCGTGATTTTCATCATGTCTTCGTTTTCGTGAATTGTGAAAGGACCGTTTTATTTTCCGTGAAACGTGATCTAGACCCCCCTTTACCAGTCCCTCTCTATAGCCATAGTGTCTCTTCAGCTGAAAATGAATGCAGTACTATCACCACAGTGATCGAGTTTCCCATTACGCAGCCAATGACTCCTTTCACTCACCTCAGTTCGGTGCACAAGCAGAGTTTCACCATCAGGTTTAATTTTTGACAACTGCAGGAAGGGATCCGACTTGCCCATAAAATCCTACAGTCATTGGCAACAGACAGATATACATATGGGTAGTAAAACTCTTTTGACTCAAAATGTTTGTGAACGACTAAATTATGACAGTCTGACCACAGGAAGCCCAGGGGTAACATGTGAGGAATCACCATTAAAGGTCGTCGCTCGAAATATTTAATATGTGTTTTGAACAGATAAAGACAAAAATTTCTTCAATATTAAGTTTGTTCCTTTGTCTTACCCTAACCATTATTTCATGACCAACATGAATCTTCTCATCAGTGTCAATGCCAATTTGTTAAGTTCAACCCTTTAAGCCCCAAGGGTTCCCCCAGGGATGGGTAAAATCGTCTGGCGTTAGAGTAAAATCTCTAAGTCGCATTATTGGGACTTAAAGGGTTAGTTTTCTTTTCTCCAAGTACAAGTCTACATTATAGATGGTTTTCACTCACGTGACCAGCCACCATATTGATTTACGGAAACAAAAGGAAATATTTGCATAAAAATGGAGTTCAATTCCCTGAAGATTGTTTTGGGACACCAATATGGCCGCTGTTTCTTTGTTTAGGTACACCAGTATGGCCACCATGACGTCATGTGAAGAGAATCTATTGTATTATTAGGGAGGATAGGCTCACTGATGTATAATACTCAGTCTTTTAGCAGCAATTGAGGGAAATCAGTTAATTGATTTGGAATTTATTAGTGTTTCCAAGCTCACTTGGAGGTTCCTGTCTTCCCTTATTATACAAGTGTACATGTAGTACTCATAGAGGATGAAATGACATTACAACAGGCTACTCTGAGAAGATACAAGGCAGCTATGAAATGAATGGATTTATGGCTAGACAAACAAACTTCACATTAAAGAAAGTTCTGTCTTAATTAATTTCCTTCAAAATGTATCATAAATGTTACTAGCAATAATCTTTAACAATAATTCCCCACATATTACACTTGAGCTGCCTGTGGTCTGACATAAGCAGAGACTTTGGTACACAATAAATGTATTTTCTAGAGGGCACCTTGTTATCCAAGTTTGTTGCTCTAAACGTGATATGAACTATCTCATTTCCTCCTTTCAGTTCTTCAGCATAAAGCTGGAGAGAAACAAGAAGCCATAAAGAAAATATCATCCTTTCCGCTTCCTGTTGAGGTAGCATGATAAAGAAATACAAAGTATACCAACTGAAAATTAAACAAAGTTAATTTATATGTCAACTTACTGTTATTGTTCCAACTTGACGTCCTTTTATTTTCAATGCCTGAGCATAGGATTTCTTTGAAACTACCTTAAAAATTAATAACACCATTAAACTACTAATAAATACTAAACAATGGTTATGACAAAACTCATTGCTGTCTGGCCTGTCTACCTGCCACCTTTTACCCATAATGTCAAATCGTTTCAAATGTAGATAGCCTTAATTTCATTTAGCTTTTGGGAGGAAATACTCCTTCAAAAGCATGATTGAAATTAGGCTTTCAAGTGAGTCTATATTCAAAAGTTCCTGGGGCAACATGCACCCAGAGCCCCCCACGTTCTGCCTGCACTATGTGCACCACCACACCACCATGTCCACCAATGATTTACATTTTCTACGTTTAAACTGGTTTCCAGCCCTGAAAATAGTAACAAAAATTAATCTTCATAAAGTACCTGTCCAAGTGTGCATTCCATCTCACCGAGAAAATCATCATCTCCTAGAGAGCTTGTCTCATTATCAACATCATAGAGTGAAAACTTCAGTTTTTGTACCATTTCAAAATAGTAATTCACTGTGACTCCTTTAGCAAAATCAGGATTAAGATTGTTCTTCACCTTTTCTGTCCTTCCATGCTAAAACAAAACAGATAAACTTTGGAAATCAATACCAAATAATTTTTAAATGATGTCAAAGTTCCAATGAGAATGATGTAATTTGCCCCCAATACAGTACTTTGTTACTGACAGAAAGCATTCTACAGATCAACACTTGCCCTCTTTGTCTTCACTTACCCTAACTGCATTGCTGTCATTTGATAGGGAAGATGAAGGGTGAGGGAGAACACAATGTCAAGCCATGTCCTGGGCCTTTTCTTGAAAAGCTCCAAAAACATTTTGGGCCTGAAAAGCCTTAATATGTGAAACTATAACCCACTTATTCTGAAAAGCTAGAATCCTCAACAAAAATTAATGTCCTGAGAAACTTCACGTGTTTAGTTGCAAAACACACTTTTTTTCACTTGTAGCACCGCACATTCTCCCCTCAATCAACAGAAAACCCCTCCACTCCCTATCAATGTTGTCTGGGTCAAACGTCTCTGACACAAGTGACTAACGATATTGATTTGGGGAGGACGGGGTCAGGAAGGGATGTTGAAATGAATTATAAAGTCAGGAATACATCTAAGCACGGGCGAAAAGTAACACTTTTGTCGCAGATTGTAGCCTTTTAACATGCTTTCAAGACAAGAAAAAGCAAAATAATTACAAAGTGTTGCAGGTTGAAATGTCTACTTTTCAAAAATTATGGAGAGAATAGTTGTGGCACCTGAAATATGCAGACCTGTCAACTCTCCTGGTGCCATCAGGAGACTCCCAATTTTAGTCCTTTTCTCCCGGTCTCCCGGTTTCAAACAATTTTCTTTCAGCTGCTAGAGCTTATTCCGATCAATATGAAGACTATAGAAAATTAACTTCATGACAAAAAAAACCTTGCAACATAATTGGAGTAGAAATTCCTGCCGTTATCGTTGTAATATGGCTTACATTTAGGATATGAAAGGGATACGAGAGATAACACTGATCTACACGTAATAACCAGCCCAGGGCCCCCACGTGGGAAATAAAAATAGCAACAAAGAGAAAGCAGGCCGAGAATGCAAATGTCGCCTCTTTGGCAAAATGAGAGACAGTATTAAAAAATATATAATTTTTATGCTGTCTCAGTATAAAGTGACTTTCAAAAGCGAGTGGAAAGCATTGCATCCAATTGAAGCGGTAAGAAACGATGACTACAAATTTCATTGCCTTCCATGACTTGTATCAAAAATTCAAGAACTTTTCAATAGCTTTGAGGAATACAATTCACATTTTTTCAAAGACTCAATACAGTGCAAAATCAAACCAATGAAATACATGTACAGTGTAGGTTCAACCAGTTAAAAAAAAAACATATTTGTGTCATTACATTTTTGCCAGTATTAGACTTTTGTTGTGACAGCCACTTGACAATCTTGGTTGGATGCCATGGGCAACCAATTTCAATGGCTATTCAGAAATCCATGCACTTTTCAATGAATTACCAGTACAAGGCCTTGAATTTATATTAGGAAATTTAACACTTTTTATTTGATTCACCACACATATAAATTACAGCAGAACTTTACAAATGTTTAAACAGAAGGCTACTTGAGAATGGTATTTTTTTCAAAAGTGATGCAGGCTTACTTTGCTAAAAATCAAAGTTCTCCTAACAGGAGTCGACCTATGACCTTCTCATTACTAGTTGGGATTCTCTACCACTGAGCTACAGGGGACTGGTCGGAGCTAGACCATTGAATGACATTTATATGAAACAATCATGCTGCATACTGCGAAATTCCTGAAATATTTCAGGTGTTTAAGATTATAAACATGTGCCAAGACTCCAGATGGCTTAACTACAGAATACAGGGCCACTTATTTCCATATCATTGACTAACAAAAGCTCCCATTGTTGTATGTCTCGTTCTACAAAAGCTTCTAACTAATTTGCATGTGCTGGCCCTGTTTGGCCCTGTATTCTGTAGTTGCTCCCTCCAGATAAACACAAATGCCAGAAGTGAGCTTTGTGGAGAGCAACGACAAAGACAGTGAAGGTAAAGGAAAGATTTCCGTACAGCTCCCTACATTAATTATACATGCATATTCCTACTAACCCTCCTCCAAAAAGAACGAGCGTGAATAGAGTTTTTCTAGTAATATGCATGCATAGTAAAGTAGGGACCTGTACGGAAATCTTGCCCTTTTGCGCCACTTTTAAGAATCATGTAACAAAATTATACTGAAAACAAAATTGGGAGCGATTTCAGAATACCCGTTCACTTATTTACATATTGCCTTCTTCTCTTTAAGAACGAGACATAGATAACAATACACTCTATTCAAATGCTAATAAGTGAGGGGGTATTCTAGAATCTAGCCGATTTTTGAAACGTGCTCTGATGGCCAAACAGCCAATTAGACCATGTTTCGTGTTTACATGAAAACAAGGCCGGAAGTTACTTCTGATCTTCGTTATCAAAATTTAATGCAGCCTGTGTACGTACCAATTACTTGATGGCCACAATATGGTATCCAGAGGCCGCATTCCAAAATGTAAGAATTTCGAAGGGGGTACAACTGAGATTAACCTAGCTAGAGACTCAACGTCATACTTTGTATGACAAACAATCAAAAACAAGGAGCGAGTAAGAACTTAAAGCCCAAAATCTCACCTCGATCCAGTTACCATGTGCATCTTGCATGTAGACTGCACATAAAGGGTCTGATTTTGAAGTGGTATCTTTATCAAGAAGTCCTCTACAAGAGACGTGTAGTTCAACGCGAGTTACACAATTCGCCATTTGAAGCTTTCGACGAGGAACCGAGTCACTTTCGAACGCTGAGGGTAAGCAAGCACACTGAGCAACTCAATTCCTTGCCACGAAGCACTATTATTTATAAAGCTTAACTGCTGAATACCCTGCCGTGTTTAGTACTTCACTTGATTTGGTCGAAAAACGACTATTTCACTGCATGGCATTTGAAGTCCAACACCTTTTGTAAACTGCACTCACACGAATATTTATTCATTTTATTTATCAGCTTACCCGATTGGTTTCTGGGATTTCAACTGACCCGTAACCCGTAACGCAAGATATCACGGATATGCGGGATTCTATAAAGCGGGATCAGGGTCAAAATTCAGTTTGTAGGAGGAACAGCCTGTTCCCTGATCCCGCTTTATATATATGTACCCATACACCAAGTACCTAACACTACGCAGGTAACAGGGTATACCTGAGCCCGTGATACTGTCCCATCCTGCTTTGTTGTGCCACGTCGCCATTAATTTTTATAAGCTTACCAATTTGGCTTAATTTGCCTGAATTTAGCCGCAAAATGCAGTATTTACGGAGAGACAAAAAAGACGAGGAAGACGGTAAAAGATTTTACAATAGTTCTTCCATATCTATGAACAGACTGACTTTTAATCGCAAGTTTTGACTTGATTTAGGGCCCCAGTCTAACCCGTTTCAGAATCTTGACAAGAGCGCTGCTTTACAGGAGGTAAAGGCTGATCTTAAGTTTCACATCAAATCTATCATTACCCACTCCATTCTTTGCCTTAATTATAGTGTTTAAAGCGGTGTTGCATCTTTGAAAAGTGCTATTACGTTTTTCTAGGCTCGGACATTCAACGAAACTCCGATAAATCCCCGAAAATGCATCCACATCTTGACGAAAATTCTGTATGTTCTTAATCAGGTACGTGCATGATCTATACCTAATTCACCTTCATGTAATTTGGTATTAACCATTAAGAACGTTTCTTCAAAGATATGAAGAAACGCAAGATATTTATCTCCAACTATTTATATACTTGGCAAAAGCCTATTCATTATTATCTCCATCTATTTATATAATTTACATGTATATACACTTGGCAAAAGCCTATTCACTATTCAAAGGTGGCGTGGAAGGAGACCTTCTTTATATAGCCCATGTGCCTTAAAATATGTGTAACATTCTTGGGCAATCCAGTTTTACCAAATTTGTTTTTAAGGTAGTGGTATGCCAATCATTATTTTTTTTTTGAGCTATTGTTGATGATGACGATGATACTAAGGATGATGCTTGATTATAAAATTTTAATTGTTTTCCTACACTGGCATCATTCAGGGTAATTAGTGTTCACTACGACCAATAATGATGGATGATATGTAGTGCAGTTTTAAGTTGAAATGAAAAAGTGGTCCTTGTACTTGCAGCTGTACCAAAGCAATTAGGGCAAAACTCACTTTTCATTTTTCTTCACATTTCGAAAGTACTTGTGCTGGATATTCAGCATGCGAGATTTTATGCAATTATTTCAAGAGGAAGACTATTTCTTTTGACAGGAAGTTTTTGATTTAACAGTCCACCACTAGTTGGAGCAGTTCCGACTGGTTAGCCCTCAGAGAGCTGGATCGAGGAGAAAGTGACATAATTTACTCACTAGCTTTAAAATGGAGTGTGTGAATGCAGCTTCGTTAGTATGCAGAACACGGATTTGACAATCTGAAAGCAAAAAACTCCCATGCTGTAAACTAAATAAGCCGCAATCACACACTCTACTCTAGTGAGTAAATGACGTCACATTCTCCTCGATCAAGCTCTCTGAGGGCTTATTGGTCGGGACCGCACCAAGCAATGGTGGACCGTTCAATCAAAAAAATGCAGTTAAAATAATCAGTCTTCCTCTCAAAATTACTGCAAAAAATTTCACCCACTGAGCATTCAACTGAAGCATTTTTGAAATGTGAAGAAAAACAAGAACTGATGATTTCATCATAGTAGCACTTTAAAGAAGTCTTAAGGAAACCCCAAGGATTCAAAGGGATTAGAACCCATGACATTCGTGATTCTGGGGTGCTGCTCGACCAGGTCAATTTGTTGGGTCTATGTGATCCCATCAAAGGACTTGATGAATTGAAATGAAATGAAAGATGATATGAAGTGTGGTTTGTAAATGATGGGAACAAATGGTCCTTGCGATTGGCATGAAAGGTTTTAAAAAAATTCAGGGCCTGAATGGGATTTGCAGTGCTTGAGGCTCAACTTATTTCAAAGTCACCTTTTGGCGACCTAAACAGAAAGAGTGGTCGCCAGGCATGAAAGTATTGGTCACCAAATTGAAAAGACACTGTGTAATGTTACATGAAGGGTAATACTGCTGACCATACTGGTTTACTGCTCGTCTTTGAAAATAATGGCTGCCCAGCGTTGCTGGTGAACGCAACATTTCAAGGGAGATAACCAGGGTAAAAGTGGCTAATTACCGAGAAATAGGAGCAGAATATTAATTTTTTGTGCAAATGTTTATCTCACTTCAACTTTGTAAAGTTCATAGAAACATTACAGCTTAGCAAATGACCTCCTAACCCAGGGTGCCAGTTTGGCTACTTTTGCCGCGGTCTTAGTTGCCAACATTTTTTTCTACTCGCCATGGGGACCGAAACAGTCACAGCTTGGAGCACTGATTTGAACCCATGAACCCAGTAATCCTTATTGATTCTTGTATTTTCAGGGACAACATCTTGGTACAACAGAGGCTACTGAAGCGTTCTTTGCCATGACAAAGCTGTTTCAGTCAAAAGATGTAGGTCACAGAGAGCATGATTTTTTTTTTCACCCAGTATGATTTTTATAGCTCAGTAGGTCAGCTTTTGACTCTCTTCGGTGACAACTGTACTGTACCTTGTCAAAATAGTCGATGCCAAATTTTATTTGAGCAGTGTATCAGGTTACCCACTGGGAAAGAGGCAAAACATTTTTTTGTGATTGCATGCAAACTTGAGGTGACATGGCTTGGTGGTCAGGTTGCTGGTTTTATATGCAGTTTTTCTGGGTTCAAACACCCACTGGATTTGTCTTTGCTGGTCTTTATTTCAACTTCTCCATGCTTTATAAATAGCCAGCAATAGGTCTGTACTTACATGTACAGTACCGCTCAAAAATAAGCTGACAGTCTCGACTCGATCCTCGAAACTCGATTCTCACGTCGCGCAGGTCGAGACGTTCGAGTTTCGAGACACGAGGATCGAGAATCGAGGATCGAGAATCAAGGATCAAGGATCGAGAAACAAGAGGTACAGAATATTCATAAACTTGAATTAGGCCGAGAATTAGCGACTTATCTCGCGAAGAAAGAACAATAACCATTCGCACGCAAGTATTCAGTTGTTTGTACATGCAGATGTCAACTCAAAGTTACAGTATGCAGTCTTGGTTGGTGATGAGAAAAAAATGTCTTGATTATCTTTAATACCAGAATTGAAGCGTCACGAGTTCATTTATAAACTTGTTCTGCAAAGACATTAGAGTTCCCATTGCGTTTTATCTCTGCACAAACTGGCCACATGACCATGGCTATGTTATTCAAGGAGCCGCAAAAGTAAACATTTCAATAGAGATAACTCGAATTCCGAATTCCGTGCCTTCACCAACAGCACGAAAGCTGAAACTTCCTCATATGAAATATGAATTATCTCTGTTGTTTTTGCTTGTAGTGTATTGAACGAGGAAATATGACGTCGTAAAAACTTGTAAGAAAGGACCCCGCAGACCATTATTGTAATTATTTAGCCGTACATGCACCAGTCGAAACATGATCGATATGATAACCTTTATTCGCATGTTGTTGTCAGTTTGTTTTGTTTTGTTTTTTCATATACATGTCTATGATATGCATGAAATGTCACAAATCGGCCACTGTTTATTCATCAAAACAAGTTTGACAAGGCGTTGAGGAAGCGAAGATCGAAGGGAACCTGCAAACGGACCACTAGCTAGCGCTTGCATTTTCACACGTGCACAAATTTGCATGCGTCGAGCGAAAGTTCGTGTAACACAACGTACGACACAACCTTGCAAGACAATTTCAAAAACAACGAGTAATGTTGAAAACAGCCTCACATCATGTCTTCACAATAAAATTGCAAACTTAGTAATCATATGCCTATGACATTAACATAGGCAATAGAAGATTTACGATAAATTTTTATCAAGCAATGTCGCATCCCTTCACTCAACTGTTTGCCAACAATGCGTTTGTCAAGAGCGGCGAACAAGTGATTCATGTCCCACTGTTGTTTGTCCTCACGTCCGGTAAAAAAAAAGGGACTGATGTGGGGTGAGTAGCGTAAAATTGCGTTAGTCGTTCAAACCCCAAATTATAACAACAAATTTAAGATCGCTTGCTCAAGGCATTGCATTTTCTATATACAGGAAACCAACGATCGATGCTGCTTATTATCGGCGTAAAGCAAGTGGATGGTCGAGTCGATTGTGAAGAGCAGCCCTTTTGTGAATTATCGCGACAGACTATTCAATGATCCTTTGAGGAAGGGAACGGCAAACTGTATGCATATTTCGTCAAACAGCTACTCACACTTGATACCCGACCCGCTTTTTCCACGCATGTACAACACACGAGTGCGGTTCATTTGTTCAATTTATTTCTCGAGAGATCAGTCGAGCAACAAGCTCATTATTTTTCTTGACTCGAAACTCGAAAGACTCAACTCTCGAGTCTGGAAACTCAACTCGAGACTCGATCCTCGAAATTTTCGAGGATCGAGAATCGAGTCTCGAGTCGAGTTTCACGACTCGCGAGTGACTGTCAACTTACTTTTGAGCGGTACTGTAGCTCCTGCCCACCGGAGTTCTTAAACAAAATTAATAGTAGTGGAAGGGCCATTATTTATCACAATGAGTGATAAATGGCAACGAGCAATAAATTCCTCGTTATTAGCATATAATCTCAGCTGCGTTGACAAAGAAATGAGTGTACGTTAGCTGAAAAGCCTTGAATGATGGTATGGGATTCAAAATATTATGGGATGCTTTTCGATCACGGTCGCAAAACTTTGGTTTTTATGTCATTGCACAATCGCAGTTGATCGCAGACGATCGCAGAAGATGGAACATACAAGATCGCAGGAACGCAATCACAGACGATCTTAGAAGTGTTTCCTTGTCATAACAGATGATTGCAGAACTTTTTGCAATCTGTGATCTGCAATCATCTGCGATCTTGTGGAAACCAGCCTTAAGACTCTCCCAGAAAATGCAGTAGTTGCTTAAATTTCTTGCCTAACTAGTGATTTTCTCAATGCCCGATCATATATTTTTCAAAAGAAAACCATGAAAAATTCCTTTGACCTTGCTACTTGTAATGCCTGTTAGCTTCTGAAGATGTGGTAGTATCACTTCTTGGCTCCAGACCTTGTCTCCACCCCCTGTTTTTAAATGTTTGATTCTTTAGGTGTTCAGCATTTCTTTGCTTATTTTTATTTTAGATGTATTTTATTTTGTCAGGTGATGCTTCGGAGGATGGTGTATTTGGCTATCAAAGAATTGGCAAATATTGCAGAGGATGTGATCATTGTCACTAGCAGGTACAACTTGATGGATTGATTTCATAATACACGTAGATCAGGGCTTGACATAAAAAAAAAATTAAGTCGCTAATTTGTGACTAGTTTCCAAAATTTAGTTGCAAAGTCTGAAATTCTAGTCGCAAAAGTGACTGAATCCGAAAAAAAAAAACGCACGTAATTATGGAACAGTTAAGATCTGGCAGCAAGCAGCATAAAACATGTACCTTTAGCGAAAACAAACCCATTAAAGTGAAATCTTGCAGAAATGCACCAGTGCATTTGCCTAATGTCAGCATTCCCTCATGCCCAGCAGTGTTTTTGTGAGGCACTTGTGCCAGTGCATCTGTCAGGGGTCTGCATTCCCTTGGGGTTTGCTGTGTTCGGTCATGCACTTGTGCCAGTGCATGCTTTGAGCTACATGTAGCATTGGTAAGCCTGTGCAGTCAGCGGTCTTCTGTTGTCTACATGTGCGTGGATCCCTCATGCGTTCGTTGTAGCATAGTTGCAGAGCTCTTGCTAGCACCGTTCTGCCTTCTAGGGTATTTTCTGGGTTGTCCCCC
>BLFK01000907.1:117304-119804 GCA_014634185.1 Astreopora myriophthalma
CTGCCAATAGTGGAAGCTCCTGGATGTCTGAAGCACCCAACCTCCATTTAGCAATGCTGTTGTTAAATGCTGAGTTAGAAAGTGGGACTCAAAATTCAGTCAGTACAATTTTAAGCCTCTGTTGTGCTATGCAAATGAACTCTTGGATCTACTTAAAGTACTGCTTAATTAAGGTCATTCCCTTGTTTTGCAGTGTGCATTCTTTACTGCACTTAATTTCTTGCACCAGTAGCACACAGCAAGTCCTTGTCACATGCAACAAGCATGTGCGTGTTCAAACCCCTTCAGACTGATCTCTTGGAGATAGTGGTTTTCTCCATGACAAGTATAGACCTTTTTACCTATACAGCGGCCATCTTGGATTGCGTTGTTCTGCGAAAGATAATTACCATGGGATACCCAGGGGACAAATTCATGTATGTTGTGGGTTTCCTTTGTAAATTTTCAAGCCACTTTGATTTTTACATCCTTTGTTTCACACCATAATCTGAGACAAAGAAGATATGAACATACATGTAATTAATCTTGTTCAAGATTCAAGATGGCAGGCATATAGGCTTGATTGGGACCCATGTTTTTTATTAATGTTAAAAGAAAATGCGACTCTCTGTGACATATCCAAATTTGAAGTATGGATTTTTTATTGTCAAGATTTTCAATAATTATTCACACAAGATCTCCATTGTGATGAGGTTATTGAGACTTCTGTGGAAGAACGCAGATGGAAAAAGTTCCAGCAATCTTTCATGTTTCATTTTTTCTTTCCCTTTGAGGCATTCACTTATTCAATTCACTTTTATTATGCACTATTTACATCAGTTATAAAATAGTTAATACTATATTAGCACTTACTAGAGAATAAATATAATACATAATAGTAAATAAATATACATAAAAGCAAAAAAAATAATAAAAAAGATAGGTGCGTGGTAGCCAGAGTTGCCATTGGCTTTCGAGCTGGCTACCACCATATTAAAGATAAATGCGGTATTAAGCAAAAATTAACATTAAATAATAAATCATTATATCTAATTGTTTCAGTCATTATCATACACACATTGTTTTAAAATATATATGATTATGAAAGTAATTATTATATGAATATATAAACATGCTTACGTTATAGAAGAAGAAGAAATAAGAAATTATTGCACTAATCAGGAATTACAATCCAGTTTTTCAATTACTTTGTGTAACTAAGAGAAGCTGTTTGTATTGTTTTTTAAAGGAATTATATGGTAAATTTTTTAAGCTGATAGAAACTGACTCCCAGATTTTTGATGCTGAGAACTGAAATGTTGATTGACCATATCTAGTTGTTATACTTATTCTGTAGAAGTTTTGACTTGATGCATACCTGGTGTTATGAGAATGGATTTCAGATGCTGGTGTAAGAGCATCTGAGAAAATAGCTGGAATCCCTTTTTTATCATTTTGCATTTTGTGGGCAAAGAGTGCTATCCTCAACTTGTAGATATTATTTAATTCCAAGATTCCAAGTAGAGCATAGTAAATTTTAGCATTTATCTTTAATATGGTGGTAGCCCGCTCAAAAGCCAATGGTCACTCTGGCTACTTAAACACTGATGTGCTCTCCACAAAATAAAACCTACATTTTGTTGCTTCTGTCCCATTTCTGTAAATTTAAAACTCTGCTCAAAGTGTAAAAATAATTATGTGGAGACCCACTCTTGCATTTCTTTGAGAGTGTAGAATTAAAAAAATAATAATTATAACAATTGTGATTTTATTTGGGGTGAATTACCTTAATTAATTAATGAAGAGGAGCTTGTGTGTTAATCTGTTTTAACATTTCTTAACTTGTTGATAAGCAATATTCAGTGGAGGGTAGGTGCCAATTGAGAACAAAGCAGGCAACAGGCAAATGATTGTGGGCAAAATGCAAATGGAGGGGAGTAACCATGGCAACCTCCCATGGGTCACCTTCCCCCGGGCACCTGTCACACTTTTCTCTCAGTGGAGAATAATAAACATAGCAGGTTCAGTCACAAAACCATGTGGTGGGTGGGAGGGGGCAAAGAGATGGCAAAAAAAAAAAAACGGCAAAGCTGCTCAAAGCAAGCCATGATGGCAAACCTCTGCAGCAGTGACGCACATACCGTTATGCATGTGCTAGGTGATCACCCACTGGCCAACAGATGATCTCCCAGTTAAGTACGATTATAGATCATCTCATAATGAAAAAGATCCGTTGTATTACATTGTATTGCACATTGTAAATTGGAATTTCGTCGCTTTCGTTGGTACACATACAAATCAAAATGCAAAAATCAAAAGTGGGTGTTACATCCAGGGTAAATTCAATTGCGTCGACTTCTGCTCTCAAACAGTCAACAACCTGGTATAATATTGTTTTGTTTTGTTTTGTCTGTAAATAGTATTGTCCTTTTATTAGCAACAACAACTTTCATTTTATAGGTGTGCATGATTACATGCCAGGCTTTAGGCATCACAGTCACATGCAGAAAAAATAAAATAT
>BLFK01000907.1:124804-129804 GCA_014634185.1 Astreopora myriophthalma
GTACACTGTACCCACTATGACAACACATGTGTAAGTCTGTAAGTAAGTAACTTTGTGGCAGCGACTTCGTGCATTTGGTTACTGCTTTGCAGCTTAAAATACAGGGTGCAGTTTTTTAGGACTATTCTGTTTATCCCTATTTTGGATTAGGATTAACGGAATAACAGGAATAAGGTTTTCCAAAAAAAACGCGTACAGTGTATTCCGAAAACAGAATGGTTCTTGCAGAGGTGACCTGAGAACTAACACTCGGAATAGTCTGGACATGACTTAACCCTTTAACTCCCAGTAGTGCCACTTACAGATTTTACCCTGTCTAACGCCAGACGATTTTACTTGTCACTGGGGCACCCCTTGGGGCTGAAAGGGTTAACCACCTCTCCGTCTGATCAGAAACTGTCTCCATTAACCCTTTAACTCCCAGTAGTGCCACTTACAGATTTTACTCTGTCTAACGCCAGACGATTTTACTCGTCACTGGGGCACCCCTTGGGGCTGAAAGGGTTAAGAGTGAAATTTGGTGGCCGTGGATGATGTTCACACCAACATAATTAAAAAAAACGTGTGTTCTGTGTAATCTGAGTAAACAGTATTCTGTTTACTTTGTTCATTCTGCTATTGAGAGCAGAATTAACAGAATACATGTACTATTCTGTTCAAATGGAATAAGTCCCTAAAAAAAGCTTAAACAGACCATTCCATCTTTTCTTATTCTGGAATAGTCCCAAAAAAATGCACCCACGGTGTACAGGCTCAATTTTTGTCGCAATTTTATTTTGCTGTGTTTCCAAAGCAAATTGGTTTGAGTCAAATGAGGGTGGAGTTGTCATAATCATGAAAGCAAAATTGTACTGTACTGACAACATTGGCTATGTGCATGCTTTGCAGAGCTTTCTTACTTGTTTTTGATGAGTTTCCAGTAACGGTCTAGCTCTGGCAGTGAGCTTGATATAGCTATCAGTGGTGTGTGAGAATGTACTTTTATTCTTTTGCTCTCATTTAGATCCGTATTGCATCCAAATATCTCGAGGAGGAACCTGAAATGTAAGAGTCAAATGTAACATTTTTGTTTGCATAGAGATTCATTTACAAGGAGCAAAAAGACATTCTCAAATCATAATTATTAATACCCCATTATCATCCCATTTGCGTGCAAAGAACAGTCAGTTCAAGGTCATACTTTTTTATCTTGTTTCTTCAGTGCTGAAAGCCCCTTGTATGATTTCTTGGAAAGTTGCTTGAGGCACAAGAGTGAGGTAAGGTTTTTGAGTTCATCATTGTATTTAATGCACAACATTTCCCTTTATGCAGTTACTGTGTTGTGATAAGTTACAAGGCCATTGGTTTGATTATTACTTATTTGATGTGGCTTTATGCAGATGGTGATCTATGAAGCAGCGAGAGCTTTAGTGAATATGAAAAACCTCAAGTCCAGGGATTTGTGTCCTGCAATTTCAGGTATATCACATAGTATACTGAAGATCATTTTTACCAAGAGCAACTACAGTTACTTTTGAATCCTGTTTGCAGTCCGATGAATATGTGCATTTTTGCTTATCTCCTTCAGTGCTTCAGCTCTTCCTGAGTTCACCTCGCCCCACTCTGAGGTTTGCAGCAGTGCGCACCTTAAACAAGGTTGCTATGACTCAGCCTATGTCAGTGACAACTTGTAACTTGGATCTTGAAAACTTGATCACAGATGTCAATCGCAGTATTGCTACTCTAGCAATTACTACACTGCTGAAGGTTGGTTTCATATGACAGACAAGTGTACATATTTTTGGCAAAGGATGAAGTAAGTGTGTATTTTCTTTTCCAGACTGGTAATGAGAGTAGTGTGGATCGTTTGATGAAGCAGATTTCATCATTTATGTCTGAGATTTCTGATGAATTCAAGATTGTAGTTGTGGAAGCCATCAGGTCAGTTTATCAAACCCTGTGCAATTACCAGTCAGGCCCGGGTTGCTCAAAGCATGGTTAGCGCTAACCAGGGTTAAATACCATGGAAACCTATCGGTTTTGACACCTCTTAACCAATGATTAGCGCTAACCGGGCTTCGAGCAACCGACCCCAGATATTTGGCAGAACATTTTGAACTGAAGATCAGTTCATGTGGTCCTGAGACAAAAATGTTATCCAATCTGAAACTGTGTGATTAAAGGATAGTACATGTCGATATTATGTGAACTTGACAGAAGTGACGTCTTGTTTTTCACTGTCGGCATGTGTAGCTTGGTCGGGTGTTAACTGGTATTAATGGTAGCCAGCGGTATGCCCTTTACACTGTACCCTCTCCCTCTGTCAGTGCTGCATTTTACAGGTATTTAAAACTATAGCTACACAGATCTGAGGAAAGTCTTAACAGGCCAGTGGTGTTTAAGTCATGAGGGGTCGAACTGGGGAGCTCTGGCCCCAAAAGCCGTGCACTAAGCTACTGAGCTATGCCTGCCTCTTAGAATAAAATAATATTTGTTTATGGTCAATGACTTTGTGGTTTCAATATATTTTTCTGAGCCACTTGTTGTTTTTTAGGTCATTGTGTCTCAAGTTCCCCAGGAAACATCATGTGATGATGAACTTCTTGTCCTCTATGCTGAGAGATGAGGTTTGTTCCTTTTCTGCTCTTCAGCAAGTTACAGGTACATGTACTATTCTTGTAATGGAAAGATGAACACTCGATGTTGTAACTGGGAAGAATTTGGTTATATGGAGGTTGCTGCCTCTGAAGTTCTTCCTCTTCTTTTTATCTGCACCTTTTACCCCATGTACAGTGTAATGTGACGTTAAAATGCCTGACTTAATTCTCTGGTTGATGATTCTAGGGTGGATTTGATTACAAGAAGGCTATTGTTGATACAATCATCACTATTATTGAGGAGAATTCAGAAGCCAAAGAAGCAGGTACAGTGCAAGTCATGTTTTCTGTGCTTTTGTTACTCAACTTACAGTACATTCATTAATTTAGGTTCTTCTTAGGCAAGATATGGTCTCAAAATGTATGCAGGACACTGGACACTAATGTTTATCCTGACCATGTGCTTTTATTCTCATGCTGCTTGTGTGCATATAATTGTAAAGTAAAATGATATTTATATCATAATGTAATTAGTGTAATACAGTGTTACAGATTTGTGTACGAGACAAGCTTGGGATAAATGGGTAATGATGTTTCATCACCAAAGGCATGCAAGAAAGGAATGGGTAGTGATGGCATTTAGCATGAAAATTAATGCCCAAAGAGAGTATCTGAGTAATGTGAAGTCACAATGCACGGGTCATAAGTAATTCATAAATCTCTATTTAGAAGCTATATAAATATAGCTTGTTATAGAAAATTGTGTAATAGAAAAATTTGAGTGATCAGTTACATGTGTTTGGTATTTTCCTGCGGACTTAGTAATTTTTAATAGAGATAGCGTACTTTGAATTGGTTTAAGATGTCAGTTTCTTAAAATTTTACAAAAAAAATAAATAATACCTGACTGCTGGTCATTTAGTGATTCTGAAACCTTGACTGGCTACCAGTCATTTAGACACAGTGTTGAATCAACTGATGGCTTTGAAGACCAAAAGCAGACATTGGGGTTTTACAGTCGCACTTAGAATAAAATATGATTTCTAATAGATAATTATCAGAGGGTGCAAGGCTTTAATTTGGTGATGCATTTTATAACAGTCTCCACTGCCAGCTTGGCTTAAAAATTCAAATGCTTTGGTGACGTATTTTAGAACTTTCTGCCCCTTTGTGTAATTTTCCAGTGTTACAAAATAACAATTCAAGTGCTTTAGAGATGCATTCAATAAGAGTCCTTTTGACGTAAGTTTCTTCCGTTAAAAATTCAGTGTCTGGTAGAAAAGGTCTTGATTACAATATGTCAAGCTGTAAATATTTGAAATGCTAAAGCTTACATGGGAATAGCTACATGTGATCACCAACGAAGAAAATATGTTTGTTTTTGCTTAAACAGTGGGGACAGGTTTAGTGTGAACTATTACATTTACTAGTTCAAATAACTGTATTTTCTTTTACATTGTTCAGGACTGGGTCATCTGTGTGAGTTCATCGAAGACTGTGAACACACAGTTTTGGCCACAAGGATCCTTCACCTGCTGGGACGTGAAGGACCACGCAGCCAGAATCCATCCAAGTACATACGATTCATCTATAACAGAGTCATCCTGGAAAATGCAGCAGTGAGAGCTGGTACTTGCCTGCACACATGTTATAAACAATGACAGGGTTTTTTATTTCTTTATTTTTTTATTGTTTACTACTCTGTGTTTTGCTTTTTAGCTGCAGTGACATCTCTTGCTAAGTTCGGAGCCCACTGTGACAGCTTGTGCTCAAGCATCTTAGTTTTGTTGTCAAGGTTGGTGTTCATTCATTCAATAGAACTGTGGCCGGGTAGATGTCTACTGGTCCAGCCAATTCGCCTTTTTCATGGCCCGCCATTTTGAGTCCCGAGAGGCTAAAAACTTTTGTTTTTTTTCCCGTCGAAACTCGTTCCCAAACTCATAAACTCGAGGCTTGGCGTACGACATTTTTGTTCGTTGCCAAAATGGCTGCCGTGTGACAAAAGCCCAGGCATACATGTCAACAGGTTTACTGCGAAACTAGGGAAACTGTGAATACTAGAAATATTTGTGGGCGTTATTGTGTTGCAAGGGAAAAGCCAGTCAGCTGCGAGAAAATGAAACAGCAATGATATTTAGGTTGTGGTCTTCCAATTTCTTCACGTCTCGAACTTTACTGTGATTGTCCACCACACAATCATCATTTCTGAAATATTTTACTGTTGAGGTGTATCTAGAGTGCGTCACTGCGTCCTGGGATGCACTAATTTTCCAGTCAGCGGCACAGAATATCAGACAAAGGGTCCAACTGGATCCAGAAAGAAATCTACTGTTTATGCATATAATTATTACAAATCGCAACACAAGGGCAGTAAGGGAAACAGCTTGACGCATATGTGAATTTGTTTCACGTAAAAACTTTGTG
>BLFK01000907.1:132304-174804 GCA_014634185.1 Astreopora myriophthalma
GAAAGCTATAAGTGGAAATTGACTAAATAGAATTTACTTTATTATGTATTTTCTAGTGTTTTACCCGTATCGGGTCGAGGCGTATATATATATATATATATATATATATATATGTACTCATGGTTTAGTGAAATCGTTAAATTATTGTTAATGTCTTTGGCTTTTTGTTCTCTTCAGGTGTCTCTTGGATACTGACGATGAAGTTAGAGACAGAGCAACATTTTATGTGAACATTCTTCAGGAGAAAGAAAAGGCACTATCCTCGGGCTACATTTTGAATGGTTGGTTGATCGTTTGAGCTGACTGGTGCTGAAAATTATTCAATAATTTTCAGCACCAGTTAGGCCTTCAAGTGTCGATCTTGAAGATGAGGAGTAAAGAACACAAAGGGATTAAGAACATCTTGGGTTTTTTTTTTCTCACTGATTGTTCCTAAAAAAATTGTTTCGAAATGTTAGGCCTTCAAGTGTCGATCATTGGTTTGGAGAGAGCTCTGCATGCTTACGTGAAAGATGCTTCTCACACTGCACCATTTGATCTGAAGACAGTACCGCTTGCCACCACACCCATGCAGGACCAAGTGGTCAAACCAGGGAAACCAGGTGAGATATATAATTATGCACCTGACGGTTAGGTATGTTGTACTACTGTATCACAGGAAAAAAGAAAAACTCTTCTGCTTGTCAGCTTCCCCTTGACCAGTCGTACATGTACTTCAGAGCTATATCCACACATGTTGACACTTAAAGTGCCCATGTCATGAGAATTTTTATTTTCCTATTTGAAAGTCCATATTAAAAAATGAACTTGTGCGAAAGAATTTTTCGATTCGAACGAAACGCGAATTTTCTACGATTTTTTAAAAGCGTTCAAATTGCCCGCCATCTTGGCACACCACTCGCTCAAGTCTTCCCTCGACTTATGACATAGATTAAGGAACACGTGATAACATCAACGCTATAAGGATTTTTGTAGGGTTGATGCGTAAAAATGCCTGAAAGATGCGTTGCCGCTCGATGTAACAACACGGCGGATCCTGAAAAAGGAATCGATACTTTGGCGTTGAACACTTAGGATTCTAAAGACCCACGCCAACATGCGGTCCTTAATCTACGTCACAGCGAGCCCATGAAACGCTGACCAGCGGAAGGGGTGTACCAAATAAAAGTAGGATTTAAAAAATCGTAGAAAATTCGCGTTTCGTTCGAATCAAAAAATTCTTTCGCAGAAGTTCATTTTTTAATATGGACTTTCAAATAGGAAAATAAGAATTGTCATGACATGGGCACTTTAAACCCCCACAGATGATGAATAATCAACATCAAACTTGGAAGTGATAGACAGCAACATGGGAAAGTATTGCTTGATGGCTTTCATTTAACTGGTAACACTAAGGATTCTGTGCGCAAGTTCAAAATCACGTAGGACAGCATAACAAAGCACACGACAGGAAAGTACTGCTTAAAGGGGCTGTGCCACGAAATTCAGCGGCAGGAACTGCCAAACAAATCAAGTGAAGCATGAAAATAACTGTTTAAAACATAAAAAAAGGAGGCAAGGATGGGCAAAACTGAAGAAGACTAAAGTGGATTGCAATTGGGATTTTTGAAAACTGTTCAGCGTAACAGTTTTTCAAAGTTTATCTTTGTTGTTTGTAACTTTTCTCATGTATGCTTGGGAGATTTTTTTTTTGTCCCGAAGCTTTGATTTTGTTGTTTAATGGTAACTTTGCGGGGGACGGTACGTTGAATAGCGAGTAAGGGCGAGTAATTGGCAAAACTAAAGAAAATGGACTGCACTGCCGTGACACAGCCCCTTCAATACCTTTCATTTGAATGGTTATACGTAAAGATTTAAGTCCGAGAGGTAAAACTTGGAACCACCCTCTACAGCGTTACAAACAGCACCACAGGGCTCTGCTGCTGTTGTTCTCAATACTACATATCAATTTGAGCGTTTTTGCCTTCATCTTGTAGCCATTGAGACTCCATCAGCTCCCACCAAAGCTGCAGCTCCTGTGGCAGCCACCAGACAGGATGTATATGCTGGTAAGTACAACAAAATCTCATTGTTCGTCGTAAAAAATGTAGCTCAGTTACATCGTACATTCTGAATCAACATCAAGGAACCGGTAAGTCTCAAGAACAGAAGGAATGGAAGAGGCGATTTACGGATTTCTCTTTTTTTCTCCAGAACAACTCGCTGCCATTCCTCAGTTTTCCAAACTTGGTCCGCTGTTCAGGTCCTCAGCTAAACCAGTGGAACTCACTGAGTCAGAGACGGAATATGTTGTCCACTGTGTTAAACATGTCTTCAATGATCACGTTGTTTTCCAGGTGAGTACCATGAAAAATAATGTCTTTCACAGCTTAAGGTGTTCACCCCCGCACAGCAATGAGTTTTTTTTTCTGATTCAACGGTCAGGAATTTACTTGATACCAGAATTGGGATTATTTTAAATAGTGGTTATTGTAAACAACTTCTGCACGTAGATTTCTCAGCGATAGTTGTAAACAAATAGATCCTTTTAATGACGTTTTTCTGTATTCACGGCTCACTGGAAGACCATTGTACTTGTAGTGAATGTGATACAGTGGTTAAATAAAGATATATGATGATATGATGAACCAACATTTTTGGTGGGTGAAAACATCCAATTACCGCTTTATAGCATTATCATTCTTCTTCTTCTTCTTCTTCTTCTTCTTCTTCTTCTTCTTCTTCTTCTTCTTATTATTATTATTATTATTATTGTTATTGTTTTGATTGTTATTATTACTCAAACGTGAACGTACTATTTATTCCGTCACAGTTCGACTGTATCAACACGTTGAATGACCAAATTCTGGAGAATGTCAAGGTAGAGATGGAACCATCTGAAGCAGAGTTTGAAGTAGTGTGTTACGTACCTCGCCCGTCACTCGCTTACAACGCACCAGGAACAACCTACACGCTCGTTAAATTACCTGAAGATGCTTCATCAGGTCGGTGAACAAAAATAGTCAAGAACTATATTGAAGAATACAGTTGCGTTTGCTTCTAGATGACTAGTAGCCTTGCGTAGCAAACACCAGAGTAAACAGAGCGGGAGTTTTTACTAGGCTCTTGCCGATTGTGCTAGCATAATTTTTGGCATAATCTGAGGAATTGAGCATAATTTTTGCCCTTTTTCCAAAAGTAACACTGCTAGCATAATCCGTATATTTTCTTGTCTTAATAGCACAATTTTAGAATAATTCAAGAAAACGAAGATCTCAGCTACTAAAAACGATAGATTACTATTAACAGTTGCTTCCACTCCTATTTTTCGATTTTTTTTAACTTGTGTTGAGATACCGCGGGAGTTCGATGAAACGGAACCGGAAGTCTGTGTCTCGGTCCCAGACTCCTTAGTCTTTCTCCCAGTGCTCGTTTCAAAATGGCGGCCGCCACGCCAAACCAGTCAAGTGCAGTGAACTTACATCCAGATAGTTTACAAGGTAGCGAGAACAGAGAGGATAGACCAAAGCCTGCACAACTTGCCCGGGATAGACGCCTCGAATCCACCACTGGAAAATACAAGAGGAGGGGGACGAGTAATGTCACTAATGTGAAAAATGTCCCTTTGCAAGATCTTATTAATCAGTTCCCTGATCAGCACCTGAGTATCAGAGGCACAACGATCTTTTGCAATGCCTAAAAAAAGTAGCATAATTTTGAAAAGCGAGCATAATTTGAGCATAATTTGGGCAAAAAAACGAGCACTGCCACTAGCATAATATGCCACTTTTACTAGCACAATCGGCAAATGCCTAGTTTTTACGGCACTCGAGATAGGAAAAACGCGCGCGCAAAATTTGTACTCCAGTGTCTGCTACGCATAGATGCATGACTAGGTCGCCAGTTGACTAGCCTGTGTAGCACGCGGAGGTGGTGATTGTTCACCTTGCTTGTTGTAGTTTTATCTGTGACTATGTTTTGTCTTCGTTTCAGTGACTTGTACGTTTACGAACACGTTGAAGTTTGTGGTGAAGGACTGTGATCCCAGTACTGGTGAACCGGACGAAGAGGGATATGAAGACGAATATGTAGTATGTGCTTTGAATCTCCCCCACCTAATAAGTTTTTATTTCTCTTTTTCCAGGCAACTTCTTGCCTCCTATCAAGAAATCATGCTGGGCAATTTTCTACTCTTTTCGTAGAAGATTCCTTCACTCCATCCATGGAATCGCCGGAATATTGGTTACCATCGCACGCTAGTTTTTTTTTTTTTTTTGTTTGTCATAACGAGGAAGTGGAAGTTTAGGGGTCAAAGCCCGTTGGTTTCTCATCTTACGTTTTTTTTTTATTTCTCCCTTCTACCTGGGGCAGTAATAAAGTTTGGGGTACATTATAAATCTGTGTCTGTTGGTCCTGTTCGTTTTGCCTGTTCTGAATTATTATCACTCTTCCCTTCAGCTGGAAGATGTAGACATACTTGTGGCCGATCATGTGTCACGTGTACACAAGACCAACTTCCTAGCATCGTGGGAGGAGATTGGTGATGAGTGTGAAATGCAGGATACTTATGCTCTTACGCAGATGAACAGTCTGGAAGGTAAGCAAAAATACGTTCAAGCCAAAAACAAGTGAGTTAGATATAATAGACCGAAGAGGCTATTAAAATTTCATTGTTGTACCCATTTAAATCCTTTGGGAATAAAATGTTTTGTTCCAAGTATTTCCATATCATTTAAATGTGAATGCTACATTATAGCGATACTCACTGTTTAGATACACTGAAAAACACCACTAGCACCGAAGTGGGGTACAACTGTAAAGCACTAGGGGTCCATTTTAGCTATCATAAAGAAGAATTGATACAGAAGAATTTTTTCGACAAGCTTCAAGGAATCAAATCTGAAATACGCTTGTCGAGTTGGAGAGGCCTCTCTCTACAAGGTGAAGTTACAATTGTTAAGAGTTTATTACTTCCAAAAGTTACATCTATCTAGTCAATCCTTCCCACCCCCTTAGAGTTGGTAAAGTTGCTTCAAATAATTATATTCCATCTTCTTTGGGAAGGTCCTGATAAAATCGCCAAGGTGAGGCTATAAATAATTTCGAATCTGGCGGCTTAAATATAACTGATCTTGTGACGTCAATTATGTCACTCAGACTTTCATGAATTGCAAGACTTTTGAGGGACGATTTTTACCCCTGGAAAACTTTTTTTTTTTGTCTTTACTAAAACCTTTTGGTGGATACCTTTCTTTACTGTGATTATAATATTAATGATTATACAATCTCCCCTATATTTTATTTAAGAAATAGAAAACATTTTCCGTGTTTCTATCGAGTTTTAGTATAAATCTACTAGCGTTCTATCACGAATGCGGTTCTCTGATTGGCTACGCTACTCGCTATCTATTCTGTGATAGATAGCGAGTAGCGGTTTTCAACAAAATGGCGGCCACTTCGTCGCGTTTTCGAAGTGTTTCGAAGTGTCTGTGATGAGGATAGAGATAATTTACTTGTTTAGTTTTGAACGACTAGTAGATTTATACTAAAACAATTAGATTATTCGCTCTCGATTTCTGTGCGTGATAGAAATCTCGAGCTCATAATCTAGTTGTTTAATAGAAACACGATTATTAACCTATCAGCGCGCGTATTTTCCTTGAGCTATTTTCTAAAAAGAGTTGTTGCAATGGTGGTCGGAGTTTCCTTTCAAATTTGACGTTACTAGTCCAACTCGTAAAGAAATCATTTAGAATAATTATAATATCAGAATCAATGGCAAACCTATATATTATCATGATTATAATAGTGCCAATATGGTTCTCTTGAGTGACTTAAGGTTTGACTTGAATAATATAGAGTCCTTTTACCTCGCAAAACGAAATGGCTTAGGAGATTCAAATTTTCTGATCTGGACTGGTGTTCGTTGTGCTGTACCAAGTTATCTGAAAACGTTATGCCGAGAAGTTAATAAAGAACATGTTAGAACATTGCAGTTTCAAATTGGTGACAAACATTTTGACCCAGCCCTAAGTCAGAGCAGGAACTTTTATGGCCTTATAACTAGTAAGGCGACAGAGTCTAGAGGATTTGCAAAGCTGAAATCCATTTTTTTTATTGACGATGAAGAAACAAAAAAAGCATTCTCGTTAGTAAGATCTGGTGTCTGTGAAACATTCGTGCAATGTTTTCAATTTGAACCTTTTAATGATATTTTATTACAAACTCCCGCTTAGCTAAAATTGGCTTACTACAAAGTAACGTCTGCACTTTTTGTAAGACTTCTCTAGAAACAATTGACCACTTTTTCTTCACTGTGTTAACTCTCGCGCGTTTTGGGATGAATTTGGATCTCACTGGTTATTATTAACGGAAGACCAAACGAAACTTGAATTGAAAACTATTCTAATTGGTGTCACAGATACCAAATGCCATTTGTTTAATTATTTAATTGTCTTGGGGAAATTACATTTATGGAGCTGTCGTAAAAATAACAGTCTTCCTCTCTTTTCCTGCTATAAAAAAATTAGTGGAAAGAAAATATAAAAGTGAACACTTGATTGCAGCAAAGTGTAATAACTTGAAGATGCTTTAGGCTAAGTTGAAACTTTTTTCAAACTGTAATTTTTAGAACATGTATGCCATAGGTGTGCAAATAAGAACAAAAGGTGAAGTAGTGAAAGAAAGTATTCTAAGTACATTGTATTGGAGGTACTTTAGTGTAAGCATATTTTAGGTAGAGTAGATATCATATTGTAAGTATAGTATGCTATTGTAAGTAGTGTTTTCTTTGTAAAAAAAAAGGTAAAAGTATTGGGGGGGGAGTGTCTTTTGATATTCAAATTTGTCAACCACTGGAACAAAAGAAAAGAAAAGAGACGGCCAATCAACTCTGGTTGGCACATCAATGACAATAGATGACGTAACGATTAACATCTCTATAATGCAAGTACAATAAACAAAGAATCTTATCCCTGGGAGATTTGAATAGGGTACAACATTGAGTCAGCCGATTCGGTCTATTGGTCTCATATAAAAGGGGGGGGGGGAATATGTAGCTTACTAAAATTAGGAAAGGCCCACCAAATCATGAAGTGCAAATGTTAGGCGCAGTTTACTTCATGTCCGGGAGTTTAAGGCCACGACGATGGCAAGGGCAATGGAAACGCTGCACGTAACACTTAAGTATTTTGTTATCCTTGTTTAATGTCTAAGGATACTCTTGGTGATCGTGCTTTTACGTTTGCTGCACCTAAGCTGTAAGAGAGTCTAATTCACTTGATAGTTTTCAGTCTTAATTTGAATAGAGCATTTGATGTGTAAGTGGTTATTCTTAATCTGCACGTATGTTTTAGATTGTTATTTTTTAAGATTTTAAATTTGTATGCTTAATTAAGATGTTAGTTTTTTTTCTCTAGTATCCATGGTATTTAATATTTATGCTTTATTCTTTTGTATGTTAGTTTCCATTTACTTGTAGTTAGTGTGTTAGGGCGCATTTGAATATATGCATATAGAATTGGCGCCATGTAAGTTAATAAATTGTTGTTATCATGATCAAAAACCAAAACCAAACCAAACCAAAACCATTATCATTATTATTATTATTATCATTATTATTACATTTCCTTGACGTACTCTGCAAAATAACACGTGAAATGACCAACTTCAAGGTTCTGTGGAGTACCGTCCGACGTGAGCCTGGCTTGGCACACGACATACAATCTTTCATTCGTTCATGTGTGCATGTATGATTTAGTTGTCTTTTGTATTGGCAGCAAACTCACTAGGTTTTTTCTTGTTTATCTTCCCATCTCAACAGAGGCCGTCAAACAGATAATTGAGTACTTGGGTATGCAGCCGTGCGAGCGATCCGATAAAGTAAACCCGGATAAAAACTCCCATACCCTGCTCCTAGCGGGGGTGTTCCGTGGGGGCCATGATGTTCTCGTCAGAACCCGCTTGGCGTTTGATCAAGGGGTTACAATGAACATCACAGTTCGCAGTGATGACGCAGTTGTGAGCGAGGTAATCCTCTCAGCTGTGGGCTAAGATTACAGCTAGAGTGAAGAGAGCCGGCTGCATGGTTTAAATCGAAACATAGTTTACTTTCATTCATTTGATGGTGTAGATGACAGTTAATAAGAACTATTCCGAAGACGCTACGGAAAAGTTCCGATGACCTCCGAGCACGGGAGAAAATTTCCGATTATTCTTGAAATGGTAAAGAAGAAATGGTTTCAGTTGTGGAATTTTCTTCTCAATATGTCCACTTCTCAAATATACCTTTACCTAGAAAACAACCAGCAGATCTAGTAACTTGAATTGCTGGGCTCCCCGCGGTTCTTGGAGGTTTTCGGCAAAATGAAAGTTCTCTTCTGGTTTATGGAAACGATTAACAGTATTCAAGTAATAAATTCAATCTAGAGTAAAGATTTCTGTTATGATATAACAGAAACGAAAACAGTTCCAATTAAATGACAAATCGTACACTGTTGTGTTGCTTTGCTTCGTTTTTAATATGATTTTCTCATTTCTGCTCTACTGAAAGCTTTACGGGGCCTGTCACATGAGCCAGACTGGTTTGGATTGCCGTGACGAGTTGCATCCCAACTCCAACAAAAGTTCGAAGTGAAGTGTTTTCAACGACAAGCTTGCAGTAGTGATTTCACCGTCGTTAATCGCCCTTTATTTGAATTCAAGGAACCCTAATGCGGTGTTATCGTTTTTTTTTTTAATTTGCGCTAATTAGAATGAGAGCTTGTCACATTTGTTCTGAATGAAAACTTCTTTAACACGATACCTTGACTTCTCACCCAGTAGAAAGGACAGAACGAAAGCCTCCCGTCGGGAGTTTTTGTCTTCACGGGACACCTGTTACTTAGCAACCCTATCAGTGAAGCTCTCCTCACTCATTAAGTTGATTGCTTATTTGACTGCAATTTTTCAAGTTAAGAGGGTCAGCAGGACGAATGGATTTCCTCAGAGAAGATTCAATGGTCATCCTCCATTGCGAAACGATCAACTAAAAACGCGCCGCTTTCATACCAGTATTCCTTTTCCGCACCGTTTCAAATAGTAGGGGAATCCCCCCATAAACAAATAGTCGGCGAACTGATGGTGATTCCCTTTGTCAGTTCCTAGAGCTCAAAACAAACTTCTACGGTGGTCGAAAATTATCTTGTGACATGTTTTTTGTATCGGTTCGTTTTCTGCACGTAAATAAACCATAACATGACCTCACTGATGTTCTTACGAATGTTAAATCGTTCGTAAGTAACGTGAAGTCACTTTCGGAATGCGATCCAGCGGTTTTCAACATTGAAGACCCCAAGTTTAAAAACTACCCAAGGCGGAAGAGAACTAATTTTAAACCTGAACTCGTCAATCACTGCTTGTAAGAGGAAGAATTATCGAGAGGTTTTCGTGTTTCTGTTTCCGTTCGATTCCCGAAAGTAGAAGTTCATTATGAAATAAACGAGATTTTTTTTTATCCACGATCAAGTTTAAAGTTCGTTTTTGTTCAACCCCTTGACCCCTTGAACCGGTTAAACCCCTCGTTGAGATTAACTTCAGCCCACCAAAATCTAAGGAGACCCGCATCAGACTGGCAACGTGATCAGTGACTTGGACAACAGGAAAATGCACAAGATATGTGACACGCCACCCAAAAAACACTAGTTACTTCGACTTTCTGTGACTAATACGCAAATTTTCAGTTTCGGAAAATGTGCTTCAGTGTGGAAAAAATGTCTAAACTCGCCTTGACTTTACCTACTGTTATTACAGCACCTGAAAGTCATGGGTAAAATCATGCGGTAATTTGACTTATATTGGCACGAGATTAGATGACCGGTCTCGCGTGATTATTAAAACGAGATGTACAATTTTTGACCTCAACGGGTTTTTCTCGGAGCAAGAACTCTTACCTTTGATCCTCAATACTTACCTTTGACCTTGATTTTATCGATGAGTAAGGTTGTCTGCAATGATTGATGTCATATCTGAACCGCTGGTTTCTTTTGGCTTGTTTTGTTGTCAACTATAAAATCATGAAATAAATAGTTCGCCGTACGCGAAATCAACTAGAGCTCCTGGTGAATTTAATTATGACTAATTTGCATGACCAGCCAGCGCTTTGAATAAGTAATAAGCAACTATTTTCTTATTTTTTGTAGGGTTTGTGATTTAATTTTTGGCAGGAAACGCTGTTTTTTCGATATTTTAATGCCAAGAGTGAAGAGGTTCGCATGTTTATCGCTGCCAAAATTAAAAGTTACATAATCTGCGGGGGCGTCAATGCGTTGCGGGAAATTATCAGGGGCAAGAGCTTGTCCACGAGAGAACCTGGCGCCATCTTCCTCGAATCAATTTCATCTCTGTGAAGTCGGCTTTCGTTTTCGGCTTTCTTGTTCGTCGCACGAAATCAGCGAAAAGCAGAACCTTTAGAAATACACCTCATTTAGCAACCTTGTATATTTTTCACCTCGAGTTGACGTGGAACATTGCGAATTTATGCTCTGAATGCGTTCCTTTGTTTGCACTTGGATGTCCGCGTAGTGGAAGCGTTCATTTCGAAGGCGAGTGCTTTCAACCCACAACAAGCAACTCGGTTAAAGGAGGAGAAGATCCGCTGCCCACGAAAATCGTAGAGGAAGTGCAAGCGATTCTTAATTCCTTTCTTGAGGAGACTGCGCTGCGATTTTAAGCGGCTGTGCGTCGACCGAAGTTGAAGAAATTGAAAGTTGAGGTTGTCCACTGCGCCATTATCGGTTGGCCATTGTTCAGTAAACCGGATTTAGTTCATGCCTTTACCTCGCTGGTATGAGAGCAGTCAGGCTTAAACTAAAATGAGAACAAGGATCTGTCTCGGCGATTCTTGTTTGGGAACACTAACAGGAATTGTTTGTTAGAGAGAGGGATTATTCCGTTTTGGGTTTCAGTGACATAGTACGTCGTAGCAAAGCGAAAATTATCGCCGAACGCTTGCGTGTTCGATGTCGCCATTTTAACGACTTTTGGTGTGGTCCAAACTGCTTAACACTTCTTTAGTTTCAGGATCGCTGGCTTCGCTTGGCCTCCAAACAAACGCATTTTAATTCTGAGTTACAACAAGCCCTTCTCGAGACAGATAATCGCTTTCGTGTGAGCGAAATTAGAAGACTTCTCCGTTGATGATCAGACGACAAGCGCAGCCTTCTTTCCGTGAAAGGTGCGCCACGAAACCGTCATTTGGAAGGGAATATTCCACATTCCTGGAGATTCTGCGATTGTATTTGTCTCGTCGTGGAGAATGTTTTGATGTCCTTGAAGAATCATGTTGGTAAACGTAAGAGAACTTATCGACAATCTTCGAGCCACCAAGCCGCCGTACGAATGTCCTTTGTGTCAAAAGATATACAAGAGTTACAGTGGAATTGAATATCATTTGCGTGTTTTCAAACACGATGGAACTGAAGTTATAGGGTCTACACCGACATCTTCTAAAAAAGGAAAGGGTCGTGGAAGGAAAAGCGTAAAAAACAAGAAACCACCGCCTTCGCCTCCAAATGTTAGTGTGCCTCGAGAGACGCTGACATACGCTCAAGCGCAAGAAATTGTTGAGGTGGAAATCGATGGTTTGCCTCAAAGAATTCACATAAATGATCAACTGGACGTTTTTGATAGTGATGATATTTCGAATTCCCCTCCGGAGCAGCAAGATAAACCCGAAGAAGCGTTTGCGTTTGAAACTGTGTTGATCAAACCACTCACGAATAGCAAAGCTAACAACAAGAAAGAACAAACGGGTGAAAGCAACAACAAAGCCAGTTTACCGTTACCGTTAGCGGAATATGGCGAAAATCAGGAACCAGGGTTCAGGCAGCCCGATGCGCCTCCTAGACCAACTGCTTATTTTCGATTTATCGAACAAACAACTGAAGAATTGGACGAGATGGTCGAATATGATATGGACGAAGAGGACTATGTGTGGCTTGACACGATCAACGAGAAGCGAAAGAGCGAAGGAATTGCGCCGGTGTCTCAAGAAGTGTTTGAGACTCTAATGGACAGACTCGAGAAAGAGTCTTACTTTGAGAGCCAAACCAACTGTGATCCAAACCAGTACATCGACGAAGATGCGGTGTGTTGTATTTGTAACGACGGCGAGTGTCAAAATAGTAACGCAATCTTATTCTGTGACATGTGTAACCTGGCCGTTCATCAGGAGTGTTACGGTGTGCCCTATATTCCCGAGGGGCAGTGGCTTTGTAGACGTTGTTTGCAGTCTCCTTCAAGAGCTGTGGACTGTGTCCTGTGTCCAAACAAGACTGGTGCTTTTAAGCAGACTGACACTGGAAAGTGGGGTCATGTTGTTTGTGCACTGTGGATTCCTGAAGTTTGCTTTGCGAACACAGTGTTTTTGGAACCTATTGACTCTATTGAGAATATCCCTCAGGCAAGATGGAAACTTACATGTTACATATGTAAGAGGCGACATGGTGCATGCATCCAGTGTTTTAAAACAAACTGCTACACAGCATTTCATGTTACATGTGCGCAGCAAGCAGGTTTATACATGAAAATAGAACCGATTAAAGGGGAAAATGGTCAGTTAACTGTTCGTAAGACTGCTTTTTGTGATGTGCACACTCCATCTGATTCAGAAGCAGGGAAGGAAGAGGAACAAAGTGAAGATGAAGTTAGGGAAAAGGTGAATGCTTCTAAAAGCAAGACACCAAGCAAGACACCAAGCAAGACTCCAAGCAAAACTCCAGCAAAGGGTAGCAGC
This sequence comes from Astreopora myriophthalma, assembly GCA_014634185.1. Lineage (NCBI taxonomy): Eukaryota > Metazoa > Cnidaria > Anthozoa > Scleractinia > Acroporidae > Astreopora > Astreopora myriophthalma. Next base: position 145,056 of record BLFK01000907.1, read on the forward strand.
AGTAAATCGGCAAAATCTGCTAAATCCAAGAGAAGCATTAAGAAGTTCAGGAAATTGTTATCTGAGAAGAAGACAACTGCAGTGCCTATTGTCAACATTCCATTTATTCCTGCTCATCGGTAAGACTTGCGCTTAACATATAACAATAACAACCTTTGGATTGCAGTACAAGTATGAGTTTTCTGTTCTGAACACGCACACTTGCAAAAAGTATGACTCAAACCTAATGCATGTGCTCAGAACAGAAAGCTTCTAGTTGTCGCACTGGTACTCCATTGTCGAGGTTGCTAATGACTCGGCATCGATGTAGTATTGTCTCAAAGGAGGCTGCCTTCTTGTAGTTGGGGTATATGAAAGTTTTGTCTAATTTTAGTCTCCATCATATAAGTGTCTCTCAGCAACCTGATGGAGTGATAAAATTCCTGTGTTGCCATTTTTAGAGTTCAGCTACATGTTTTCAGGGTGATCAGATAGTTTATAGTGTGTCATTTCCAAGAAGAGAATGCTTCAAAACTAAATCAGGAAATAATATCTAAATTAGTTTACTTGTGTTTGTAAATTGATTAGTATTGTTCCAATGATTTATAGGCTTAGTAGGATTGTGGGCCGTGTGGCAATGGCTCGTAAGGCACAGTTTATTCAAAGCCTACAGAGTTACTGGATGTTAAAGCGGCAATCAAGGAATGGAGTTCCACTGCTAAGAAGATTACAAGCTAGTCACCAGAGTCAGAAAGCTGGTGCTGATGAGGTATGATCAAGTTTAAAAATATTCTCACTACTTCATTTCATGTTATAATCTTTCAGGAGACGTAAGTTTTCTCCAAACTTTTTTCCTGTACCTATTTCTTGTCGTTTCTTGTGGATTTACTGATGTATGATTTGTTTTGTTCTATGACACAGTCAAGTGAGAGGTCACAGAGGATCAAAGCCATGAAGGAACAGTTGCATTTTTGGCAGCGTCTGCGGCATGATTTGGAGAGGGCACGGCTGTTAGTTGAATTAATTAGGAAAAGGGAGAAGCTTAAACGAGAACAGGCAAGTGTCCACTGCAATGATGAAGTTGATTTTAGGTGCAGTTAATTTAATTTATCTAAAGACAGGATTAAAGATACAGTGCTGTAAAAATCCTTGTAGTTATGAATGCCACAAAAGCAGTAGAGGAAAGCCTGAACATTTCAGGTGCAAATGGAATTCAAATGCATGACCTGAGCCTGCGACACTGGTTTGGTGCTCTTCCAACTGAGCTAAAGAGCCAACTGGGATTGGGGACCCGTTTCTTGAAAGTCCTGAAAAGTATATGGGCCCAAAAAGCAATTTGTAAAACTGGGATCTGCTTATTCTGAAAATCTGGTCTGCTTGCATGCTTTCAAGATAGGAAAGAGTAAACGAATTGCATAGTTTCATGGCTGAACATGTCTTCCTTTTCAAGAGAAAGGGGAAATTATGACGGCCGGAATATGCCCAAAAAATTTCAGGGCTTTCAAGAAACAGGCCCCTGGTTATGTTGTCATGTTCTGAGTGTATAATAAACCCATAGAGGATGAGTATATATTTTCTATCCCAGAGAATATGGGATACACATATTTGAACTGAGGAAGAAGTATTAAAGATAGAAGATCATTGCTGTTATAAATCTTAGTTAAAAGAAAAAAAGAAGGGATCTGAAATTCTGATTTCGTTTTTTGTTTTTCCGGAATGTTCAGGTTAAGGTTAAACAGCATGTTGTTGACCTACAGCTGCAGCCACTAAACATTGTGCTCAGGAAAACGCTTGACCTTCTGCAGACCAAAGACCCGGGAGAAATATTTTCTGAACCTGTTGATACAGAGGAGGTAAGAAATAAAAGGATGAGCATTTAAGCTCTAATATATTTGATCTACTGCAAGAGAACATTGCTTTGTTCTCACTGAAAGTTGCATCAAGGCTTTAACGTTCATTGTCTTTCATGTGTTGCCTTGTTGTTGTGGTTACCTGTACTGAAAGAGAGGAGAAACTCAACTTTGAAAAGGTCTTCCCACTGTTCCTTGTGTTGACAAGGGCATGCTCTCGGTTCAAATGCCATTCTGTCCTCTGACCATCGACTGAGTTATGTTGATTGCTTGTGAATTCAACTCCATCTGCTCCGCATGCTTTGTAAAGGGGTTTCCTAATGTTGTTATGTCCAGGGTACGACATTACACCTGATACAGTCGCCAGTGCGCTTAAGTTGTCCGTGCTGACAACCAAGATTAAAAAGTTAGTCTCCAAATTGGCGACGAAAACCATTTCCTTTATGTGTTGTGCAATTAAATAAAGCTTGAAAGCAGGTAAATTGGTGCCATTGGCTAGGTTTGCAGTAAAATTGTCAAACTGTTAAGGCTTTTCGAAGAGAACACGTCAATATCCGTCATCTTTGATTTTCTGAAAGCTACGTTGTGTGTTTTGATTGAAATGACCTTTTTGCTAACATGACGTATTGTAGTAATTATCCAAACCGCATTATTATATACACTATTGATGACTCATTTTCTTTATTTTTTTTAGTTTCCGGGGAAAAAATGGCTACTAACGTTTTTGACTTCACGACCACTTTGAAATTTTTAGGAGCCAAATGGCTCCCTTGAGAAAAAAGTTAATGTCATGCCCTGTATGTTAATTTTCAAAACTTGAAGTACAATCATGTATAAATATAGGTTTGTTACTGTTGTTATCCCCCAGGTTGTAGACTACCTTGATGTTATTGACGAGCCCATGGATTTCTCAACGATTTCAAAACGCATTGATGATAATCACTATACAACTATGGAGCAGTTTGAGCACGACTTTAACCTGATTATTGGTAACTGCATGAGGTATAATGCCCCTGATACTGTGTACTACCGAGCAGCACTGAAACTGCGAGACCAAGGACGTCCCATAGTGCGTGCAGCCAGGAGGCAAGTAGAGCGTGCTGGTATTGATCCAATGACAGGGCTGCACACTGAGGAGCCACCTACCCTGGCTGATAGGGAACCTACAGAGGAAGGTGCGTGCTTTTCTTCTCTGCATTTGGCTTCTGGTTTGCTGAGATTTGTTATAAAACTTTATAACATAAATAAAGCAAAGCGCGCGCTCTGATTGGTTAATTCAGCGTCTACCATTTGCCCATGGGTGTACCCTGCTGACGTGTGTGCTAATTTTCGCGCGCTTGTCTCTCCTGTCATGTAAGACTACACGAACATTTTTTTGTGATGTAGCTCAATAAAAGGACTTCTGTAGTTCCAATGTCTAAATGTTATGTTATAAAACAAATGGTAAACGCCATAGCGTGCACTATTGAGTTTTATATGATAACCCAAGTTATTCTCTCATTTTGATTGGTTCTTGCCTATGATCTATTAGAGCACAGATGCACGATTGACGTCATCATTACAAAGTTTTTCGCTTTTACGCGTACGAAGTTTAATTCTTTATTATATAAAACAAATAGATTCCATGTTGCCGTGCGTCTGTTCAGTAATAGATCACAGAAGACGTCAAAATGTGGTAAGAACATCAGTGACACACTCGGCTATCGCCTGAACAGACGCACGGCAACATGGAATCTATTTGTTAAATGGATGCACTTGGGAGGTTTGATAAGCACTCAAGAAGCTAGAGTCGCACTCGGCTATCGCCTCGTGCGACTCTTACGCTTCTTTCGTGCTTAGCAACCTCCCGCGTGCATCCGTAACTCAATAGTGCACGCTATGGCGTTTACCATTTGTTAAGTGGAAGTCAAATTGTGGCCTTTGGTGCACTTTAAAAAAAGGGTTGTGGTTGTCAAAGAAAGTAGACAATGAATCTGAGTGAATTGATCTGGTGTCAGAGGAACAATTTCTTCTGGCCACTAGTTGTCTTATAAATTTGTGAAAACATTTAGAATGATCAGGAGGAAGGGTGCGGGTATTGGTATCCAACTTATAATTATTATCTTGAGGCCAAGAAAAGGGGGGGGAGCAACTAATAACAATAGTTGTATAGAGTGTGTTTTGATCGTGTTTTGATCGAACCCGACTGGCTTTCTTATCATGAATACGTCTTTGTGGATCCTTCCTTTAGATTTTGTCCTGACAGAGGAGCAGAGAAAGGACATGTCGTTAGAGGAACAACTGAAAGATCTTCAGGAAAAACTGGACATGACTCAAGCTATCAAACATGGAGGTACAACACCGTTTTTCAAATTCACTTCTTTAGTTGACTTTCTTGTTATGATATGAATTCATGATATTTTTGTGTGCTCTCTAGGTGTGAGAGCAACCAGAGTGAGAATGCTGCGCAAAGAGATTGCACTTGTCAGAAGAAAGCTTAATCAAGAAAAGAGACAACTCTCAGAGTCTAGTGGTGAGCCTGTTAGTCGAAAGCCATTTATTTCGGCAAAATTACAGAATACAGGGCCACTTATTTCAACATCAGTGAATGACAAACGCACTTTGTTCTTCAAAAGCTTCTGACTTTTGAGGTGGACCCAAGGGTCCCTGTATTCTGAAGTTGCTTATTTGGTTTTGCACACAGCTAACATTCATGTTATTCTTGTATCCTTGTGAGAAGTACGTATTTGGACACTTAAGTTCTTCCTACTTGGTGGTTTGTAATTAAAGTGATTACTTGTGTTACTCAGATCCCAGAGGTTCTTCTCCTCAGACGAAATTAAGCCTCAAAGAGGCGACAACAAACTTCGAAGCGGCGAGAGGAGAAAAACCTCTGGTCCATGCGGTTGCCAACTGTCAAACGCTTTTATTCTGCCGCCGCTTCGCAGTTGCCTCGGCTTCGCGGTTAAAATTCTTCCAAAGAGAACAAAGAAAAACTTATTGGATCAGATCAGGGTGTTACTTTGACCGTTTGCAATCAATCAGTTTTGGGTTTGCTTCTTATTGGTTGACCAAGTGGCGTGAACTTGTATTGTTGTAGCCAATCATTAAGCTAAGTTTGCAGGGCTGATGTTGTTTTTTGGTTGGATTTTTGTGTCTAGTTGGATGCGTGGATGCGGCTAATCTTAGTGAACCTTGTTTATCACCGCTGGAAGGAGAACAGCCGTTAAAGAAGTTTAGGTCCATTGATGAGAGTGAGTCACTAACCGGTAGCAACCCGGGCAAGGCTCTGGACACTGGAGAGAGTCTGTTGAACAGCAGAGCCACCGCTAACCCCAGCCCTGGCACCAGCCGACGGAGCGGGATCCTGTTCAATAAAGGGAGACACAGAGCGAGGAGGAATCTATCAGCGGGGGTGGACAAGTTCCCCTTCGATATTATGGCCACAATCAATCGCGGTCTAAAAACCTCGGCTTCTGATCGAACATTCGAGAATGAGCACGTGAACACGGAGGGTCATGTGACCGAAAATATCCGAACGGGCGACGCTGGAGATGAGCACGATGATTTGGTGTTTGAAGAAAGACACCAACCGGCCCCTAAGGAAGATGAAAGACCGCGGAAACGAGCAACACACGAGACTTCAAACAGCAATGATAACTGTCATATACCGAAAAAAACCTACAAAACAGAGCTGGGCAAGTTGATTGAGGATGCGACGTTACCCATGTTCGATACACCGTCCGACAGGTTGAATAATCACTTTGCTTTCACGAATGGGCTTCGGCAGCGTTCGTATCGTTCGTATACGAGTGAATCAGAGTCCGACGTAAGCGATATCAGAATGAATGGCACTCGTGCGTCTCGAGAACTTTGTCGGAAATTGTCGACGCTGTCCGAAGATGAGCTCAGCACGACAGATACTGAGAACAGTTCGGCCGAGAATCGGGCCATTAATGGACCAGTTGATGGGAAACGGAAAAAGAAAGCTGCGTCAAGACCGCGTAAAACGGCGACTTCGGATTCAGAGATGGCGGACCTTCCTCCCATGCAACCCTTAGATTTGGTGTGGGCCAAGTGCAGGGGTTACCCCTCCTACCCAGCCTTGGTGAGTTGTGTGAAGTTTCAGTTACTTTTTCCAGCATGAGTTCATTTCTAAGCGATGCCTCGGATTATACAATAATTACTTACGCGGGAGAATCGAAAACCGTTGATGTATTGGGCAGTTTAGTCAGTTAAAAGGTCACCGGGTTGGTTTGGTTCGTTTGTGTCTGCTTTCAGTTCCGAAGAGCAGAATTTGCGTAACTTACTGTAAAAATTTCTGTGTTGTCTCTTTTGTTGCGTGGAGATCTCGGACGTTTATGCCGCAAAGAAGGTAATGGAGTAGGAGAAAGTTGGTTTGATTTGGCGTGTCCGTTTTCTTAAATCACAGATCATTAATCCACGCACTAAGAAAGGTTTCCTCCATCGTGGAGTGCCGATACCGGTCCCCCCGGAGGAAGTGTTGAAGGAAAGAGCTAATACTGACGAACCTCTCTACCTCGTATTGTTTTTTGACACCAGACGAACTTGGTAAGCTCAGTCTTGAATCTTGATGTCTAAAATTTAGTCTCAAACTCAAACAGTAGCGATGCCTTCCCTGTAGAATTCTGCTTCATAGTTGTTTAAAGCAGGGTTAGTGTTAAACCTGTGTTAAGTCCCATCGAATCACATAGTCACTGGTCGTGGATGGTGTTATCCCAGCTTAGCTATTAACCCCGCTTCGAGGGTAATCTATTTCATATAGTATCTATGGAAGAATTGTTTTGTGTCGGTGGCTTCGTCACTTTTTTTTATGGAAGTGCAGTTTTGGCGCGTTTGTATCTTGCACAGTTGCAACCCTATCATGGTTTCTGTTCCGATCTTTTCTTTTAAAGCAACAAAAATCCCCTTTTTTAAGTCGTAAAGGGAACCAGTACATTATAACAAATTAGCGCTTAATTGTTGGAATACTGGTTTGTAGCATATTTTGAAAGAAGCTCTTTTTTCCAATCAAATATTACTACAATTTAGCACTAATTTCTTTCAAGAGTGGAGGTTACCTTTATTATTTGGAGATCTATTTTAACGTTGCAGTTCTTTGCTTTAGGCAATGGCTGCCTCGACATAAGCTCGAACCTTTAGGACAACACCTAGAGCGAGATGAGAACAAGCTGCAGGAGGGACGCAAAACATCCATGAGGAAATCCGTGATGCAAGCTTATGAGCGCGCCATAATGCACAGAAACCAGGTTGAACGAGGCGGCTCTCGGGATTCCGATGAAGATGATTACGAAGATGCCGACGACGATTCTCGGAAGAACGAAAACGGAAACGACGAAGCCGAAGATGAGGACAGTGAGAACGACGATGAAGAGGATGATAATGATGAACATGATCCGTTAGAGGAAAATGGATTTGTGTAGAGCTGATTTTATGTTGTTTGCTTTTCGTTTTCAACTTTTTCTTGATCTTTTTCGATTTTATGCAACTGTCATCGGATGAAAAGGTACAATTTTCGGTGTTTTGTATGGGGGAGAAAATTTCCATAAATATGAATTACTATTGGATCTGCACTTAAATAAATCACGGAATAGTGTGGTAGTATGGAGAAAATTCGGATTAGTGTAATGCTTCCACGGATAAATGGCGAAAGCCATCATAAAAAATTGTTGTGGCGTGTATGTGATCGCTCTGTATTGCGTGAAACCTTTCACCCACCATACCGTCAATTACGAGTTTTGCCACAGCCATTACTGCATATTTTTACGAAATAATAAATTGGAAATGCTGCGGAGTTTATTCTTCTCGACCCTTTTTACTGAACAGTCCGATGTTATGTTGTAGGGTTGGAAAAGTCATTCAGATGTTTTTCATAATCAAGTTGTTCGCAGCGAACGGATAGTAATTCTAAGAAAATAGTGTTTTTAAAATGTCACACTGAATATGAAACTGTATAGTTGTATTTATACCTCAAAGAAAATTCTACGTGTAAATCTAATGCCACACTACTTTTTCATGAAAGAACCGTTTTTTAAACATGTTGACGGTGGAAATACTGTGTACTTTTGTGTATTCTCATCATTCGCGTTTGATAACCCAGGATTAATAAACTAGTCCATTCTAAAAAAGGCTGTTAAATTTTAGTAGCCGAGATCCCAGGGGTTCTTTCATACTTGCTGAGAAATGAAAATACTCTTCGTTGCATTGCATTGTAAGGGAATTGGGCACTTCAGAACGTACCAGAATATTCAACAAGCAAGTTAAGTTGCGCAAATATTGCATTTCCTTTGTTCGTAGCGCGGGGGAATATAGATTTGGCACGAGCGGCCTGTGCGTGGGAATTGTACTCTCGTTTTCCACTCATCTGTGGGTGAGTGTAAATATCTACTTACCGTCTACCCAAACAATCTTATAATACCACACTCGTACCAGTGATCCCTGAAGTTTCTGAAACGGGCAATCGATTTTCTGGTCGCTGTTAGAGCTGTTATTGAGGACCTTTAGATTGGAGTACGAGTTTTCCGCGCTTTAGGTTTCGAGGTAGAAATTTTTCCAACTGTGCATGCTCAGAACGGAAAACTCGTACTCCAGTCTAAAGGTCCCTGATGTTTGTTATTGCCCCTGCAGGATTTTCGCTTCCGAGGAGTAGATATCAATCTTGGTAGATGGTGTATATCAATCTTGATTTGCTCAACCGAGCTCACAAGGTAGTATCGGTATTGTTCAGCCAGGCGCGCAAGTGGTATTGGTATTGTTCACCGCGTTCGAGGTGTTCTGGGTAACTTGATTCACGAGGCAGATGTAAGTTAACAAATTGACGTCAGTTTTTTATGCGTCTGTCCTGTTATTGATCATAAATTTCGTCATCACATTGTCAAAGTAGCTGTGGATCCACGAGGCGATAGCCGAGTGGATCCGCAAACTACTTTGACAATGTGATGACGAAATTCATTGTCAATAACAGGACAGACGCATAAAAAACTGACGTCAATTTGTTTTTTACGATAACAAAAAGGTAGGAGAGACGAAATTAAGACGAAACGCGAGACCATTATAAATTCATGTGTCTCTCCGCATATTGACCATAAAAATTAGCCAATGAGCGCGCGTGAATTTCTGCAGTTATCGTAAAATATCGCATTGCTGTTCAGCATGGCGATTGTGACAACGAAATAACGGTCCTGTTTTTGTACTGGCACAACCTCGTTCCCAGGCTCTCTCTCTGGTCGTAGTGAAAGAGGTTGATCACTGTCCACTCAGTGCTTTGTCGTCAATTTACAACTTCCTATCCAACGTGGGCTCATGGAATACTGTATAATTTATTGTTAAGGCCTATGAAATCAATTAAAACATCAATATACATTCAGTTATTAAAGAGTCAACCACTGGCATTGTTAACATCCCAAGACTGAAAACTAGTGAAATGAACTACAAAGTAAACAGACAAATTTGAAATTGGGTAAAGATATTGCTAGTTTAGAGAAGTGACCAAGACAACAGCAATACATAAACCTGGGGCCGGTTGCTAGAAGCCTGGTTAGCATTAACCGTTGATTTAAGTGCTATCAAAAGCTATAAGTTTCCATGGTATTTAATGCTAGTTAGCGCTAACCATGCTTGAGCAACCTAGGCCTGGGGCCAGTTGCTCAAAGCATGGTTAGCGTTAGCCAGCATTCAATACCTTGACAACTTATTGGTTTTGATACTGCTTAACCATTGGTTAGCGCTAACCATGCTTCGAGCAACTCAGCCCTGGCTGAGTTGCTCGAAGCATGGTTAGCATAAACATCACCCCAATGTTTTCTAATCATTTGGTCTTTGTTTACATGAAGTACAGTGACAGAGAGGAAAAAGGTGTACTTCTTGGCTTGCATCGCCCTCTGTAAGTAATAGAGTGTTCACTTGCTGTACCCGGCTCAATTCTTTACATTCCGTAAAGTAGTGCCATTGGAACTGTCCTCTTTTCTCTATTGTGATCAAATAGAATAATCTGGGAAAGAACTGCGTACACTGTGGTACAAAGTACTTGAATTTCCTTGACGATCTCCACAAAATTACGGAGTGCTTAAATCAACAAATCCCCTCATTCTAAGAACAGAGTTTGTTTCTCTTCTTGGAATCTCCACCAACTCTCTATCCACCTGGTTCAAAATTCTTGCCAACATTCCAGTGTGTGAATCTGAGTCATTGCTTGTCTAAGAAAAAGGAAATAATATTGGTGGTAATAAGCTAAAATATTTCTTTACTGGAGTAGCTGACTGAACTGTATTTGCCAGCAAGAGAAAGTGATTAGAATAAGGTATAATTCACCTAAAGCTATATTGAAATTGACCTACTAGCTATCCAAGCTTGAATAAAGGAGAATCATTAAAGAAAGTATTTTTCAAAAAGAAGCGATTTACACCGTCCAAAAAAACATGCAAGCAAAGTGAAGCGAACACGCATTTGCTTGCCTAAAAGTCTTTTTTTTTCTGGAAGATGAAATACAACAGAATAAAAAAGGAAAGTAAGGATTTTATGAAAATATCAAACAGTCCAACTAACCTGGAGTTGGACGGCCGCATCTTCCTGAATATTTCCACCGATCGCGACGACATGTGCCTCCAGATCTGGTGGGTCATTCTGCAAGAAAAATTTTTACCTTTGAATATAAGAAATGAAGCGGCAAAATGAAGTGTATGAGACCGCCAAATAAAAAAAAATTAAAAAAAAAAACGTCATCAATGTTAAAGAAAACCCAGATCGAATTTGGTTACCTCCTTTCCTGTCGAAGACTGAGTTGAATCGAAATTCAATTTCGCGACGGCTTGTAGACTCCCTCGCACTCTTAGTGGAGGTAAGAGGCACAGATGGCTTGAAGGTTTCGAAAGAACTCTGACTGACTCTGACAATCACTATGTAACGTGTTATATAGCTGTCTTGAAGGCCACAATATTTTTTCAAGCGTCTCTCACATGGCTTACACAATAGATGTGGAAATAAATTATCTTGCCTCAACGGACTGCCATAGATGTCCTCAGCTGCGGAGAGCAGTGCGCGATTTACCTTTGAAAATATGTTCTTCCAAGAGGAAACGCCCCCAACCGACTTACAGAGTCGGCAACATGTTAAACTTGCATTACCAGACGACTTGCAGATCTTCTTTGGTATCTGCTGAGTTGACATTTCGTTCAAAGAACTGCGTCTTTGCACTACTTACGCCACCGAACTCAGGAAGGACTTATTTCCCACTTATCTACCATTCTCTGCGACCATTTGTTTGTAACCTCCAAAATCTGGCAGACACGTGACCAGACCAAACCAGGGTCTCTTTCTCGACGACAAGGGAAGAAAAGAGCGAAAGAGAACCTGGGAACGAGGTTGGTACTGTCATATTTTCAAGGCATTTTCCACAATTATGTAAATCGCTTTGCAATTGCTAGTGTATCAAATAAATGTTGATGGAAATTGAACACAAATGTTGCTAGTCCTAGGAATGTGAGCTTTCGGCATTGATATGAAGCCATCGATGAGTGCGACTGGGAATGCGCACGTGCGTCTATAGTGTGTGAGGAAGTAAGGCCAAAACTCGAGGAGGCAACAAGAGTCCCTGTGTATAAGGAAGTGAGTAAGAAATATTGGTACTCTGTGAAGCAAAACTAGGCGCGCAAAGTGGTATCGGGTAACTTTCAGCACCTTTCGGACGACTGTAAAATTAATGTCTGGTAATTTTGACGTTCGTATTTCTGTAAATTTGCAAGAGTTCAAGGTACTTTTAATTCAATAACTAGCAACTGTTAACACCAAATTCAAAACTGCCCCCGTTGTTGAGCAACTAATTACCTATCGGGATCCTCTAATCGTGTGAACTTCAGCATTTAAAATATTTGTTAGCTTGCCATATTGTAATCAAGACCTTTTTTACCGGACACTAAATTTTTAACTCGGAAACATTAATACACCAAAGAGACTCTCGTGAAATACGTTGTCGAAGCACTTGAATTTGTATCGCTAAAAAAAAAACAGTGCGCCACCGAAGCATTTCCTGCAGGGGAAATTGTGATAAACTGATCTCTTTGGGTCCTGTTTTTGGATCAATTCTGTCCATCCCGTTGATAATTTGTGTCTAGCAAACCAAGTTCCATACTAAAAAATTCTGTTCAGTTCTAATGAATATATTTTGAACTCAAAGAAAGGGTACTCTGACCTTTGGGACTGCGGCGTCCGAACCTTTTCCAAGATGTCACACAAAAAAAGCAATTTTGTTCTTACTTGAACAAAAAACACCTAACTAGATCGATTTATTATACCGAATTTGGTGTACCTGCAGAGTGTGAAAAGCATATGTTGTAAATTTGCAGAGTTACCAAACTCAACAATCATCGCAAAGGTCGGGTTAACTGAAAAACTACCCGATACCACCTTGCGCGCCTAGTTTCTTCAAGTCGCATACTGCGACTGGGAATGCGCACGTGCGTCTGTAGTGTATGAGGAAGTACTTGCTTCTTTATATACGCTGGGACTACTATGTTGCCTCCTTGGATTCTGGCCTCTGGGTCATAAACCCTGCGGGAGCAATAAATCGATCCATGGAAGTATTTATGTTATTGTTGTTCAAATGAAAAATATGGAAAATTAGAATTTTGCATGACATGGTCGAAAAGATCAATTCCAACAGCCCTTGGAATTCAAAGGTAACTAACGTGTATCGCAGTGATTTCTTTGAGCTCACAAAAGATATTCAGCAATACTGGATATAATTTTTCGCTACAGAATCTCATTTGTTAGACACAAATCAGCAACGGGATCGACAGACTTGATCCAAAAAACAGAGCCAAACAGATCAGAGTCTCAGCATTTCATAACCTCGGCTTCAAAATTTGAACGCTTCGGCGACGCATTTATAACTCTACACCCCTGTGAGTAATTTTCCAGCGTTATAAATTCTAATCCTTTAGAAACTCATTTCATCGAAGAGTCTTTTTGGCGCATTAAAGTTTCCTGCGTTAGAAATTGCGTTTGGTGGAAAAGGCCTTGATTATCACATAGCAAGCTGAGAAATATTTCAAATACAAAAACTTTTGAGGAATTTCAGCTCACAAGAGAATAGGTGATGAACCACAAAAAAATATCTGTTGTTTCTAAACAACGGGGGCAGTTAGGGTGTAAGCTATTACTAGTTGTATAAGCCTGATCTTCACTAGCGACGCAAGCACAAGGCCAGCATAAGACCGCATTCATTTGTCAAATAAAAACGAACCCGGCCGTAGAGCAAGCACAAGCACAGTACATAGGGACGAAGGATTCACTAGTTCCGAGCACTCTTTTATAGCCGGGCGCTGCGAGCGAAATGTGGAACAAGTGTTTTTCATTGGACGAACGGAAGAACTCTGCTCCTTTGGGTCTTCTTTCATTACCCAGAGTGCCTAGCGAACCTTAACGGAAACAGCGCATTACGCAGTCAATTATATTCTGCTGTGCATCCCACTAGACAGCGGCAACCCCGAGTTTGTTTAGGCCGTCCGCTGATGTTCAAATTTGATCAGGGGATCACTGTTTTGCGTATCATGTGATCACCTTCTGGTGTACCACGTGATCGAGGTTGAAGGCAAGGCGACTTGTATTTTCGTGAAACCCTATCACATTGGTTCAGCAAACGGTTCACAATCCAACTGTGCCAATCGTATAATTGTCTTTAATTGAACTAACGTCAATCCAACTACGCCAATCGTATAATTATCTTTAATTGAATTGACTTGAATTATTATTCAAATCAGATCAAGTACCATAAACAGGAGATTTTTCCCATTTTAGATTGTCTTTTTACAATAAAATACAAATACACTCTATTCAAGTTGCAAAAACATAGATGTCTAGTATATACAGATAAAAAATCCAAATCAAACATAAAAAGTACATCTTGAAAAGGAAGTAGAGAGGTTAGCCCCTTATAAAACTCCCTAAAACAAGACAAACAAAATTAATATATATAAAAAAGCTGAGATTCTTATAATTAACCATTCAGATATAATTCAAGTTTGGATTTAAAAAGCCCAAAGCTATCACCTCGACAATGTCTTGTGGTAAACTATTCCATAACTTAACTATGCTAATAAAAAAGGAGTATTTATAACAGTTAACTCGCCGATTTGACATAAAGTTTTATAACTGTGGTTTCCTCTTGTGGACTTAACTGTAGTAAAATTAAAAAAAGGTCTTCAAATTTTAAATGATAGAATCCAAATATCTTATAACACTCCACTAGACATAAATACAGTACGTTCGAATAGAGTGGGCCACTTGAGAAGATCACAGCGCTCTTCATATGGCAGTTCTCCTTTACGTTGGTTTAGAGCCAGTCTCGAAGCCCTCCTCTGCACCCTCTCGAGTGCATGAATGTCCTTCATAAGGGCACCAAACAGGCACCGCATACTTCAAAATTGGCCGCACGAGAGATTTGTACAATATGGAAAAAACAGATAAGTCGGCAGTACCAACGCAGCCGCGTGATTGTTCCCAAGACCTTGCTCGCTTTATTCACGATCGTATAAATATGATTACTCCAAGAGAAGTCCTTTGATATGCAAACACTAAGATCTTTGATGCTCTTTACATCTCTTAAGGTTTTCCTCAACGTATAACTGGTTACTGATTTATCTCGTGAGTGTGTTATCCGCATTATTCGCACTCAGCTGCCATTTGGCTTATCCTCGGCATTTTATTTACTTACTAAGCTGCCACGTCCGTTGATAGCTCGTTAGCGTTCTATGGGGCACGTTTTCTTTGTTTTTATTGACGCCGGGTATTCAGTACCACCGATTAAAGCTGCTAACCTAAGTTCAGAGAGAGCATCTTAAAGGGGCTAGGTCACGCTATTTTAGGTAATTTTGTTTAATTTTGTTGATTATGAGCTCTAAACGTCAAATTGGCAGAACAAGAGTCTTTCATTAGCAAAATCACGGCCACATAACAACTGAGAATGATTTTCCAGCTGTGTAAATGACATTTTGATACAAACTGACATAAACTTGAAAAAAGGTGGGCCGAAGTTTTTCAAATGTTTCCAAATGCAATTCATTTTAATCCTCTCCAGTTTTGTCCATCCATGACCCTTCTTGGCTTTCCTGTGTTTTGTTTCAGTTGTTCTATAGCTTTTAGCCGTTATTGTGATATTTTAGCTAATTCTATGACCATTTGATCGGTGCTGAAATTGCCTAAAATTGCGTGACCTAGCCCCTTTAAGGAGGCTCGAAAGGGTTTTCCACAATTAAAATGGGTGTACAATGGCAAAAGATTGCAACCCTGTCGATCCTGATATCTGTGTAATACCAAGGGTGTTTGCTAAGTCTTAACTGTTGTCATGGTAACGGTGTAGAGCTGCTTAAAGACCCTCTAAGACTCAGTGCTTGGAAAATATCTTACAAACCAATTCGGTGACCTATTATTTTTTTCAAATTTCGGATACCGCCCATCAAATTCGTTAGCCTAAGACGATATGAGAAAAAACTGACCATTAGAATTTGAGTTATTAATGAAAACGCTGTAGAGGGATGAAAAAAAAATTCCTATAAGAATGCGAAATGCCGATTCTTCTTTGTATACAAAAAATCAGGATGTTATGAAAGCTCAATGATTTGTTGTAGTCTAACCAAAATAACCACACATTTCCGATCAAATCAAAGGAACAATTAAGCCTTATAGTCTTCAGCAAAACGATCACGTAACCTGTTTCAGAGTTAGTAACTTCCGTGCCTTCAAGACTTTAAAAGTTTCAAGTAGTTCTTCAGAGGCAAGCGAAGGACTGATATGTGAGTGTTAACTTTGTTCCTTGTAATTGTTAGCTTTAGTCGTTTAGTTTTCCAGTCGTTAGCTCCACCTTAATAGTCATTGCGGAGAAAGCCGGAATTACCTATTGTATTACAAGAAATTTGTTTGCAAGTATAGTATCGCTAGCTTTCATAGGTTTCATCGCAGTAGAGCATGTAATCGCCACGTGGAACTAAATGCTCGCGACAAGTTGTTCTCAAGTAGCTTATACCTATTACATCTTCATCAAATTTCAGTTTACGCGGCTTGAACAAGATTACTGGTGTCAAGGGAATCAAATCAGGTTATAATTCTACAACACTCCTCCGTTTCAGCAAGCCCGTAAAATAGTCCTAGCTATCGTGCTTTAACCGGCCTTAGTCACGACACCTCTCGGTCATCCTTGAGAGGTGTCTGCTGTTACACAGGTTACGTCACCGAGCTAACTTTCTAGAAATAGCTGACCAAGTTTAACAAACGTTATTTCCGGTTTTCGAAATTTCCGAGGGAGATTTTGATTTCCGGTGGTAGTAGTTGATGAGAGCAGCTCAGGGATGACGTACGTGGTTTACGCAAGCGCGCTCAGCTGCAACCTCGTTCCCAGGGCTTTTCTCCGCCGAGGAGGGGGCGGGGCGGGAAAACTGAACATTGAACAGCTGGTTTAAGAGAAACATTCTACCATCAATTTTCTACCATTCTTTTTATACTGCGTGTCGACCTAGAAAAATGCATCATGGGATACTATTCGATCGTCGTCTGGAGGAGAATTGTCGTTTGGACTCCTGCCGGCCTTTTTTGTCTAGTTGACTCCCTTGAGGTTCTCGTACGGCTGATCGTTAAGAGTACACAGATTCGAAGCTTCAATACCCGGCTTTGGAATCCCGCCTCACAGGCCGTAGACGGCTTCACTCGAACTGGTCATTCGACAATAACTGGGTCTGTCCGCCAGCTTTACTAATTGTTCAAGGGAACTTGGATTGTTCCCGAGCGTCCTTTTTTTGTGAAGCCTACCTATACGGTTGAGCACGTCGTAAAGGCTTGTTTTGTCTTTCTCGAGTTATCCCATTTTTTTTAAAGCCGGGTGGGACATTCGTTTTCCAGAGAAAGCTTTAGCATCCTTGCTTTTCGTATGGCCAAGTGAGAGCATTATGACGTAATTAGAGCTCTGTAAAGCCACAGCTAATTCATCCCGAACTGTTACCCATTTGCGAATTGCTTTTGGAAACAAAAGGACGCGGGCTCAAGTCCTGTTCGTGTACTTGCCAGTCTTTTACGAAAACAAGTCCATTTCCCTGAATTCAGTGCAAAGTGGTGAATTAAAATTACCACGATAGTCATTTCAAGGTTGTCTGACAACTGCTTGTATTTAGTCATTCTCAACTTACAGGATAAGTGACACCACAAGATGGCAGTAGTGTCCAAGCATAAGTGAATCAGAAAAGATTACGGGACTGCGCAGGGTATTTGAATTTATTTACATATATACATATCACTGCCTACATCAGTCGGCTTATGTAGCGCTAGGCCGCAACAGTCTCCTCACTGTGAACTGTTTGCCATCTTCCCTCCCATCCTCCCTTATATCTGTGATTGTGATGTTCCAGCCATGTCTATGTCAACGGAGCCATCAGTAGTACCCAGTCCACTAACAGCCAGAAGATCTGCTCCGCTCGTGACGTCGGGAGGAAGGCCGCCCACAGCCGCAATATGGTCGAGGTCAAAGTCCAGCGTGGAGTCCACATCAAAAGACGCTGCAAAGTAAAAACAGACAACAGTTTGCCATTAAAACGCTGCTAGTCTCCGCGGAATTTCTCGACTTTCAATCATTTACCTGCTGCACCCCCAATACTTTGGTCAGCAACGGCAGCGCTAGCGTCAATGGCCGCGTCGATGTCAAAGCCTGGGTCGGACACGTCAAGTCCTGCAACTCCAGTTCCTGAAAAAGGTCACAATATTGAAACGACAAATGTACCTTATTGCAAATTACAAAATAGCTCAAAAACCTCACCTAACCCTGCGTCAAAATCCAGAGCTGAGGCCCCGGATACAATACCAGGAGGAAGATGTGAGGCACCAGATAGGTTCTGAAGAATCCCCTCCAAATCTGTCCCGTCAGCGCCAGCGGCTCCAATATCGAACAAATCGGCCGAGGCGGGTAATCCCTCGATGCCCCCGGGTACAATACCCAACCCGGTCGCAACTGCGATTGAATCTGTCGCTGCAACCGCAGCGGCATTCCCAGAAGACACGCCCACTGACCCATCTAGTCCCGCTGTTGCATCCGGGAATGTTGCGCCCACGACGAAACTAGCTCCGGACACTGCAGCGAGATCAAACGCAAAGTTTTCCGTGTCCATGGCGTCAGAAATACTGCTATCGCCGTCTTTCGCCATGGAGCCTACTCCTTGTTGCCCACTCGGGATTTTTGCTTCGTTCTTCGGTAATTCTTCGGGGACCTGGAACTTCTCGATGACGTACTCGTCGGCTCGTTTTCGTTTCAACAAGATTTTAAGCGGGTTCGGAAGTGTCGACTGTTTCGGTGTGTCAGGCTTTTTCTCTTGTTTTCCAGACATCACTATCGCCTCAGATACAGCTGCGCCGGCGTTCACCTCAGCGGATGGGAAGGAGAACGTAGGAGAAATCGAAGAAAAGGGAAACGCACTAAAGGTCGGCGAGGGCGTCTCTAAAGTGAACGCAGTGAAAGATGGAGATGTGCCGTGAAACACTGGGGTATTGGGGTTAGGTGGAGTGCCTACTCCCGCGCCAAAAAGAGTTGCGCTGGGAGGGAGAGACAGGCTGGAAAGTTTTGTGGTCGGTTGAACAAAGCCGACCGGAAGTGGAAGTTCTTCACTAGTCTTGACCGGAAGTTCTTCTAATTTTACACTTTGCGCTTTTCTTATGATGCAACGCATTGCAGCTGGGATCGACAGACACCTGTCAGTAAAAGAGAAAGCTAAGTCAGGATGTTTTCTAGCACACGGAGAGAGCCACATCACAAGCCACTCGCCTTTGGATAACTCTCGATATGTAATCGTTCGAGCAGAAGAGGGTCATTCCAGGGACTGTGTTCAGCGTTGCTTTGACTGTGTGATCGGCTGTCACGAAAAAATCAACTGAAATGGAGAGGAGCAGCGTAATTCATTTTTCTTAACACTAAATTTCTAATAATCGAGGTTTTAGACAAACAATTTAGAGTAAAAATTAGTGATAATAATTTCGAATGACGTTTCGATGATTCGTTCATCATTTTCAAATTCGTAAAAACTAAAAGTCAGATTCTTGTGAGTTCTTTAAATACTAAGAATGTGTGTGAAAATCTCGTTGCATGTAATTAAAAGCAATGTGGAACGTAGAGGGTAATGATTAGGTGCTAAATAGTTTTGCTTTGACTCAGTCAGATTGAGTGTTCAGCTCAGGTTTCTTTTCCAACGCATTGAAGAACACAAGCACTCTGCTACTGGAAAACACTTGCGTGACGCCCACAATCAGAGGAACAAAGATCTGCGGGAACAATTTACCATTCTTAAGAAATGTCGTGGGAAATTTGAATGCTTAATTTACGAAATGCTCTTTATCCAAGAAAAGAAACCTGAGCTGAACACTCAATCTGACTCAGTCAAAGCAAAACTATTTAGCACCTAATCATTACCCTCTACGTTCCACATTGCTTTTAATTACATGCAACGAGATTTTCACACACATTCTTAGTATTTAAAGAACTCACAAGAATCTGACTTTTAGTTTTTACGAATTTGAAAATGATGAGCGAATCATCGAAACGTCATTCGAAATTATTATCACTAATTTTTACTCTAAATTGTTTGACTAAATTTCTGTATAGCCATTATCAAACAGCAGAGGTACATCAACCTCCTTCCGACGACAGAAAATTCCTAGGAACGAGGTTGAAAGTACACATAACTTAATCACGACACGAGGCAAACGTGGTCTACCTGTAACAAGCGCATAACGCTGAGCGCGGGAAACCAAGCGCAGGCACCAGGCGCTGGACAACACACAACTTGTTCGAAGTGCGGGAAATCAGAAACTGATTTTTCCATCTGGGATGAGAGTCCTGGGGCCTGTTTCTCAAAAGCCCCGAAACGTTTTGGGAGTATTTCGGGTGTCACAATTCCCTCCGTATCTTGAAAAGGAAGACGTTTTAAGCGGTCAAACTTTACTATCTTGAAAACATGTTACCAGACCAGATTTTCAGAATAAGCGGATCGTAGTTTTACAAATTGCTTTTCGGGCCCGTAAATTTTTCGGGAGTTTCGAGAAACGGGCGCCTGGCTCCTGATTGAAAACAAAAGACAGATAACTTTACTTGAAGCCATATCTTTTTCCTACTGTACACTTACTGGAAGCCATGCTTGATGTGCATGGATGTTCAAAGGTCACCGTTAGGGTGAAAGGATCGGACGCGCGTAACTCAAAAAGATACTCCCCGCTACCAGGCTCTGCAACAGAAGAAACATCGTCAAGGAAAGGGTGTCAGTTCATTACTTCCAGTGATTCTTTCCAAACGACCTTTGCATGCACATACTTACTCTTTTTGAGGGGCTTATGACTTCTTAATGCGCTGGTTAAAAGCGTGTTAAACATGGCTTGTCTTCTCAGTAACTGCAATGAAAGAAACGGATTAGAACTGATAAGTAAAGCCTATTCATAGCAGCTGGTGATCACTAGGTAAACTTTGGAGGCGAGAGGAGAAATAAATTCGTTCCTAACGCACGTGTTGAGGGATCAGCTCACCTCAAGTACTTTAGGGATGTGGCTGGGGTGAGTAAAAGCGATCCTGTACAGCAATAAACCCATCCCAGAGGGCTGCACGAGCTCGTCTGCCTTTGATTGGCTCTCTGTCACATGATAAGTATGGTAGTGTTGTGGTAGACTCTGCAGGGGAAAAACAGAAATTACCTACTCTTAAATACACGAAAAAAACTCAAATCGCGGCCACTTCCACGCAAACCTACCGCGTAATAAGTATTTCCACGTTCAACAGGCGGGACATTTTTGTCTTTCAAGCACTGCGGAAAAAGACAGCAAACAGTCTCAAAATCATCAGTAAATAGCTCAATAGAGCGGTTTTAATAACAAAGTAATTACTTTGATCACAACAGATGCAGACGATCAAATGAACCAATCATAACGCAAAGAAAGGACACGCAGCCAGCGCTGAGCGCGGAAACACGTCTGCAAGCAAGTACAAATATCACCTTAGCCTCTTTTTCAAAGCGAGTCTAAGTGCAAACGTTTTGTAATGGAAATTAGTTCACTTTGCATACGAATAACAACTCATTTTCATAAGAAAATGGATTCAGTTTGGCTTCAAGTTCGACGAGGCACTCTTGACCAATGTACTGCATCGTGTCGTCAGCATACAGACGTACGTATACAGAAAGTCACAAAAATATTATAAGAAAGGGGATCTAAGAGGCTCCCTTATGGTACTCCGCAGTGAGTGGGCAGCAGCCAGCCTAACAGTGTCCCATTGCACTTAACCCGTTGAAAGCGGCCCGACAGATATGACTGAAGCAGTTTTAAGACAGAATCGAGAACGCCGTAAGCTTTCAGTTTCCCTAGTAACTAATTATGGCACATCGAGTCAGTTGCTTTCGATTAGTCAATAGCGATCACCCCCACATCTTCTTTCTTGAAAAGACACTGTCAGGGAAGATTTGTGTGAATGATGTATAGCTGGTCATATTTGTTTCTCGAACACCTTAGCTATTGCTGACAAGACACTAAGAGGGCGATAGATCGTCTTTGCTTTGGCTTTGCAAGAGTACGCTTTGTGATTGGCCAAAAAAAGTCTCGCGCTACTTTTCGCAACTATTCAAAAACCAAAGCCCAAACCAATGGTAACTTGATCGCAAGGGTTTTCCCGCGCTCAGCATCGACTACATGAATTTGCAGTCAGGACTGCCTGGGTCTTTTTATTCATTGAATCAATTCCGATTGGCCAGAGCAATGACTTTTCTCTTGGTTTCAGAGACTACGCCTAATTACATTACACGGAGCTTACCTCTGTAATTATAAGAGTATCGATTGGTGTCCTGGATGAGTGACAGAAACTACCTACCAATTACAAAATCATAGCTATGGGTTAATTAACCTTCGATGGTCTTCCAACTTGAACACTTTTAAAAATCGAAATATGTTAAGCAAAGAAATATCACGAAAAAAAGAAAGGAAAAGAATGAGTGGCTACACTGGCAAGACGATAAAATATCGTAATGATTGCCATTCTTGGCAAATTAAAAAGACTTGGAATGGGCTTTGACATAGAGACGCCCTACGCAATATGAGTATTGGATTTTCAGTCCCGAGAACGAGTGCAAGCCCTTTCTGTATACATTTCTGTTTTGAATTCTTACTTCTTCACACTTTTTACCTGCTTTATAGACAACCTCATAGATGTTCTGAACAACCTCTACTGCCGCCGGTAAGGGCTTGCAAAGTTCCAGCACAAACGATGCATGAAACTCCTCGCTGTTGTTGTCATTCAGTGTTTGGTATTTGATACTAAAACACAAGAAACAACATTAACCTGGTACATGGACTCTTCGGAAGACAATGAGCACCTCAAGAAAGATTCGCTGAGGAAGCGATTTTTATTCAAATGTTTGGGTAGCTAATGCATACGACGTCTAACCTGGAATCCCATCCCAGCATGTTGTAACGAACTACTGGCTCCAACATGAGAGGACTGATAGGCAGTGTGGCCTTCTGGGATTGCTCCAGTGACACATACACTTGGTATCCAAGTTCCCTTGGGGGTGGGTCTGCAAAAACGTTTCTCATTTAAACAACGACTTGATTCTCTCTCTCTCTCTCTCTCTCTCTCTCTCTCTCTCTGTCTCTGTCTCTGTCTCTGTCTCTGTCTCTGTCTGTCTGCCTGTCTGTCTGTCTCTCTCTCTCACTCTGTCTCTCTCTCTCTCTGTCTCTGTCTCTGTCTGTCTGTCTCTGTCTCTGTCTCTGTCTCTCTCTTTTTGCATTGCTTTGAGTTTGAGGAGAGGGTTGGTGTAGAAGTGAGAGCACTCGCCTTCCCTCGTGTCCTGGGTCAAGTTTTTTGGTCGGCTACTCCGGTTTTACCCTCCCTCTCCCCCAAAACCAACATTTGATTTGATTTTTGACTTGGTTTTACTATCCAATCAGAAAGCCAAGCAAGTAAACGTAGCCGGCGCCAAGTGCGGGAAAACTAGAGTAACAAAGCATCCGATTGGTTGAAAAATCACAGAAATTGCGTAATTAAGACAGTCAAGTGAAAACTGCTCTATCAAGTGATTCTTGTTAAACCAAGACTAAAGGAATCACAAAGCCAATCCGTTCTGAAGGAAAGACCGTTCAGCAAACCACACATCGAAGTAAATCACCATCTGGTTTACTAACCAATCAGTCACAAGTCGCAATTAGTTTTAGTTTTGCAACTGACTGGTTGAAAAGTTCACACAACTTTTCTGATCCAGTCACAGAGCACATCGCCTTGCAAATTGCCGTGGATTCTTGCTCCAATATCATGATCATTATCAATAATTATCAATAATATTGATTATCATAACAAAACAGTTTATAACCAAAAAATAATAATCTCCCCCCAGTGTGCAAATGGGACATAAAAAGACCGCATTTTGTTGCATGTACCTTCTCGTGTGAATTGGCGATCCTGCCCTGGTCGATCTACATCCAGTAGCTCATATGGTGAAGCAAAATAAGCCAAGCGCATTCGGCGACCTATAAACAAGCCAAAGGAAAAAGCTTATTCTCTAAATTATTATTAACAATACACAATGCATTTTTGGAATCTTTGATTTTGGAATTTTCACCCTTTTATCTCTTAAAATAAGACTAGAACTTGCCTCCTTGTCTTGGAGTGACAAATCCCACTGGACTGTGCATAATGGCTTCACTTGAACTCAAGTCTGTGCTGTTGAAATCCAAACAAACAAAACTGAAATACTGGAACGTTTCCGAACAAATTCACCAAAAACGTAATCATGGTAGGTCAGTAATTACGTCCCTTCATTGCTCAATTCATAAATTAAAATAATTATTTCTATTCCAGTGTAATCACTGATGAAGTAATCAGTCGACTCTATTAAGGAGCAAAATAGCAATTCAATTAAAAAAATCTTAATTTCATGAATGTGTTCTTTGTTACCCAAAGAGGGTTGCCATCATATTGATATCTGTTTCAACTGCTTTCAGAGCTGCAAGAAACTTGGGTTTTTGAAATCTGAAATGTTTGAAAACAATAATTATTATCAAACTGTTGTATACAGATTAAAAAAAAAGATAAAAAAATGGATACCTAACATAATGAAATGTTTGAAAAATCAAAGATGAAAATCTCACGTGTCACGGGATAACTGGTACAGGTCACATAATCCTTGTAAATGACACAAAAATTCATCATAATCGCCTTCCCTGAGGAAAAAATACTCTTGTTGTGGGAAAAAAAGCCTTTGAACATAACATGACAAAATCACTTAACAACAAGTTAGATCATGGCCAAAGAACCAATCCTAAAAATAAAATTGCTGATGCTTAAATACCTTAAAATTCTTGTTAACTCAGGACAACTCTGCCAATAAAGAACAGGAAAGCTGTTAACTTGGTGCAAAAACTTTGACAGCATACATCTTATTCAAAGACTGGCGATGAGAGCCAAATGTGAGATTTTTTTAGCTGGACCATGTAAAATGCTTCTGTGGAAGGATCTTTGAAGTTATTTATTAAATGAATACCCAACATCACTACAATCACACAGCATGTGCACAACCAGAGCCAGTCCCTAACCACACTTTTCAAAGAAAAACATCTAAAGTTCTAAAGAAATGAAACAAAGAGGCACTTGATCTTTTTTATCAGAGCCATACCATCATTGTTCAAAACCTGTAGCATGGGATTGCTGTTTGCATCAAAAATACAAAGAATGCATAGTACTTTGGCAGAAAGTGTACCAAAAAGGCCCAGTACATACCTCTTACTAACCGAGTTGGAGGGCCGTACTGCAAGTTATGGCCCACATCTTTTTCAGTTCAATTTATGGCTCCAGTCCGAAGCAAGAGGGCTGTGAATTGAACTGGAAAAAACAAGGAGCTGTAACTTGAAGTATGAGCCCAGAAAACAAGGTTAGTAAGATAATGATTATAACTTTTGGTAAACAAATCAAACGGGAAAGCACACTCTGAAATTTACCGGGTCGTACTGTAGAATACGGCCGCTAAATTGGCCAATCATAGTGCGTGTTCTATCTGAGAGATACAGTAACTTGTGTGAAAAATAATTTTCACTTTATCCATGCTACAGAATTTGCATTAGAAAGTTCAATAGAACAGACTTGGCCAGAGAAAGATACACTGTAACTGTGGAGTTAATGGGGTGTAAGACTGACCATTTGAATTCCCTGATGGCAATGGTTTTGTAGTTAAGGGTCTCACCCCATAACACATTTCAGATTCACTAACCTCTGGGTCCCCAGTGTGTGCTACTTTTACTTCAGAAACAGTTCCATCAGCTTCCATTCGCACCTGCACCCAATAAACAGCAGAAAAAGCTCAAGCTTCCCAGCTTTTTGCTTCAGCCACAATATAGGACAAATGGAACTTCACCAAAACAGCCTACATGTAGACTCCATTTGAACAATAAAATAAAAGGAACTTTGATATTTACATGGTGGCATTTAAGACGTCATGCTTAATATTATTTGGAGCTGCATATGGGCAGAGACAATTGAAGAGCTGAACGCAAAAGCATAGAGTGACTTTTTCTTGCCAAATCCCACCTAAATCTCAAGCAGTAAATAATGCATAACATCTCCAGTAGACAAATAGGGAGACAGCATGGCCCAGTGGTTAGGGCGTCGGACTTGAAATCCCAGGTTCAATAATTCATCAGAAATGCCTAATCATCTGCTTTAAACAACATGAATGATGTGTTTCACTATTCACAGATTGGTATTTTATTTTCTGGCGGCCTTCGTTTTCGGGTCTTCCGTCTTTGTTTTCTGCACACCCCAACTAGTTGGCTATTATTTCACAAAGCACGGTTGCAGAGTTCTATTTGGGACCACAGAGTACAAAGTCAGTTGACAATCAGAGCAGGATTTGAACCCAGAGCATCTGCATGCAAATCCAGTTCCCTATAACCACTGATACATACCACCTCGTTTCTCCAGAGAAAGAAAGAAAGACAGACAGACTGACCGACCGACCAACCAACCGAAAGAGACAGAGACAGAGACAGAGACAGAGACACAGAGAGACAGAGAGACAGAGAAACAGAGAGAGAGAAACAGAGATAGAGACAGAGACAGAACCATTCCTGAGTTCACTTTGGCCTCCTAATTTTCTCACAGCTGGTTTAAAATAAAAATAATAAATTACTAATATGTGAACTCTTTCCTTCAAATGTAAAGTAAAACCACCATAAAGAGCTTGTAATTGGCATTGCTTTAAAAAAAGAGGCTAAAGATAACTCAGAAGTGGCCAATTATGCAGGTTGAAATTACCTCAACATAAAACATGTCTGAGTTAATGAAGACATCTCTACCATTTTCAATGAATTTCAGGCTGCAAAAACAGGGCAAAACAGTCTTGAGAGAACTGCAGCAACCTCACAACCAAAAATCTATTTGGCTCCATGATGACAATAACAAAACATCTCACCCAACTTTCTTTGTGATAGCCTCAAGTCTTTGAGTAACAACTTTGATTGATTTCTCTGCACAAAATCCGAAATACAATTAATTAAATTTTAACCAGTACACATAAAGAGTGGTACAGTGTGCACCAGCATATATATATATATGAAGAGCTATGATTCAAATTGCTTCTCTAATTACTCACTGAACAAAAAATACCGCCAAAAAACTATTGCAAGAACCAAGCAAAATGCCTTCCACAAGAACTCTTAAATCCCTCCATCATGAGTACCTGTCATAGCACTTTGCAGCTTGTCCAAACAATCTGAAATATAGTTTTTTACAGGAGCTAGGTTTTCAACTTGCTGTTGTCTTTCCTATAAAGAAAACAACATACAAAACAATAATTATTACTAATACATAGTTGAAGGGCTATGGGCAAAAATGTCCTAACTAACTTTTGCACGATTTTTAATTTCCCAAAATCACTGCCAATTTCCACCGAATCAACTGCACTAAAATTACAAGGTGAACATTCCCATGCTATATATGCCAAAAATAAAGGCAATCTGATGAAAAGCAAGAAAAAAATTTCTTTTTTATCTGTATTTTCATATTTTCTGGCTCTTGTGCCCCCCCTCCCCCCCTTTCCCCAGGACCCAGAAAATTGCTTTTATTTTCCTTCATTATTTTGTTTCACATCACTTAGGATAGGTAATTCCATAACTTAATTTCCGTGTATTGCGCGAAATTTGGCCACAATTTTGCGAAATCACCAAAAAAACAAGTCAGATACGACATTTTTGTTCTGAGCCCTTCAATTATTATGGACACTCAAATTGCTGGCTGGACGCTAGATCATCTGGAATGCCATCCTTATCACTTCAGCTCCTTAAAAGGTAATCCTACTTCAAAATCAATCCTTTTAAACCTCTCCATGGTGGATGTCTCTGTCTACAACATCAAAGAAATCCAATAGAAAGAGGGGGTTCCCATGGCCATTTTTGGGCATCAAGGCTGTAGAGCACAGGTTTTAAAAAGCCTACGGTGGTCCAGGAGGTTCTATCATTTACAAAAACGGGACAGAGGCAACAAGATATAGGCTTTATTTTGTCACAAGCACATCAGTCTCAATGTCTTCCACTGAAGCCTCAATAACCTCACTGGAATGTACATTTCATGTGAGTATTGAAAATCTGGACAATAACAAATTCATCAAATCTGGATGTCACAGAGAAAGACATTTTCTTTCAATATGTAAAATAATAAACACGAGTCTCCATACTCCTTTGGGAAGAAACAGCCATTTACCTTTTCCAGGAGAAAAATCCTAAACATAATCTGAAGTGTTTTGAACAATTGCAGACATTTGTGCATCTGCTACTGATGCAAAGAATTATGCCCAGCAAAGAATCCACATTGCAAAACAGGAGAATGTCCTTGACCACTTTCATTTCAGGACATTCGTCACCAGGGGCCCATTTCTCGAAAGCCCCGGAAATTTTCGGCCGTATTTCAGGTGCCACAATTCCCTCCGTATCTTGAAAAGGAAGATGTTTTAAGCCATGAAACTTTACTGTTGGTGTGCTCTTTGCTATCTTCAAAGCACATTAACAGACCAGATTTTCAGAATAAGCGGATCATAGTTTTGCAATTAATTGCTTTTCAGGCCCGTTAACTTTTCGAGACTTTCGAGAAACGGACCCCTGAACCTAGTTGAATGGCCCAGCTCCCACCAGTCTCCTGTAGCTCAGTGGTAGAGCATCTGAATTACAGCTGTAGTCATCAGAAGGTCACAGCTTTGACTCCTGTTAGGATCACTTGGGTTTTTTTATTTCTGAATATGCTTGCGTCATTACCAATCAATTCATCACTACTTTCATTCTCTTGGGTCTGAATTTTTCCTTCCTTTTGAAGACATAAATGCATGTAATAAAATGGTGCTGCATGCATACAAGGCATACAAGCAAAAGACTACCACTAACCAAAGAAGCTCGTATCGCTTTAGCAGGGTCAGGCCAACTTGCACAGCTTTGGCATTTTGACCGGATGCTGTTAAGCAAATCTGTAAATTTGCTGTGCTCAGAGTAGAAGTTGAGCGATCCAAATGCATGTACTGTTCAGAAGAAAAGTAGTGATAAATACAACAGTATTCATGAAAATTAATCAAAAGCTGTTAAACGCTTTAACACTACATCACTAAAAATTTATTTATACAACTTGCCACCATGTGACAACACAACCTTATCACAGGAAATGCAACAAAAGACTATAATGTACAAGTCTGTATGCCACCCCTTCCCCAGGCGATGTGACTTTTTGGAAAAACCTAAGGTCAAATACCCCATCATGTCCCTAGCTAAAATGGTCAAATGCTATCAAAGCTATCAAAGCTATCAAAGGGTAAAAATGGGCAAATCCAAAGAGAAGGACAGAGAGGTTGTTGTGACAATTAACATGCACACAAACTGCGTGGTGTGTCATTAAAACCTTTGATGTTCTTCACATACGGGGTAAGTTCAGAAATTATTTGCCTTTTAAGATAAACTCCTAAAAACTGACAGCTCAAAACCACTTTTGCAATCTAATTATTCCCATTCCAAAAAGAAAACAGTGCTTTTCACATTTGACAATGAACAAGTGATTAATCAGTGGTGTGGAAGGCCACACGTTACAGAGAGCTTTACACTGTAGGTTGTGGCTGTCTACGGGAAAATTCTTGTGTAGTCAAATGCTTGTTCTGACAGTCATCACTCCCTGGTCAATTCCCAAGCCTATAGAGCAGACCTTTGAGCAGATCATTGGCACTGCGATCGATCATTAAGTTGACTCAACAATGATGACGCAGACAGAGCTACTATTGTATTAATAAGATCTTGAGAGTTAAGGTGTGTAGGTGTAATGCTCCTATCAGTGCTAACCCCAGAGAAATTTGACATTTGCACAAAAGCCAGAATCAAATTCCTCATCCCCGAGCACCCACATGTAATTATTGATGTCAAACTCACCACCCCTGTGCACCTACTGAATGTGGAATTCCAGGTTCTATCAGGCTTCCAAAATGGTGGCCATGTCAAATTCCTGATCCTGGGGCAAAATGTACCTGGCAAAATACCTATACAGGGGAGGGCTCTGACTCAATTTTCCGTGGGTAGCCCCCAACCCCATCCTGAGCCACTCAAAGATATACCTTACTCGTCCTTTGAACATCCAATTCGACTGACGAGCCGCCGAGCCGCCGAGCCATCAAGCCACTCAAAGATATATCTTACTCGTTCTTCAAACATCGAATCTGACTGACGATCGAGCCGCCAAGCCACTGCGGAATAATTTACGGCTTCAAAAATGGCCCTGTATTCTATAGTTGCTCCGTAGTGCCTATTGTTATGTGCTTCGTTCTTCAAGAGATTCAGCCTAATTTGCATGCGGTGGCCCTGCCTGCCCCTGCCTGGCCCTGTACTCTGTAGTTGTAGCGAAGTTTCTGTGA
>BLFK01000907.1:181315-199627 GCA_014634185.1 Astreopora myriophthalma
CCCCCAATGCGCCAATCAAGAAATGAAAGCCCCCGACTGAGTGGAACCACTTCACCTTTGAAGTCATCATGTTCCTTACACAAAAGTTCAAGGTGATTGCCTATAAACAGAACTTGATATAGACTTCCAATGAAACTTCGCGCACTGTTGTAACAGTCAAGGTGATGATAAAAATGTACTTAAAAGAAGGGGGGACATCGTATTCGTTTCTACGGTACGATATTGACGAATACTTCTATTTGGGTCCATGTTGACGATACCCGCGAACACTATGGAATCTATTTTTTCTTTAATATAGCCTATCATATCACGCAGAGTCTGACTTTATTCCAATGTTTGTCGTGTAGGGTTGCAGTTGGAGTTCCATCTGAAACTGTAGTTAGAAAAATGAAGCAGTTGAACGCCCGGCCACAGACATGTCTGGCTTTCTAATCCCGGCAGTAACTGGATCTTCCGTGCAAAGGTGCCAGGGCCAAGTACAACTTTTTGCTTGAAAAAATTTGGCGCTTGAATGATCCGCTTCCCAAGTTCTTCAGTCCTACTACTGAATAGGATCTTCCCGGCTCACTCAGTGCAAACCGCCCCTTAAAGGGCACATTGGGAGAAACATTCTTCACGTCATTTTGGAAGGTATTGAGAGAATATTCAATGAATGAAAATCGCAAGCTAATGAGCCGAGCGACTTAGTCAGTGGTAAAGTGTACTGATTGAGGTTGAGTCAGCTATGAAGCAATTTGCGTCAACTGGTAATGGTCTAATTTGTTAAGTTTGTTTACTCGGGTATCAAAAGCTTAACAGAGTGAAGGACTTGGGGAAGAAATCATGAATACAGACAACATTTCAAACGCAATGAATGGAAAGGTGGTTAAAAGAATACCAAAAAGAGACAATGGAAGTTGCTCACGTCTTCAACTGATTTGAACAGTTGTAATTCCCTCAAAATAACATTGATTACGGGATTAGTTTCGCCATCGTAATTTTGAATAACGCAGTTGTTATCTTAACAATGGAGATGCAGTTACGTAAAAGAGTTTATCCGAAAGTAAACACGCAAAAGGCCTAAAAAACGTTTTATGTAATGTTTAAAAAACGGGCAGCAGTGTTTTATCGGGTTTAAAAACACGAGGCGTAGCCGAGTGTTTTTAAACCCGATAAAACACGTGCTGCGAGTTTTTTTTTAACAGCTCCAAAAACATTCCACAAAAAGCGTGTCCCTCTGGAGTCTGAACAATGGCTCAAACTGTGAGAGGAAAATTATTAGCATACAAGAAAAACAAGCTATGCCTTATTACTATTCTTTATATAAAGAATACTAATAGGGAGTATTTTATCAGCTGATAAAACACCGCAACTAATAAGGAGGAGGTTTACCGATATAAAGTCACTGCACGTGATGTACTATCGATCATTTGATAGGTCAATGGGCTTATCAATTATTAATGAGTTTTGGAATGAACTGTAAAGATCTAGATGTGAAATTAAAAGGTGTCCAGTGACATGTAGAACTTAAGATATTATGAGTGTTAAAAATTGATGAATGTGAAATATAGAAATGGAAATATTGATTCTTTGCGCAGCATTCACCATAACCGATAGCTAGCCGATCGACTGACGTCGCACTGACCTCTCGCGGTTACGGCATATGAGAGCAAAGGGTTTCTTAATAAGGAAAGGAAGCAATCGGGGCCGACAGAAAGACAACATTCTTACAAGCAGTTTCCTTGTTGTTGATTGATTTTTATTTTATTGTATTTGGCTTATTGATTACGCAAAGGCAAGTACCGAGTTTAAAGCTAACGTTGTGGACTGATATCGTGCTTTATTAACTGATATCAATAACAGCCGCCATAATCTTTCATTTCCGAACAGTTCGTTTAAATCTCATTTCGAAAAATGTTCAGTGACTGAAACTTTTGATTGGTTAGACAACAGTCCAGCAGTCAAGCAAACTCGGTTTTCTGAAATTTTGGGACGACA
This sequence comes from Astreopora myriophthalma, assembly GCA_014634185.1. Classification (NCBI taxonomy): domain Eukaryota; kingdom Metazoa; phylum Cnidaria; class Anthozoa; order Scleractinia; family Acroporidae; genus Astreopora; species Astreopora myriophthalma. The sequence goes on from BLFK01000907.1 coordinate 183,293, forward strand.
TTAGATTACAAAATAAGGTCGTCCCTGTTGAGCAGAGTACTTTGTTCTTCCTCAGAATTGGTACTGCTGTACTCCAACGAATCCGAGCTTTCTCGACAGTGTTCAACACCTTCAAGAAAGGAATGAATTCTTTCAGCAAGGGTAATATCACCTGTACTTAGACTTCGTCTTCGTGATGGAAATCGCTTCTTGTCTTGTAAACTACTTACGTCCAAAAATTCTGTGCTGTGACAAATGTCTTCAAGGAGTTTATGGTCATCAGTTTCAAGAGTGTCATTACTTTCAAGTGAATCCAGGTTCACGTTCAACTCAACATCTTCAACTATTTTCCGTTCTCCAAATCGCAGTTCGCCGTGTGAGTGAGCCCTGGTACGAAGACAATTGTGTAATTCAACATTCCCTGCCTTAATCTCCCCAGTTCTAAAGTGCCTTTTACACCGAGGGCTGTTCAAAGTTATCATCGGCAGCTGCGCCGGATTCTGCTCGTTTTCTTCGCAAATGAACTGTATATTTGGAACCGACCTGCTTAAATCCATTCCAGTAACCTTTTTTCTGTCGTTTTCTCTCTGGCCTGGAAGCTTAGGCAGATGAAAACCATTTAAACCTTCAGTTCTTTGAAATGTAGCTGTGTCCACGGATTGCGCTCGACAGAGAACAGTTTTCCTCAAACTGTTCTGCATACGTAACTTGACTCTGTTTCTCTCGACCATATGTCCCTTTGCAATGCTGTTTTTTAGCATTTCAATGTTACGGTGCTGTATGTCAAGTCTCGCCTTCTCTCGGGCGTTCATGATCTCTGCGCGCTCCCATCGATCAAAACTCGCACAGAGAAACGCGTGCTTCAAACTCTTTTCTTTCGTCATCAAACTGGCATTCACGTTGGAGGATTGCATCCTGTCTTTATCGGGTGTGGACCTCAGTGTAAGGTTGATTTATCTAAGTCGTACGCAGTCAAGGTTGTTTGCTCAACAGTGTTCCCGATGTTTCCAAAACAGAAATGCTAGGATTTGTGCGGGTTGCGACGACTAAGATCCGAGGTCAGTGGTCGCGCCACGCTGAAATTGATCTAACCCGACGCAAAAGGATTAATCAACAAATTAGAAAATTCGATCAGTCACTCACGCACTTGCGTGGAACGAAAAAACAACTCAATACAAGCTGTTTTCTTTAAGTGGAACAGGCAAAACCTTTTGCACAGGGTAATAAATTTACTTTCGCAGTTGACAACCGCATAATGTATTAGTCAAAGTGTTTAAGCTTATTTTTGCTTGTCGATTCTAGATTATTCGCTCGTTTTCGAAAGTTTGCCTCTGTATTCAAACTTAACAATAGCTCAATAAATGACAATAGCTCTCAAGTGACACACCATTGTCTTCTCTAAAAAGGCATGAAAATGGTATAGATTTAATGACGTCATATTTTGTAAGTCACCCGTAAACCATATGCAATTCTTTGTCTCATGTCAAGTCTTATGTTTTTAAATGAGCTGAATAAAAAAACTTTAAAATTCTAGATGCACGAGAATTTAACTTAACTTGATTCCCTACAAAAAAAGACTTGTACTATAACATGTTGCAATAAGTTAAGGGGATGATAAAACTGAATAAAAAGTTGAGTCACCATTCTCGTTTGCATGGTACGATGCTGACGAATGCTCCTTTGACAAAAGCCACGCATATCAATTCTGGAAGGTTGGCTTCGGTTTTTTTCAATATAAGCTGTGGTATCATACAAAGTCCATTTTTGTTTTTGTTTTTTCACCTACATGCCAGAAAAATGTGTTTCAATCGCTTTGTCAATATGGTCGAGAAAGGAGAAAGCAAATCGTGATTTTTAAGAAGATTACGACTTTTTTAATACTAAAAGACATGTTTCGATGTTACGAACATCATCGTCAGTTACAAAATATTTGGAAAAAACCGTTAGGACTATATAACAACTAAGTGAGACATGCATAATTAATATGATAAAGTGACAAAAAATTGATTACATATTTGAGTGAGTACAAAGTGTTGAAAAGAATATAAAACCTAAAGCGTAAGTGTCAGGTTGACGTGGTAAACTAGTTGGTTTAAATTGGGCTTTTCCCAATTTATATGCATAGCCTCCTTAAGTTTAAGCTGAAATTTAGTGGGGCAGAATCAAGGATTTCGAAACAATCCGCAGAGCAAGATTGACGACAACGTTCTGAGCTTTGTAGGTGTTTGAATGCTACCACAGCATTGAGCACTTACATATTTGAGTGAGTACAAAGTGTTGAAAAGAATATAAAACCTAAAGCGTAAGTGTCAGGTTGACGTGGTGAACTTGTTGGTTTAAATTGGGCTTTTCCAATTTATATGCATGGCCTCCTTAAGTTTAAGCTGAAATTTAGTGGGGGCAGAATCAAGGATTTCGAAACAATCCGCAGAGCAAGATTGACGACAACGTTCTGGGCTTTGTAGGTGTTTGAATGCTACCACAGTATTGAGCACTTTATGCCAAGGTAGACTCTACCTCCACATTTATATATATATGTATACGTGGATAATCTGAGACAAGACATCAATAAAAGATTGCTGCATCATCACCGATTTGAACGCAACAATCTTACCAAACGCGAAAGGGCAGCTTTAAAACGATTGAGAGCCAATCCCGACATTATTATAAAACCAGCAGACAAGGGAGGGGCTACGGTAATTTTAAACAAGGAGGACTATATTGCAGAAGCAATGCGGCAACTCAGTAATAAAGAATATTACAACAAATTGGACACGGATTTAACACGACATTATGAATGTATCATAAACCAAGGAATCAGTGAACTGAAAAACAATGGGGACTTGGAGATGGAAACAGGACAACTTCTAAGACCTCTAAACTCGAGAACTCCAATTTTTTACATGCTCCCAAAGATCCACAAACCAAACAACCCTGGGCGACCTGTTGTTTCATCAGTAAACAGTCACACAGAAAAATTATCCGCATATGTGGACGAGTTCTTGAGACCATTAGCGGCAGCGTTACCATCGCACATAAAGGACACTACAGATTTCATCAAGCGACTAAGAAGAATCGGTAAAGTACCTGAAGACAGCATATTGGTTACATTGGACGTATCTAGTCTATACACAAACATAGAAACAGAGGATGGACTACTACTTTTTTGTTGAAGTAGAACTGACAAGAGCGGTACAGAACCAATCCTCGGCTAAAACCCTAACCTGGCTACTAGACAAAGTACTGAAATTGAATAATTTCACTTTTAATAACCATAATTTTATACAAGTGAAGGGTACAGCCATGGGTACCAGGGCTGCACCGAATTATGCTAACGTGTACATGGGTCGACTGGAAGACAGATTTGTTTACGGTACACAGTGGTATATTCATATTATTGACTGGATCCGTTTCATCGATGATATATTCCTAATTTGGAAAGGAGACAGCGATTCCCTCAACGCTTTCATAGAACACCTAAACAGTGAGGTACCATCTATTAAATTTACACATGAGATATCTTCTACATCAGTCAACTTTCTCGATACCAAGGTCATAAAAGACAGTAACGGCAACATAAGCGCGGACGTTTACCAGAAACCAACAGATACGCACCCGTATCTCCATTGGATGTCAGCACATCCCCCACACTTAAAACACAGCATCCCACATAGCCAAGCATTAAGACTTAGAAGGATCTGTACTTCAACGAACGTATTAGAACAAAGGATAAGGGAATACTCGGAGTATTTTGTTGCCTGTGGTTACAAAAGAAACAAAGTATTACCAGAAATGAACCAAGTTCTCAAACTAACACAGGAAGAGAGTTTGCAACCAAGGGAGAAGGGAACAAACAGCCGGATCCCCCTAGTAACTACATACAACCGACACACTTTGTTCATTTCTGGAATAGCTAATCGAAACTGGCATTTCCTTCAGTCTAAGGAGAGATTAGCCAAATTCTTCAAGGAAAGACCACTCATTGCTTATAGACGACCAAAAAGCCTTAGAGACATGCTAGTGAGCTCTAAACTGAGTAGCAAAACAGTTAAGGATAAGGCTTACACAAAGCACGGTTGCGGACCGTGCAACAAACCAAGATGCAGTTGGTGTTTACTCATAGAGAAAACCACCACGTTTACAGGCACCAATCAGGCTGATAGGACGTTTGACATTCTCCACACAGTGAACTGCCAATCAGCGTTTGTCATTTATATCATTGAATGCAGGATATGTAATCTACAATACGTAGGGAAGAGCGAGACAACTTTTAACCGACTTACGACTTAATAACCATAGAAATCATATTAAGAGAGGTTTTAGCGGGTGCGAACTAACAGAACATTTTTTACACAACTCCAGAACCCATATCTTTGAAAGAGACACAAAGATAACGATAATCGAAGAAATTAAGCGGCATGAAATGCATATTCAACGGAAGAAAGAGATACTCCGCACAAGCGAGGTTTTCTGGCAAAAGAAGCTCATGACGCTCCAGCCTAATGGACTTAATAAGAGAATACTGAATGAATACTGAATACTGCTAGAACTAATGGTGGCATCAATTTGTTTCCCAACCTCGAACCCAGGCTCTCTCTTTCCTCCCTTTCCTTCAGATACCACGCAGCTGTTTACAACCTCTAATTTCATCGGATCTGGTTAGGACGCAGCTCTATTGTTTTTAGGGTCAGGGTTCATTGTTTCTGTTGTTTTTTTCAATGGTTCTATTGTTTTCTGAGCCAATCGCGTGGGCTGTTGCAATAGCGGCGAACTGACCCCATTCCTTTCTCGACGACAAGGGAGAAAGCTGCGCTCAGCCGGACTATATTACTTCATGACGTCATTGACTTCATTACTCCTCGGTTAACATGAACTTTCCCCTAATCATAACAGAGATCTGTCTTTCTTACAATATTTCCTTGATACCATCCAGTTATCACGTTGGTAAGAATAAACTAAGTCGGCGTAACGCACATTAATTCTGAAAAAATCTATTCTTTTGTTTCCTATCGATTACCACTCAGAGGTAATTCACTTATTCACAATTTTGTGTTTAAATAAACCAGTTTACCACGCGGAAAACGGCAAGTGCAATCATAAGAATTATCATTATCATAGTTGTTCACGCTGGCGGCTTTCAATTGAGTGTCGTAAAAATCAAAACCAAGGTAATTGCTTCGGTCCATCTCAACAGACGAACCAATCATAATGCAAAGCTGTAATAATAATGCAGCCGGGGTTAAGCGCGGTTAAACGTGTGAAAACAAGTCACAGTAATTAGTTTTGCTGATGCCTCTTATTGGCTGAGAATGTGGCGTGAGATTTTTCAAGCAAAACCAAAGCAATCGCGAAAACATTTTCGACAATCAATTGAAAACTGCTCGAAAGGAGCACATAGAGATGTCTGATATCCAAATGTGCGCAGTTCACGAGATACTGCATTATTGCAGCCATCAGTGTATCGTCGTTAGCCAGTACGAAACGGTACACATTGGTACACATTGGTTTGTTGTAGCCTAGTAAATAGTTTTCGAACTAATGACGTTCTTTAGGAACATTTACATCAATACACTTACAAGACACTATATTTTATCTTGCGAGAACCCATTTTTTCGCTACTTCTGGCTAAATCCCGTTTAGCCGTTTAGTTATCTCTTAATTTCTATTCCCCTGGCATCCGTGTCTCCCAATGACTAACAGCCCTACCCCCGAAGAACACAGTTTACCAAGGTTATTCAAAGAGATAGCAAACAAATACGATGAAAGCAAACAACAGCATCAGTTTGTTGGTCGTAATAACGTTACTGGCACTGTAGGGTTGTTGAACAATATCATACTCGTTGCATAAATCATTTTTACAGCAATCTACTCTGCACGAAGCATTATGCATTTCCTCAAAGCTCTGACATAAGACAACTTCTAGTTCTTTACATGCCCAGCTAATGGCGCAGTCTTTGATTTGCACTTTTTTCTTGCCATAAGATGCACTCATTGAGAAGCAGGAGTCATACTCGTCTCCGAATTCCACGCTTAAGGAACAGTCCACTTCAGTCATTCGCCTTCTGCAGCTGGGATTATTTTCAGTATCATGGCATGCGAAACAGCGTATGGATTGGCCTGAGAAGAGAGGAGAAGATACAGTATATCAGCATGTCGCACTTGAATTTTACGGCACATTTACTTAAGGATTCTGTACTCAAGTTTTCACTGAAGGCCGAATTTGGCTGAACCCGATGCAGTGCATAAAATCTACAAGAGTGCCCGCAAAAATTTTGCTCAAACAGCGGAAAACGAACAACACTTGCATGACTCGAGCAAGGGCTCACTTGTAATACACCGCTCTTGAGAGGTCCTCGTTTTGAATTATACAGCTCTCATTGCCGAGGTCTCTTCTTCCCGTGCTCTGTAGAGAGACCCTGGGAACGAGTTTGCTTTGAAGTCTGTTATTGTTTGGGAGAGGAACTGATCTGTGTAGAAGATTCGATTGATGAATATCTCATAACAGCCAAGTATGTATTTCGGGCAGCAGTTAGAGGGAAGCGCATGCGGACGCACAACGCGAGAACACTTATTATTAGAAATAGGCTCTAGACGCTTAGGCTTAACGGGACACTTCATGATGGATATCAAAATTGAGCCTGCATCTAATTGCTTGCATTTCTGGACATAGAGAGCTGGATGTGAACGAGTTTTTGGATCTTATAGTTCTTATTGAACAGGAGAAGAAACGAATGAACTGGGAAAATGGTCAAAGACTGCTGGACTTTCCTGCAGAAAATAATCTTTTTTTAAGCAAAACTTTTTTGGATCATAAAAATATTCGCAAAAAGACCAGGATGTCGCCTGAAAGACAAATTGCAAATGAACTAGATTATAACTGTTAGTATTAACCAAAGATGGAAGCCGTCGATGATGGAATCGAGGGTGTACCGAGGTGCTGATGTCAACAGTGATCACTTCTTGCTTAGGATCAAGCTCAGTGGAGTTAAAGCTTCAGAGAAGGCAAAATAAGGAAGCAAGAAGCACGCCTATTAACATCGATAACTTAAAAACCCCGGATGGAAAGAAGAACTTTCAACTGGAATTGAGGAACAGGTTTGAGGTGCTCAAGGTAGAAGAGAAGGAAGAGGACGAGGCACTAGTAACTCCATGATCGTGGCGTGGACACAGGAAAGGGTCGCTTTAAAACCTCTAGGAAGGAAGTCGAGGGGAAAAAGGAGCAGTGGATAGGAGAAGAGACTTGGAAAGATATAGAGGAGAGACGTATACAGAAGGAAAGAACTTGAACGGCACAAAATGAAGAAGAAAATGAAAAAGTACAAGGAACTGAATGCGAAAGCAATGCAGGCAAGGCCAAAAAAAGAGGTATAGTGGTATGAGGAGAAGGCAAAAGTGGCGGAGGAAGCCAAGCAAAGGCAAACAACACTAAATCGGTATACGAGTTAGTGCGAGAGCTATCGGGAAAACGGGGTAAAAAAAATGATCCTACCGGTAAAAGATAAAAGCGGGAACATCTTAAAAATGCCGGAATACCAAGCAAAGAGATGGGGGCGGAATATTTTAAAGGAGCATTGAATCAACCAATACCGCTAGAAATAGCCGATGTGAATCTGGATCATAGAGAAGAGTTAGAGATTACCTGTAATGAGGTGATTGTTGAGGAGATTAAACAAGCAATATGGAACTGGAATACGGCAAATCTCCAGACCTAAATGGGATACATGTGGAGATGATGGAACATGTGGACGATGTGACCTTGTGTGCAGGGAAGAAAAAGTGCCGGAAGAGTGCCGGGGTCAATGCCTTGGCTGTAAGAAAACCCACGAAAGGTGATTTGACAGAATGTGCAAGTTGGAGAGGAGCGATTTTATTGCCGGTTGTCAGTAAGATCCTGGTCAACATCATTTTGGCCACAATGAAGGCTGCAATTCGGATTCCGGAGTGGACGGTTCTCGTGTGCACTGAGATGGATCTTAGGAATGTACCGTGATTTTCAGACTGCTTCAATCCACTTCATAGACTTTCAAAAAGCCTTTGATATGGTGCTAATAGGGAAGTTCTGTGGAAGAATTTTAGGCTCTACGGAGTATCAGAAAAACATGTCAGAATTAAGACGTACAGAAAAGACCAGAGCAACAATGCGAGAAAAGATGGGTATGAAGTACAACGCCAAAAATGAGACACGCAGATAAAAAGTGCGTAAGAGATTGTTGAGAATGTGGACACCTTCCAGTAGCTAGGAACCACTGACGTTAAGCCGGGACGGTCCTTGTTCAAACAAGATTTCATTAGAGTTTATAATTTGGATTGGAAAGGCAAATTCAGCCTTTGGGAGCCTTTATAAGGTGTGCAGATGCAAGAAGCTCAAGCTACAGGCAAAAATACGCACCCACGAAGCAACTGTTCTGTTAGTATTGCCCAATGCTAGCGAGCTTGGCAGCTTACAGGCAAAGACAGCAAGAAACACGATGCTTTTCACCACAAATATGTAAGAAAGATAATGAAGATTTCTTAGGTTGAACGAGTGAGGAATGTAGAGGTGCGGGAGAGAGAGAGAGCTGAGTAGACGGTTTACCAACGGAAAAGATCCGAAAGAGTAGATTTTTAGGGTTGGGATATGTTAGAAATTTAGAGCTGGGACGAGCTGGAATGTAGAGTTGGGACGAGTGAGGAAAGTAGAGTTGCAGGAGAGAGCTGAGCAGAGTTTACTGATGGAAAAGACCCGAAAGAGTAGATTGTCATGACTGGGACATGTTATATGAATGGGTGATGGAAAGTTGCTAAAGTGAGCAAGTGATTGTAGCCAAAAAAGAAGGAGGGAAGCAAGACTGTGGAGAACAGTTGAAACGATCTGAAGGGGGCGGGGCGTACGTGGAATGATGCCAAACTAATCGCGATAGATAGATCAAGCGCAGGAATCTCGTGGGATATATGTCCGGACAAAAAATGTTCGACACTAAAGCCTTGCGCCTTTTTTTTGGGAGGGGGGGGGGGGAGACTTGAAATTTTAGCCACTGCATGAAGGGGGCCCGCGCAGGCATAAATAGAATTTGATGTAATCGAATTAACAGCTGTCATGGGAACCGTTCGCCTAACCTAATGATTTCATTCCTCGAATTCGAACCGCGTGCGGCATGATAGCGTGATCTCCTTGAAAGTAATGAGTGGTTTTATGCAATCAAATCCATGCCTGACCGGATAAGAGAAACTTTATCACGTCGATAAGTATTTACACAGCTAGCCCGCTAAACACCAGCACGAAATACTAACCAATAATCCACAAAAATATCAGCACTTTTAAGGGAATCTTTAAGGGAAGTATTCACAACTTGTTCGATCCTTAGCCGGGGCACAGTTAAGTTGGGTACATTTTATTTGTTGACACGCGCACCAAGCCAGCTCCCGAAAATGCGACAGAAATCAACCCAGCCAATCAAGAGAAAAGTCGCTTACTTTCATCGGATTTCGATCACAGAAAACGAGTCTGTTTTACCAATTACCACAAGGGTGACATGTGCGGAAACAATTTGTCTCAGCCAATTTTATGGGGGACATGTATTTGGATCAGCTCCTATCGCGGATTTCAATAAAAGTATAGTGGCCCCATTCGATGCAATTACTGTAGTCTTCCACTACATTTTTATTACATTAGGTAAAGCGATCATCAATCAATACAGGAGATTACGTTTTGCCGAGTCCATGTCAAGAAAACACGAAGAGCGCTTGGAAAATCTCCAAGCGCATGGAGATTTCCGCTTCGATTCCCGCTACTCTTGAGTAGCGGGAATCGAAGTATTTCATGATCAAGATGAAATACAACACATCTTCCAGCTATTTTCTTGACACCTGTTGTCTTGACAGTTCTTCCAAAAACTTAAAGTTTTCCCGAGATTCATTCCTTTGAAGGGAGTGTCAGTAAAAACACCTATAAAGTAATAATTTTTATGTTAAAAAAAGTGGATTTGGAAACGCTTTTACGAATTATCAAGAGGTGTTTCCCATTTGTTCAAGCTAAAGGAAAGGGCAATTATAGATGGTGTTTTATACACAGGAAATGGCACAGAATGACACGCTTTGACTGAACGTAGCTTGCACTGAAGAGTTCTGTGAACGCAACACCAGATTAATCACTGATAAACTGCAACTGATATACCCAGGTTAGCGTCACGAAAATGTCTAATGTTGAAAATATGACTGTGTAAGGAAACTTAAATCGACAACTAACTCAACATTAACAACACTTTTTGGCCCACTTATATGTGACTCTAGGGGAAGCCATGTCGCCTTTGGTGAATATTGAAAAACATCAGACTTCATTGATAAGTGGTCAAGTGGAAATTTCACCGGTTTTACGTCTGTTTATGCGTCGTTCGGATTACACAGCCTGATTTCCACAATCGACTTTGATCTGCCACGGTCTTCGTTTCTCTTCAGTTTTCTTGTTGCCGTGTGAGTTATGTTTAACTGAATGATTACAATAGGATTTCAGCAACAGATCACTACAGAACAATTACTGAACCTCGACGCACAGCAATTAAATCATGATCAGCGCTAAGTCTTGTTTGACAACTGCCATTTCAATAGTCATAATTTGGGATTTTATCGAAAGGTAGTAAATCAGAACTTTTTTGTAGCGCAATTAAACAGCTGAAAAGAAAAAAGCTCACTATATTCTTTACTTCTAACGGTTTCTTCTAAAGTAGAAACAAACAAAATGCTTTAGCCAAATCAAGTTCAACGGTGGTGACGCATGCGAGGTACGGACAAAAAAACAAATGGAAACTAATTAAGCCTGTTCGGTAAGAAAGTTGACGAGACCTTTCGGCAGCGTTACGTCGTCAGCTTAAAGTAAGCTCCCACAAGATCTATTCGAGCCTGCTTCGAGGAAAACAAACGGCATGATTCGAACAGTTCCTAAGAACTGGAAGAATGCCGCATCTATCACGGCGCGACAGGATAAGCATGGCTGGCTCTGCCAACACGCGGTGATTCGCAAAAGTTGTGGAATAAACGCTGACTTACCTTGCGTTATAGTTAGAAGTAAGCACGCAGAGATGTTTAAGAGCAAGGCTGTCTTCATTTCCTCCCGCAAATGATGACGATTCGTCTGAACCTAAATTGCATTAAACAGAAAAACCGTCAACGACCGTTTTAAATGACAACTGAACAATAGAATTTCCTGACCGGTTTAGAGGATGTTGAATGCAAGTGGAATGGATTGGATTTCCAGTTATCTGATTTCGTCAGTGTTTGACACGTATCCGATCGCGTGATGTTATTCAATGAACAGTCTCAATTTTTCACTTCTCCTTCCAAACCCTGGTTGAAAAAAACGAAGTTTCTTAGTTCATTATTCTCTTTAAAAGAGCATCAACATCACCTTAGCAAAGTCAGTTCGCCCGCGCTTATAGTCATGCCGCTCGAAGTTCGAAATGATCGCGTGACTTTTTTTTTCTCTTCTATGCAACAAAGCTACAAGATTGCGTGACAAATCACAATGTGGGCACGCACAACTGGTGAACTGGTGGGCACTAGTAAAGCGATACCTATCGTTGTTTTTTTTCCCTTACTCTAAGTTCTCCGTTATATTTAATCGCTGAGGTGGGTTAGGCCATGGTTACTTTACAATTATTGTGGCTTTATTTTTCTTCGTTTGAGGCACTTTCAAATGGCATTCCACCGAGAGGAGTTTATCTAAATGTCATGGTGTGTAAGCTATCAACGCTGCAATCTCTTCATTTTGTGTGAAAAATTCTGCGCCCGTTTGCGCGCGATACTATCATTCATAGAGTTTATTAGGTTCTCGGCGGTGTACTTCAAGCGGGTTAAAGTTTATCTTGTTCTTAGGCATATTTGAAATCTGTGCCAAGCCGTGACGGGAGCCGTGAAAAAAGTCTGGAATATTCACAGCAAAGGGCAATGAATTGAAAAAACGTTTGATCAGAAAGGGTTTTGGGGTAGTCAGCCTAGGGCATGGTGCTTTACGGTCTTGCTCCAAAACTAATTCGCCCTAATATTGAATGATTCATTCATATTAGGGCGACTTAGTTTTAGAGCAAGATCGTAAACTGAAGCACTATGCCCTAGGCTGACTGATTTCGGAAATCCTACGACAGAATTCTAAAAGTATTTGGAACAGTCGTACGATTAAAACGTACACATTTGCCCCAGAGTGGGCGTGCTCGGGGATCTTGCAACTGGCACATGGCATATCTCAGCTTCGCGAATTCAGGCGCCCGCTTGGTGAGCTATTATCATGTTCAAATCGTCGTGAGTGGATTCTTTTCTTACGTTAATTGCATTTTCCGGATGATAAAAATGAGGTCTACCTGAAATAAAGGCACCATGGCAAGAAAAGTCTAAGGTACAATTTTGAAATTGAAGAAAAAAACTGCTTCAAAGCGTTTTACCAGTTCCCTGTCAAAGGTGATTTTATTGTTTGTAATTTGTTGAGTTCGGAAACTCGATCTCTTGCAAAAGTGAATTTCTTTCCCGTAGTGACTGTTGAAATTTTTTTGTTGTGATAGACCAGCTTGGCACAATCGAGAACTGAATTCACTGCTTGTTTTCGTTAGAAATTGCTGGGGAGTTGATGAACGGAGTATACTAATTTAGTTCCTAATCTACAGGAAATTTGTCACTTTGGTAACCTATCCTTTTCTGCATACAATCGGAACTTGGACATACGAGTAGTCTTGATAAAAGATAAAGACAGTGATTAAGGTAGGCTATTTATCATACCAGTTTGAAATTGCCAACTCTCGATCAGGAGGTATTAGACTTTTGACGCCTTTTCCGAGTTTTCATTGAGATGGTTCTCATCAGTTACAACAAGTTGGCGCTGAAATGAAAAGTGATTGACCTTTCGAGCGATGTCGGGTGTTAAGCATCTGTTGATGTTGCCAATTAACCAATCACGAATCAGTGCCATTTAAACAAATTGAGGCACAGCTTATGCGTGTTCCCGCGCCCGTGGACGCCTCGTGGCCTTCGCCTGATAGAAATATATGAAATTTCGTATAGTTATAGGCGTAACCCGCACTAGTTAAGATTAAAATATTCGTATTTTCATGGTAACATTTTGAACGGGAACACTGATTCCACCAGCGGTAATATCGTCCCCAGTCTTTTTAAATTAATTAAAAATCTGTGCACATTTAACTGAGAAACTAACCGACTATTTTGGCTGTCATCATGTATCATAGAGAAAAGATAAACAGAAGTATCGGGATAACCAACGGCACGCATATACAAGGACCTTGACGTTTTTATGTAGGTAAAGTAACTGACAGTTTTCCGATACCCTGTTCCACACCGTCTTCAAAATCAGTGGACCGTGAGTGTAAGTGTTAGCAGTAATACAATCCAGCGGTATTCTGTGTGAATAATATATCCCATGAGTCTTACGTTAGCCAGTACTGAACACTGAAGATGGCCAATAATAAAAGACGGTTCAGATGTTGCAGTTTCTACACTTGTAGAAATTGCATACGCGTTTTCGCTGAGTTGCCAATTTAATTGAATACTGTGGTATTTATAGGTGAATACAACAACATATCTCTTAGGCATGATTGGAATTTTATCAAGATATTTGAAGGAGAAACGAGATATTTAGAAATAAAATGGGACTTTCCGGAAACATGTCTGGGCGATTTTACGAACTGTTTGTGTCTAAACCGAGGATGAATCGAGAGGCCGGTGCCGTGTTTATGGCTGAATATGCCTAAAAGATTAAAGAAAATACTGAAATAAATAGATACCGTAATTGACCACAAGGCTTTTCAGAAACAGTGAAAGAAACAATACAAATGAACATAACAGCTGCTGGAAAGCAGACCAGTTAGCTATTTTCAAGCGTAGCCGAGAGGAGTTAAACCAGGGATTGCCCAGAACAATTCCAGCTCAGTGATGGGCAGAGCGCGACTTGCGGGATTCAAGTCGAGACTGCATATTTCAAGTCCAGCGCTCTAACCACTCACTGGTCCATGCTGCCTTTACAACGCTGTCTAACTTTAAAGGGTCAGCGCGAATAGTCACTAAGTGATAGCATATCCTGTTTGCGATAACATTTAATGGTAACATTTAACGGAAAGTTTACAGTTTCATTCAGTTGTAACTACGCAGCAGCCCAAATAATAAGACGGATTTACTGCTGTATTAAAACACATTTTCAGTTCCTCATTAATCCGTTTGTTGTTTCAACTAAATTTCGCGTGAAAAACAGGTGTTTGCAATCCAGTCTCGGACGGCAGGATAGAAATATCTGCCGAGACAATACAAAAGACGCAAAATACATTTTAGCAATTGTAATTCCGTGTCAGTCATCAGGTTTAAAACTAGAAAGGGAGGCATGAACTAAATGTAAAAGCATCAGCCATAAATGGTCACATCAATTATAACGCCATGAAATTAAAGAAGAAAATCAAAAGGACTGCACGTTTCCAAACGTTATCTTTCCGGCTCTATTTTCTTTTCCCCTGGCAGTCTCAACTTAAGCGCCGCTCTTCCCGTCTTCCGGTAGGTAACCTGTTATTGCCACCGTTTTAACTAGTTACTTGCGCCACATTTTGGGTGCTACAGCAAAAGTGAAAAAGCTGCACTCCATGCAGCATTCCCCCAGCCGCCACCTGCCCTCCCTACGCCCGCTCCGTTCACGAGTGACTTTATTTCCTTGTTTAAGGAAAACGGTGAGAAGACTGCGTGTTGCCCCCAACAACAACGTCTGTTTTTAACGGATTACCAGAATGCAGAATACCGTTTCCTTAATATTCGTTAATATTCGTGTGAAAAATGGCGGGTCACAGCGTGCGTGTTAATTAGCTGTTGAAGACGCTCTGGAGCTGCTAAATGGAAAATCTAATCGGATGTAAATGAATATAGGTCTTCTAATGGATCAGACAGGATTAGTCCGGCAATTTTTCGCGCATGCAACGCTCATAAATCATGCTCCCTATAGACGTCATCTCCCATCTAGGAATCTGCCTTGAAACGCATCAGTAGTATTTTCATTTCTTTTTATAAACTTTCCCAAGAGAAAAGAAAGGTATCAGAAGATTTCGAACAACGTGGGAGCAAAAGAAAACAGTAAAAACGGTGGCAGAAAACAACGCTAAGTAAGTATACACGGGGATTTCGCAAAAGCTTTTTTAACCTGTGGCTTGTTGAAGGTGTTCAAAGAAAGGAATATACCATTTTATTTTCGATAATAATTTTTTCACCAGATTTGTTTTCTATTATCGGAATTTTCGTTCCATATAGTGTAGGTTCACCAATTTTTCTGAAGATGTTTCTGCGTAGTTCTTTGTTGAGATATTGTTCACGGTGAACATGAAGATTTGCTGGAGTTTCTAACCTCAATACATAGTGCGATAAACGATTTCCAGTTCTTATTTTTGTCTGAGGAGAACACTATCGAGTGTTATTAGCCCTTTCCAAAGGCTGGTCAAGCTTTCGATGAGCTCATTCCTGGCAAAGAAGAAGTCATTGTGCCGTACTGGGTAGTTTTAACTTGAAGCTTATCGAGACCGTAATAGTGCAAACATTGAGGAGGTCCAAAATAGTTCAATTTCATTTATTTGGCTCATGCAAATTGTTTTTACCATGGTGTTGGATACAACTGACCATTTTAGAGAGTTGTATTTATGGTACGAGGTCATTCAAAAGTGCCATCGGTTCAGATGTCGGATATACTCCATCCTAGTATCGATATTCATTTGTAAGAAGGAACAAAGCCGGAAGTCTTTCTTCATATTGATTATTTCAACTTTTGCCTTAATAAAGGTAAAAACAACACGAAAATCACGCAAATGGGTGAACAGTACACTTAAAAACTGATCCTGCGTGGGAAAGGCTAGATCAAAGCAAGAAGAGGTGGACGGGCCGGCGGGCTGAAAGCTCTGGGAACGAGCTTACAAGTAAACGTTTCATCGATAATCCGAGGATGTCTCACAGAGATTTAGAGAGAATCACGTCAACGGTCACGATTCACACAACATGAATATCACATTTTGTTTTCCTCGATCTCCCTAGTCGATCTATCTGTGATTAACGCAGTGTTTTTATTCCACCTTGGTGGATCAATTGGATGTTTCCCGTTAGTGGTCTTCTTTTGTATTTAGGTTTCGCGCAACTACGATCATCATTCGTTTATCCATCTTCCTGGCTCCCCTTTTCCGGTTCCCCTTTTCAACATGGATGACAAAAGCGGCAGCATGGGCAGTTACACTTGGTTTATCGGTCCTGAAGGCAGAAAACATTTTCTAACTTTTAACACTAGTTCATTAGGAGCTATTGCTCTTTTTGAATAACTTGTTAGTTCTTTTGTCCATCCCTGTCCAACCAGACACGCAGACACGT
>BLFK01000907.1:208369-210869 GCA_014634185.1 Astreopora myriophthalma
CACGTGACAACTGTTACGGTGGGAATCTGAATGCATGAATATCTTTGAATCATAATATCCTTCTAGATCAGAGGGTTCACTTTAATAGGAAATCTAATTGGTAAATCATGCGTCGCGCTTGCAAAATACCAATTCACGCATCAAAAAAATCCTTTACCACGCCCAGGTTAAGGCTGCTCGATTTTTTTTTCCTTCTTAAGAATTCTGCAAGAAATTTTTTTTTAACCAGAAACATATGCTCGATATTTTTGGGGGGATTTGCACCCCCCCCCCCCATCAAAAATCAAATGGTCCACCCCTTAACAAAATAAAACTGGTCTGCGGCAGTTAATTTCAGTGCGCAATCTGTTTCGTGAGTTGAACGGCCGCTCGTTGTGCGCGCACCTGCGAAGAACTGACGACAAAATTGAAGATTTTTTGTGGATTGAAAATTGTTTGTTTTGAAACCAAATGTCTATGATATTCTTTTCTAGCGAGACAGCTTATAAACAATCAGTTAATTTCCACTCAGAACCAATGCGGAAATACGCAAAAGATTGTGGGACGGAGGCTATGAACGTCAAAACAACCTGTGATTTAAACCCAATTGGCTTTGCGCTCCTGTCGTCTTTACACGGAATCGTTTTAAAATCCCGGAAATCAGAAAGGTTTTCGGCAGATAAGCTTCACTGTCATCATCTCGTTGCGTTGAAGAGACAGCGTCCAAGAAAACTTGAAATCGTGTACTGAGGTCAGGCCGAATAGGAGTACAAGGACACTTCTGGATCTCGAATTATTACCATGTGTCTCATACGTAATATCTGTCAGTTACAGCTACCGAGCAAGTAACTAAAAAGAGAAAAGGATAGAATAAGATAATTTTCATGGTTTTATTACACGCAGCAGCCTGCCGTTTGCCGTTGACCGCAAACGCGAATCCTTCTCTAAAATTGTCGTCTTTGAAAGTAACGCGAGGTGTACCCGATTAATGAGGAGCAAATCCAAATACACACGATAGACTCAGACATTTAATGGAGATTTACAGTCAAACCAGGTCAAGCGTACCCCCTAGATCCTAATAATGAAAAGATTACTTGAGATTTGAATCCATAATCGTTTCGGAACATGACCCATGTTGGCAAGGCGGTGTTTGGACAAGTTGAGCGGCTACAGAAAGTGAAATAGCGCTGATTCGAGACTTTAAATACTGTAAATAAAACTGAAACTCGGCATTCATAACAGAAATTTAATTCAGTGTTTCGAATTGGCGATATTTCATTTATTATAACCGCTGAAGTTGTCAACGATCACTGAACGGTTGCTTGTAACGCAATCCCGGCTGTATTTCTCCCAACGGTCATGTTACAAGACTATTTTTGCGTATTCCAGTTATTAATAGGATCTTTGGGGGGGTACGCTTGACCTGGTTTGACTGTAATAATATAGCTTGACACATAGGCTACAGTTTTTCAAGCAATATTTGTCTCTCTATGCTTCCAACTCAAACGTGGAGTCGAGTTCGTGATCACAATCACGATAGCAAAACAAAATCGTACTGTTATAGCAAAAACAGTGGAATATTAAAAGCGGTCTAATTGTCGTTTCTTAACGCTGATTAGAGAGGGGATCTTCCTTTGGGATCAGTCTCCCTGTCATCATCGGAGCGACCCCTTATTTAACAGGCTTCAATGCACTTGTCACCGGAAACCCCCAGCGCCCCCCCCCACCCCGGGGAGACGTGGGGCATTAGACAGCTGAATGAAAAAAAGGAAGAAAAAGCCCCACCTTAAGGGGGAGAATTTTTAGTTTAAGCCCCGACTAAAGGTTTGGATTTTTCAAACACTGGTTAACATTTAATAGCGAAATATGCAAAGTCCTACTTTTCTGACACACCTTGGAAACACTGTGACAATTTATGTGGCTTATCCATCAGCTAGGTTTTTGAGCAACTGTTACAGTACCATAGTCCTTGGGGGATGTCAATTTCACTGATGCTTGCACATGAGAAGTGGTAGCACTTAATGGCACATGTCTTGCCGTCACAACCCATCATGTTTTCTCTTCTCCACAGGGGCATAGAGTGTCGTCTTCTGACTCATCTGATTCTATGGAAATAAACGCATCACATAAGAAGGAATAAAGTTGTAATGTTATGCATGAAAGAGTCTGTATAAAGGACAACACAAACGCATTAAAATGGCAAAGAAAATAGTTTAACTCACCTTCAGAACCCGCCATTTTGAACAATCGACCATGTGCTTCGGACTAGAGTCCAGTCCCCGTCTACAATATAAATTGTCTAAAGTGAACTATTCCCCCACCTCCTGGGGGCTGGTAAGTCATCTAAGCACTTACAAATCTCCACGTATGCCCCACGTCTCCCCGGGGTGGGGGGGTTGGGGTTTCCGGTGACAAGTGCATAAAATGAAGAAAAGTGCAGTGATAAACACAGTTCTCTTCACTTTCATTCATTTTAAAGCCTGTTAAATAAGGGGTCGCTCCGATGATGACAGGGAGACTG
>BLFK01000907.1:215869-220869 GCA_014634185.1 Astreopora myriophthalma
TGACAAACCATACTCTGCTCTCGTTAAAATGTTTAACAAATGACAAATTCAATTTTGTATCATAATGGGCTTTATTCACGCGGCGGCCATGTTGGTTAGGAACAATAGAACTCGTACCCCGAGCCTCGAGTTGATAAGTTTGAGAACGAGCTCCGGAGGGACAAAACAAAGGTTTTCAGTCCCTCGGGACTCAAAATGGCCGCCGCGTGAATAAGGCCCATAAAACTGGACATCTTCTATCAGTCCTTGTGTAATCAAAATAATTTGTAAGATAACACTGTGTTTGACATAAACTTCAGTCATAAATGCCGATATGAATAAATTTTACGGCTAATTTTTTACCCCTCGGGCTGACATTTCTTTGTCCTCATTTAATAGCTTTTTTGATTTCTTCTTCATTTTTACTCAAAGTTGAAAGAGAATCACAAAAATCGCTGGCTTGGTTCAAATACTCACGAATGTTGCTTTTATCCAGATTTCAAAAGGAACAATGTTAGGGCTAGTCCGGCTTCGCTGAAAATTATCATACGCCCTGTTGGTGGCCTTGTAAACCGGTAACGGGGCGCCAAACCAGTCAATATTCTCTATGTATTTCTGTGATACAGTTTTCTTTTTATATCGTCAACTTTTACTTTTTTATGGTCAATTCGACTTTTTATATGGTCAACTCGACTTTCTATATCTTCAACTTTTTACTTTTTATATGACCAACTCGACTTTTTATATGGTCAGCTTTCTAACCCCCAGAATGCATTGGGCTCAAACTGGACCAAAATGGCAGCTAACAACGAAGACGTGCAGCACATCTCCTCGGCGTGTGCCATAGCCAAGCAGGCTCTCGAAGCCATGGGCAATCTTCAAAATAATGATATTCGAAATGTGGAAGCGTTAATTTGACGGCCACCAACAGTGCTTCGACTTCCTCTGTTCCATCATCAAACCCTTCGATTGCAGCAGAGCTTCCACGCCAATTTTTAAATTATTTTTTAAATTATTTTTGAAAATAAAAACTAGTGAGCAGCACACAGCAACAGGTCTTGTCAAGTTTCTTTATTATCCGACCGGTTTCGTCTGATCACACAGACTTAATCAGGGATTTAACAAATGAACTACTTCTATTCTAAACGTTTACAGTATAAATTACGTTAAAATATAGGGGTGTGAACAGCAAAAACACCACAAAGAAATGCGTGGAGGATATACTACGTAACTCCTGCGTTACAAAATGTTCAATGTTTAATTTTGGGGCTCATGACCATATAAAAAGTAAACTGTATCACAGAAATACATAGGGAACATTGATTGGTTTGGCGCCCCATAAACAGGTGCTTTACTTATTTCAGCAAGCAAAACTAGTGATTAAAATGGTACAATTGAGTTAGACGCCGCAAAACAGGGAATTCGGTGATGTTTTGGGCGTTACTTCATCTAAGAGAACACCTTAATAACAAAGTGCTATGGCACCATAGTCAGCCAATCATGGTTTTACATCAGGAACTCAACACAAGCACAAGTACTCGACACAAAACCACGCACGAAGACGAAAGCTTGTAATTACTGCGTTTGATCTCACTGGGAAACGGACAGTAACAGCAGAGAGCCGCAACCGTTTCTGTGACGTTGCTAAGAAGTCCTGTCAGATCAACGTTTGTAAACTCATCTCCGGGACTCATCTGCATATTGAGACCATTAAATGACATCTTCCTTAAATTCACAAGCTGTCTGCCTCTTATGTTAATGGTGAGGAACAGCTGAATACTGGACAATAGAGCTTGGAAAACCGCAGCCAAATCCAAACGGTTTTATCTTCTCTCAGACTGTAGACGGAGTGAATAGGCAATCAACACTCAGTGATATAAAAGCACACAAATTCGCTTCGCTTTCCTCGGACGCGGTTATTAGGAACATACACTCTAACGATACTAAGCGCTATTTCCGAATCGGGGAAAATTCATTTGAGTGTATCCGTTTCATCGTCAGTCCGTGATGGCAAACAGCAGCAGTTGGAAGCGAATGAAAAAAGTGTTTTTTCCGTGGGGAAAAAAGAACCGCAATCCTCCTCCTCCGGCACCAACTCCATCCTTTGACGAGCTCACATCTTCACCAGGTACACACTATTCAGTGTTGTTGTTGCTTTCTCTCTCTCTCTCTCTCTCTCTCTCTCTCTCTCTCTCTCTCTCTCTGTCTTTCCCCTTCAAAAAAATTAAAGTCAATTACGGTTCGCATTAGCAGCTAGGTTTTACTTGAAGCAGTGCATGAGATGATATGTACACAAACTGGTTCATGGCTCATGATATGAGTAGCGGGCCATTAGTATTATTATTATTTTTTTTATTTTGTATTTTTTTTTCGGCCTCGGCACCGGATCAGAGCAAAGGCAGAGTGAGGCTTCTAAACGTTAAAACACGCCGAAAATTAGAATTACCGGAGCGGTTTTGGTCTTTCGTATCTGAAATATGAATAGTAGATAAAAACACAGATGTTGGTAGCCCACTAAGTACTAAGTAGACAGCGACACGGCTACCAAATACAGATCGGCTAAGATGAATCGAGCCGTCAGTTTTTCTTTACGTACTTTTTGCAGGCATCACTGCCGGCGGTCTTCTGACGGATTTTATCAAACTGAATAGAATCACTTCGTAATGCAGGATGCATTTATACGCTGTATAAACCATGCAAAGCGCCGGCAATATTCGATATCTATCTAAATGAGTATTTACTGTAACAGAAACACTTGGTTTTGTTTTCCTGTCGTGTTAAAACTGTAACATTACAAGCCTGTTCTGCGGGATAGAATTTTTCTATTCCTGAGTTGAAATTAAGACTTTTTATATTGTCGGCAGAAAGAAAGCGTCTTTTCACTTGCTCTATAATTGTGCAAATTACCTTTGCAAAGATTGGACATAAATCATGTTGCGAGGTCAGCTTTATTTTCACTTCTGTGTTTTGTTGTTGTTTCTAAGATTTGAAAAAAAAAAAAAACAGCAAATTGACGCATGTTCTAGCTTTCTATTATGCTATTGCGGTCATCTGAAAAGCTCATTGTTATTAATAAGACAAACGTGTCAAAAGAACAGGGAAATTGGCTTGTGGAAGTAACCTGAACTGAAAATACTGGGGAGTCGCTCTCAGTTCCGTAAAGCTAGCCCGATATCCGTGGGCGCAGGTTCATTGCATGCAACTGCACACAGCTTTGTAGTAGTAGGTGAAAAATATCCATATGTTGGTTAAAAAAAAAACCACACACACACTGGGTTCGGCCTGTGTGTGGTACAAAACGAACCCAACGTAGCAGAGACCAAAATTAACGCGTATAATAAAAGTAGGCCAAAACATTGATTCAAATCATCAAGGTCTGCCCATAAAAGCTGCAGTGGGTTTTTGATAAAAGTGATCGCCAACCGGAAGAGATTCCGCGAGGTGAAGTTCCGAGGGTTGGCGCCTCGTCCGAAGCGAATCCCTACTGAAAAAGCTACCAACCTTGCGCTAGAAAGATCAGCTTTAATTTTGAAGCCAATTTAAGTCATGAATTTCTTTTGTCAACATACCAGACCATAAAAGTCAGCTGCATTACAGGCGGCTCTTATCGCCTACCAGCTGGATTTTTAACCGCGCGCGGTGTACTTATATAATATGTTTTGTTTTGTTGTTGTTTCAGCCTCAATCGTTTGTCTTTAGAATGTGAGTCTTCCTGATTAACACCTTTGTGATAATCATTTGCAAACTGAGGAAAAAACGGAAATATTTTGAGCAGCTAGATCCTTGTAGCTTGACTCTTGGGAAAAAAAGCAAATATACATTTACATTGTCATAAATCATGACACACTGGGATCAAGTATCAGTAAATATTTTCTTCCTTCAGTTTCTTTATCTTTCCCCTCGGCGATGCGCTAAGGTCATAATTTATCATGTTTTTGTCAATCAATTTCAATGGTAGAAACATTTTTTTCAGTAAGGACATGTTCGTTTCAGTGGCAGATTCTTACGTATAAGTAAGGGGGCGGTGGAGGCGCTCTCAAAACAACAATTGTTTGTTGCCCTTTCGCGGTCTTTGGCGTTTTTCTTGATTTTGAGGCAGCTTTACCACGGGGAGGTCCCCCTCCCCTGTATCCGCCACTGCGCTTATACACTTCGGAATACGGCCTGCTATTCTGCATCTGCCAGCAGAATATCCAAGAATAGCTCCAAAACAAACAACGTTTACTCGCTCGCTTTATTCCAAATAATATTCGATCACTTTATATTTATTATTTTCACAACTTGCAGCACAAAATATAGTGTGGCACAGGTCAATGGTGGTAGAATTAGTTCTTTTCCTTGGTGTTCAGTTCCAGGCTTTTAAAAGGGACTTGAGTTCCTTACGTTTTAACATTCGGGATTGTGGAACTGAATTGGCTGGAATTTAGTGCGGCCAGATTTGGATTTCTTGCAGTGTGCAAACTTGTCAGTTTGCAGAAAATGAACTGGATAAGCTGCTAAAAATCACCAGAGTATGCTGATGTAAAACCGGAGCCAATTCGGGTCTAAGGACGTTAAGACAAATGGAATAGAACGAAAGTATTTCTTTAACTTTTTTTAAAATCTGCACCCCAAAAGCAAATGGTACTGCACAATACTCTATGAAAGAAAGAAATGAGAAGCAAGGTACACGGTGGCTAAACTGATAAATTTATAATCATTCTTCATTTGCTTTGATAACAAGAAGAACATTTGATTTACTGCATTTCCTGTCAAACTGTGACTATCAATGTTTTTTTAGATATGTATTGTTTTCTTTTTGAAATGGAACAACTAATTACGAAGGTTTTCAAAGGAAGGCAAGAAATATCCTCTTGACTTTTTTTTTTTGATTATCCTTTCTTCTGATTGGCCGCTTGAATGGCGTTTGCCTCTAAAGCATCACGCAGGCGCCGTGACCATGTGTAACTATGCTGAAAGATGTGTTTGGGGGCGATTGAGAATAACGAGTTCCTAGAAATGATAAATTTGTAGATGGTGAT
>BLFK01000907.1:225869-243625 GCA_014634185.1 Astreopora myriophthalma
TGATCTGCTGTAAATTGAGCACGTCTGCTTGCTCTTTGTTGATGAATAAAGACCATAGTTTATTATTTATTTCTTTGTTACACACATCAAACAGCACCTGTATTATGAAACTCTGTACCTTGGTGCTCTGACTACTGCCTCCTCTTTGTCATGTTTTCAGTCTTTTTTCTAAGAATTTTTTGTTTCTGAAGGTTTTTAAATACTCATTTGATTATTGGGCTTTATTTAAATTGACATTCTTGTTGTGCTCTAATTGCATTGAGATATTTTTAAAAAATGTTTAGATTAGTGCATTTGTTATGGCATCATTTATGTTGTAGTTAGTTGGGATTAGTAGTTATCTTTTACTCCTTGTTAGTTTGTGCAGGGACCATAACTGCAGTGGAATGATGGATTTACAGTTATATGCTCCTTTGTTTCTTGGTAATTTTAGGAGCAACTAAATGAAGTGCTTGATGCTATGTTTGAGAAAAAAGTCCAACCAGGAGATCATGTTATTGATCAAGGAGATGATGGTGACAATTTTTATGTCATAGACAGGGGTGTCTATGATATTTACGTCAAAATTGATGGCAGTGATAAACTGGTGAGTTTGAAATATCAACTTTTGATCTCACACTGTAATAGACAGATAGACAGACAGGCAGGCAGACAGACAGACAGACAGACAGTCACATGCAAAATTGAGGGCTACTGGATGAAAACAGAGGGAGGGAAAAAACTATTTGGTCTATTTTCTTCAAATTGCCTACATTTTTTCATGTCTCCAACAGCTTTTAACTCAGACATGTGGTAACAGACTGGGTTACTGGCAGTAAAGAGGGGGCTGCAAATTCACTTCTGTGAACCAAATCTGTGTGAACAGGTCATGTAAAGCTCAATTTTCACTTCTGTGAGAATGCACATACACTGTACATCAGCCAGTTTTGACAGGAAAGGTGCTTGTCTTCCACAGAACTGATACAGTTGGTAAAATGTCTTTGTCATTTTTGCATTGGCTCCAAAGCACACAGCCCACACAACAGTCAAAGTGGCGAAACCGTTATTGGAGCTCAAAGTATTAATTTTTGAATGAGACTGGAGGTGCACTGCTGTTAAGCAACAAATTATCATCACAAACAGCTAAATACAACCATCAAATACTCAACTGCCTTCACAATTGCCTTGGTCAGCATTGCTGGAGTGAGCAATACAGTTTGAGGTTCAACTGCTTCAAACTGGCATTCAAACTGATGAAAAACATTACAAGCTACATCAGTGAGACATTTCAGGTCATCATAAAAAAGTAAACTGTGTTTGCTAGTTTTTTTTTGTATCAGATTATTGACTCTCAAGCTGAAGATCTCATAGTACAGGCAGAAAATAACCATGTTGACAAACCATCTGAGGAAATAAACTATTTCAAATTAAAAGAGCTGGTACATATTGCAAACACTAGTGTATGAGTTGCCCTCACAGGTCTGAGAGCTCAAATGTTGGGAAAAAAGCTTTCATTTAATAAAATATGCTTGCACTTCACAGCAAAATATGTTGTCAGGATTTCCTCACAGCACCTCACATTAATCATACATGCATATTCCTAGCAAAACTCTATTCACTGCACTCCTTCTTTTTGAAAGAGGGTTAGTACAAATATGCACCTATAATGTCCTAACTGACATTTTAGTGCATGTGGTCATTTTGCGAAATTGCATCCAGATTTCGCACAATGCACGGAAATTAAGTTATGGAATTACCTATCCTAAGTGATGTGAACAAAATAAGGAGGGAAAAAATTTCTGGACCCTGGGGAAGGGGGGGGGGGGAGGGCACAAGAGCAAGAAAATATGAAAGTAAAGGTAGAAAAATTGGCGGGGCTTCTTTCCATTGGATTGCCCTCACTAATTTTTGGCATATAGCATGGGGATGGTCACCCCATAATTTAAATGCAGTTGATTTGGTGGAAATTGGCTGTGGTTTTGAGAAATGACCTGAAAATCGCACAAAAGTCAGTTAGGACATTTTTGCCCGGAGCCCTTCAATTAATGTAGGGGCCGAGCACAGATCTTCCCAAACAAGGGGGCACAGGTAGCCTATACTCCAGCCTCTCTTTTAGCTGTTTTCCGATTCAAAGGTAATTATATCAAGAATCTTTAATTTTATGGTAGAAGTGTGATAGGAAATAGTAGGCGGCCCTGTAAACTGTTCAGTGAAACCTTCCAAAACACTTGCAATAACAAAGACGAAACTCCAATCGTCCAATCGACTTTGTCATTCACACCTAAAAATGTCGCAATACGCATTGATTTGACTCAAAATTGGGAAATGTATGCTTGACAAGTTTTTTGTGATGGTAATCCAATGACAGGGCCAGTAGCACAAAGTACCTCAAAGTACTGCCCTGCTGCACATGTCTGAGTAAAAACATTTCCAATGGTGTCAGTTACACGTATATGCATGAGTGAGTGGGCTCTTACCTTGATTTTGAGGAAGTTAGGCATCATTTATTGCTTGAAATTTTCCTGTGATTTGATGAAATAACCAAAATATCGAAAAAGTCACTGATATATGACATTAATGTACAGTCCCACAATTGTTAAAGATGATTGGAACCATGCTATTTTTTTAGCAGTGCCAAACGCAAGTTAGGCCCTTTAAGTGACGGCATTTGTTGTTGGTGTTCAGTGAATTTGACTAGCGACAGTGAAGTAAGATTCCCAAACTTAACTTGTGACTTAAAATGGACAATTCTGCAACTGTTCAAATGCAAGCATTTTTACAGTCAGTAAATGAAGTGTATAATTTGATCAACAGGTAGGTGCCTACGATGAGAAAGGAAGCTTTGGTGAGCTGGCCTTGATGTACAACACACCAAGGTAAGCTAATCTGTAACGGTGTAAATGATGTACCATACTGAACCGATTATTTTATCAACTTCACATTAAACTTTAATTCAGCAAGGGAAATAAATGGTAGAATATCATAACAGTGGTACAGTTGAACCCTGCTTTATGGACACCTGCTTAATACGGACAGCCTGTCATTATGGACAGTTCTCTTTGTCCCTGGGGAAAGCCCATACATTCTTTCTAAATTCAGCTCACTTAATGTGGACAACGGACACTTTTTTCTTCCCCATCAACTAATTCTCAGAGGAAGTTAAATTTGCTAATACAGATACTCTTAGGAAGTTGTTTATTGTAGAATTTCAATATGTGATACATTTTTCAATCTGCACTGCTCGCAGTTAGCAATAGCTAGTCGAGGCGAGCAGTGGTTACATGTATATAAAAGGGGGAACAAGTAGAGAAAGCTACAGTAGTCAATTGTGTTTTACAAACGAACAGGTATACAAATAACTAGTGTACAGAGTATACAGTCAACTAAAATAAGAAAATACAAAGTGCAAATATGAAAAGCCAAAGTACTAATATATTTTTATTATTAACACAGATAAATAAATCTAGTCATTTTCTTCTGAAAGTCTTTGGAGTAGAATATTGTGGGTTTTAATTTTAAAATTGCTTTTGGATAGATGGCTAATTTCACAAGTTAAACTATTCCAAATTTTTACACCATTTCTTGAAAAGGATTTAATTTGTTTGTCAAGTCTTGAGGGTTTAACGAAGTAGTCACCTCTTGAAGATGACTCTTTTGTCAACTTTGTCCCCAATGAGCTCTATGTTTTGTGAAGGGACATAAAACATGCTATTGTCCACAGTGCTAACCCAAAAATGGCTACTTTGTACATTATAGACGTTCAGTTTGTTGATGTTAATGTTGTGTTTTATATCTTTTGATATTTCACTCCAATAAAATGTGTACTGTGTTTTTTACTAATTAATTTACACAACTTGCTTAATACATGTACAGACACCCCGTTAATACAGAGACTATGTATGGTCTCTTTGGTGTCTGTATTAACAAGGTTCAACTGTATTTAGAATGGATAATGAAATGTTACAGTATAAATTTACAGGCTACTGAAGAAACTTATGAGCAAATGAGGTTAAATCTTACCATTGATATTAATCACAATTGAGCACGGTTCCTAAACTACACAGTGAACTCAGTGGTGATAATCCTGTGTGCAACCGACTTAAATTAATGAGACTGAACAGGCCTGGGAAGAAACAGAACTGTAATTCGTCCATGATAGTCAAGTGTAGTATATCCCTTTATTAAGTGATTCTTTTGAGTGAAAGAAAGAAAGCAATATTTCATTGTCTTCATTTTTTGCGTGTTGTAGGGCAGCAACAATAGTTGCAACTTCTGAAGGAATCCTCTGGGGACTGGTAAGGCACATTAGGTGGCTGCATGTTCAGAACAGTTTGGGTGCATTTGACTGGCCTCATTCTGGAATAAGAATACAAAGGATTACTTCTAAAAATCATGCCTAGGAGAATTTGGATGTTGTCAGAATACAATGGAGATTATCAGCATTGTTTCCCCAACAAGATGATAGCTGAGATATCTTCCTAAATTTACCACCACTGAAAATCTGGAGGTTATTCCGTTTATTCTTATTCCGGAATAGGGTCTTGAAATCGAACGTGCCCTTAAATTTTGTGGTTTACCCCTTAATAGTATGGAGTGACACGGAACTGGGAGAAACGAGAGGTGAAACAACATGAGAGAACATGGATTAGGAAACAGGTTTAGTGTGGTGGAAATAGCTTCACAAACATCGTCATGATAATTATGATAAATTCATACTTTAGTCTGCAGTTATTTTAAGTGTCCAAAAGGTAAGGTAATGTTGCTCACAAGCTATAAAAATAGGAGCTCCAGGCACTAGGGTTCACATGGCAGGAGCTTATCCCAAGCAAGCCTTCTAGTAGAATTGTAAGCAAATGGTTGTAGAGGGTATTTGTTTATCAATTTCAACATGGATAAATTGGTTTTGTA
The DNA here is from genome assembly GCA_014634185.1 of Astreopora myriophthalma. Lineage (NCBI taxonomy): Eukaryota > Metazoa > Cnidaria > Anthozoa > Scleractinia > Acroporidae > Astreopora > Astreopora myriophthalma. Next base: position 230,757 of record BLFK01000907.1, read on the forward strand.
GCACTTTTCTTAGTTTCTTCTATCGTCCTCCCCATTCCCTCTAAATGGGATGCATCACAAAGACATGTGTCCCCGTAGTACATGTATGTCGCCTGTACTCATTTAGTGAGAGAGTGAGAGTGGAGCAAGGTACATTTTGGAATCTTGGCAGAACCAGTCACAATCTCTTTAGTCAAGAATCTGGTGAGCTATCCACTACACCAGCACCTCAACAAGAGGTAAGCTACGCAATAACATAGTAGAATTTAACTTATCTTGAACAGGACAGAAATACTTTTAGAAGGATATTATTGAAGGCTGCAGCTAGAAAGGTGGGTAGTTACTATGCAGTGTGCAATGTACATGTAAGTAATTCTGTAACTTTCTGTGCAATGTATACTTAAAGGGCATGTAAACCTCCAAAACGCGAATTTTTCTGGTCACATAGTCATAAAGTACACGTTTTTAGTATGCCGAATCCGTAACTCTTTTTCTAAAGCGAGCGCGTTTTCAGCGGGAAATGGCCGATGCAAATTCGAAACGCCAGCCATTTTGGTTGCGCCATATTTTCCGTGACGTCACGAGTGGATCTCTGCCCACCGGAATTGAACAGTCTCTCTTCCCGACCTCTTGTAATACGCACGTGTCTACATAAATTCGGGCAAATATATTCATTTATTCTCTTATTCCAATTTGGGAAAGCGCTGTATCCTCCAGTTTTGTGGCAATTCAAACAAAACAGGACATTCCACGTATGTGTTTCCGAGAGACTTAAATTTAAATTTGTTCAAGTCAAGCGGGCCGATTTTGTACAGCCCACAAAACATTAAGTAATTTGCGGCGCTCATTTTACATCGGACTGCTTCGAGGGTGTATATATGCGAGAAATGGGTTTCAAAAAGTCGACGGATTTGATTCCCAGTGCTGTACCGACAATTCAACCTCAAACGCCACAGCATTTGCTAATATTTTCATGGCTGATAATGAAACAAAGCTAATACAACAAAGCGAGACCAAGCCAAAAGAATGGAGATGATATATTGACGATATCTTCTCCCTCTGGGACAGCGATAAAAAAGACGTGGATCTTTTTATTGAACAAGCTAATAAATCCCATCCTACCATCAAATTCACGGCCGAAATATCAGAGAACGAGATTACTTTCCTCGACACAGTGGTGTTCAAAGGAGAAAGATTCAAAAACTACAAACCTACTGAAACCTTCCAATATACACACTTCAACTCATGCCATCCACCCGGCGTAAAACACGGTTTCATTAAAGGCGAAGCAATGAGATTGCTTAGAACCAACTCTTCAAAAACAGCATTTGAGGACAGCCTTGTGAAATTCAAACAACGCCTGAGAGCACGCGGTTACCCAAAAACGACGATAGAAAAGTCAATTTCTGGGGTCAACTTTGCCTCTAGACCATCGGCTCTCACACAAAAGAAACAGGCTAATGACAGGATTTTGCCTTTAGTAACTACGTACCACCCAGCAGTTAATAATCTAAAACAGATACTGATGGAACAATGGAGTCTCATACAAAATCACCTTGAATTACAAATCGAAACAATTACCAGTCTGTGTTTCCAAGACGATTCGTCTCGCTTTCGCCGTCTTCTTCGTTTGGTTCAGGCTGCGGATCACGGCGAACTCTGCGTGGCTCAAAGCGATAAGGTCGAGATCCGACATCCACGCTAGTTTCTGACACTTCGCCAACATCACTGTCGTACAAATTGCATTCATTTGAGCTGTTTTCATCGGATAAAATCTCTTCCGAAATGGTACTATTTCCTCTCGCTGCCATGATAATTACAGTAGTATTCTCAATTGCGCAATGTTTGTGTTCAACCGCTGACGTCACGAGCACTCGCTATTGTTTTAACCGGAACTGAACTTCCCACAGTAAATGTCGTTTTTCTCCTTAAATATTTCGAATTGGCAAGAATGAGTCGCAAAACTGTTTTTAGCACCACTTTTTACATAATATGAGATAAACTTGTGTTTGGGGGTTTACATGCCCTTTAAATAATTATATTCTTTGCACATTTGATGGTGTTCCTGGTAAGAAAGAGCTCATGACTATTAACAAGAGCAAAAATTAGGAACACTCAACGAGTGTATGTCGCTACTGCAAGTATTGTAAAATGGAATCTACTAAAGAATTTGCTCTCATGTATCTTTGAAATTTGATTAATATATTTGCGTGCCACTTCACAGCCATTGTTGGGGGATGTCACGCAATGCTCCCCTAGCAGAAAAATGGTTGAGAGGAGACGAGTTTTGTCTAGTTTTGAACTTTGTTCTCATTATTATGAATTCTGTGGGTATTCTTAATTGGTATAGTAAAAGCAGAAAGCCACGAAATTTGCCACAAACATTGATCAGCAACATGATAGGTTCTTGGTTCTTTTCTTCCTTTTTTCTGTTACAGAGAAAAGTTCATGAAGCGTTACTGGAAAGTGTGCCCATGTTAAAAGAGATTACGGTATGCCTCACTTTAATAGGAGAAAATCATTTTAATAATAGCATTGCAGGGATGTGTGTTGACTTTTTTACACATTGAATGTAAACAGGATTATGAACGGATGAATCTAGCTGATGCACTACAGTCAAAGAAATTCAAAGATGGAGAATGTGTCATACTACAGGTAAATCAATGACCATCAGCAAATATTATAGGCAGAATAATTGAAGGGGTCCGGGCAGAAATGATGAAAGTTTTGTGCAGGTTTTAGATGGCATGTAGGTCATTCACAAAATCGTAGCCAATTTCCAGCAAATCAACTGCACTGAAATTAAGGGGTGAACTTCCCTATGACATATGCCAAAAATTAGGGCAGTACAATGAAAAGAAGCCAAGAATAATTTTTGCGCTGTATTTTCATATCACTTCACTTAGGATAGGTAATTCAATAACTTAATTGGCTGTGTAGTTTTCACAAAATAACCAAATGCACTAAAAAAAACTATTTACGCCATTTTTGCCCAGACCCCTTTGATTTTTGTCCTTGGAAAATACTGAGCATAGTAAATGTAGGCAACGCAGAAATTATTACTATTTAACAATTAGACCCGTGGCCCTTGAGGGCGAAGGGTCTAATTGTTTTAGTATCACCCAACTAGTCGGACAGAAAAAGCAATAAGAAAGTTAGCAAATGAAAGTTGAAGAAATATTTATTTGGGAATAAAACGAAATAAAGCGTCACACTTTTCGCTACTCGAGGAGTATTACTAATAGTCATCTAGTAGCGTAGCCAATGAAAATGCAGGATTTGCATTAGTCCACTAGTTGGGTGATACTAATCACTATTACACTATTCAGGACATTATTCACATAATGCCTGCCATGGATTTATTACCAAATGCCTTCTCAATTAAGGTGGACTACTGACACATTCGTACCTGTGTTTATTTCCCTACATGTGACTGGCATTGACCTCAAGGCTGTTATGGATTTTTTTTAAACTTAATATGCCCAATAATCCCCCAATAACCCATCAATTCACTCTCTTATTTTTAATATTCATTCCTTTGTAATTTTGTGTATGATTGAAAATTCAATTACTGGTAATTAACTCACACGAGCCTGAGAATTCTCATGTATTTAGCCTCAAAATTGAATGGTTGAATAAATCCTAATAAGCTGTTCCATATTAAGGGAGATGACGCTGATTGTATGTACTTTGTGGAGAGTGGATTGGCATCAATCAGGATACGAAATCAGGTACAATATTTTGGAAAATAAGGAATCATTTCTTGAAGGGCTGGAAGGTCTGATTATGACAAGGCTGTCATTTAGGTTTTAGGATGCTGGCTAAATGTGGAAAGTAGCTGGTGATTTCTTAAAGGTTGCCTAGTGTTGCAGCTGCATTATTTAGGTCATTTGTCAAGCTCCAAGTAGCCGGTTGTTCTCACTGCTCTTCTGTGAATCATTTTGCTCTGTATCACAAAATAGGCATCTGCAGCAACCTTAAGCACAAGATTTTATTGATTTCTGACCAGTAGAATTCAAACTTGCATCAGCCATCAAGAAAAGTAATCCATCTGGCCCCAGTTGTTCGAAAGGTGGATAACGCTATCCACTGGATAAGAACTAGCAAATACAATTGACTTATCGAGTGGATAGCACTATCCACCCTTCGAACAACTGGGGCCTGAAATAAAGAACTTCACATGGCAGGAGTACAGTACGTGTCTGCAGTGCTGGCACATAACTTATTAGTCAGATGTGGCGTGAAATAACGTACGTCTGGTGACCAGTAACTATGCATAAATTACATTTTGAATTTACGTCATAGACACAGTGCCATCCACATTCACTCTCTTCTAGGGTAGGATTCCCTGGCCCTGGGTCACAGAGCAACAGAAAACAAGCCTAGGGCTTTTTTGGCCCATCATGCCTCCAGCCCTTCTTTTAAAATGTTAAGAGTTGTAATTCTTGAATAAAATGCTTTTTACCTACTTGCTTAAAGTGACTTAACCTCGAAATATTTCATTTGCAAAAGTCAGATGTCAACCCCATTAAACTTATCTGTCTTTTCTCCTTGAGGCGCCACACAAATTCTGAAAATTTAACAAGACTGGCAGTTGCTGTATATGTCCCATGGCCGAGCTGCAGAGAGGCATGGATCTATTCCTGAAGAGACATCACAAACTGCTTTGCATTCAAGTTTTGAAAGCTCAGTTGTGGGTCAAATAACTGCCAGTTTTGCTAAGTTTTATGTCACATTTTAAACAAAAGTTTGCAAAGAAAGTGGCAAAACATGCTTGCTACAGGTGAAGATATTACATAGAAGAAAATGAATCACGACAACTTTCTCTCATTTCTGTCTTTAAACAAGAACTCTGTGGTCTTAATTTCAGCTTTTTACAATATTATGGGCTTCAAGTGGCAATTCTCTGCTTGTGGAAAGAGCTTCTAAAACTAATACAGAGAACACTGAGTTAATTCCTTGAGCACCTTTGAAACTTTTCCTTGTTAAAAAACTATCTGCTTCGCCATAGTTATGGCTTTGCTGATACATTTTGAGAATCACACTTCTCATACAGCTGAAAAAGCCGCAAAAGGTACAGTTTTGATATGAAAGAACACAAGAAGCAGGTGACAAAAACTATCAAATGTGGCATGTTTGGTCATAAGACGTTCAAAGTTTGACAACCTGTTAAGCGAACTTTTGCACCACTTTTACAAAAAGCAGAAGTATAATATAAATAGTGTAAAAAGCCAGGGTTCGGGAGTCTTCAATAACTAAATCCATCCAACTCACCGTTATTTTGTGAAACTTGCTCTTACAATCTTTGTGCGGAAGTCTTGTGTTAAAGGCCCAGAGTCATTAATTTGTTTTTTGGTACAAGTATACAGTTTGGTGGATAGACCTTTCCACATTGTCACATTGTCTATTTGACTCCCACCTACATGTTTTTATTATTATTATTATTATTATTATTATTATTATTATTATTATTATTATTATTATTATTATTATTATTATTATTAGGATGATCCAACAGAGGAAGTTGAGTTAACCCAGTGCACCAAAGGGGGCTACTTTGGAGAGCTTGCACTTGTCACGCATAAACCACGAGCTGCTTCTGTGTATGCAGTTGGGGACCTTGTCTGTGCAGGTGTGTACAATTTGTTTCTGAAAGTGGCATGGTGCTGGTTTCTCAAAAGGCACAAAAAGTGATTTATAAAACCGAGATTTACTTATTCTGAAAAGCTGATCTTTTAACATTTATTTAATAATATTTACACAAAGGTGAAAAGTTGTTACACGGTTTCATATCTCAGAATGTCTGCTGCTTTAGATACAGAGGGTATTATGGGCCAAACATTTTAGAGCTTTCAAGAAACATGCACCTGGATGCGACACTCTCCCGAGTGAAGTCTTGCTGGACATCCAGTTTGAGTATTTATCGCAGGAATTTTGCTTTTAATTGATATAGCACAGAGACAGCGTTAGTCAAAGTCGCCAATGATATTCTTTTAAACATGAACTCGCAACGCGTTACGTTACTTGTCCTCTTGGATCTAAGTGCCGCATTCGACACGGTGGATCATGGAATTTTGCTTAGACGCCTGAGCACAAGCTTTGGTATACGCGGAAGAGCTCTAGAGTGGTTATCGTCATACTTGTTGGGGCGTAGCCAACGTATTCTGTTCGATGGGGTTAAATCAGATTCAATTTGCGCTTCGGTGTTCTACAGGGAAGCTGTCTGGGTCCGCTTCTTTTTGTGGTTTACGTCTCCAAGCTCTTCGACATAATACAAGCGCACCTACCTGACGCTCATTGCTTCGCTGATGACACTCAACTTTGTCTTTTAAGCCCGATAGTCCAAAGGATCAGGCAGAGGCGGTGTGCGCCATGGAGAGATGCATTGGTGACTTACGAAAATGGATGTACCAGGATAAATTAAAAATTAATGATGATACGACTGAATTTCTTATTATTGGATCTAGACACCAATTGTTGAAAATTAATCCTTGTACGATCCGTGTTGGCACAATTGACATTAAGCCCGTGTCTAAAGTGCGGAATCTTGGCTCCTGGTTTAACTCCAATTTCTCTCTGTCTACCCATATTTCTAAGTCCTGTAGTGTGGCATTTTTCTGGCTCCACAATATTAAAAGAATAAGTAAATTCTTAGTAAAAGATAAATTAGAAATGGTTCTGCATGCTTTTGTCACAAGCAGAATTGACTATTGCAATGGCCTTCTTTATGGACTCCCAGACTGTGAAATAACTAAACTGCAAAGGGTACAGAACGCTGCTGCCAGGTTACTAACTTCGAGCCGCAAATATGATCATATTGTGCCTGTTTTGCATGATTTACACTGGTTAAAAAGTGCAATATAAATTAACAAATTATTATTTATTATTATATTGATTATAGTTTTGCCTTGCTTGCTTTCAATTTGATCACCTGTAAAAGTTCATTCCAAGATTTTCTTCCATACAAACCCTCTACAGTTTTAAAGAATTCAACTTTCACCACAAATACAAAGCCATTACCATGAGCTCCTTCAAATTGTCATTTCGTGTGTCCCCAATTATTAATTTTGGTCAAGTGTACAACAGTACAAGAACCTAATACAAAATCTGTAGAGTGGGTTTAGGGAAAAAAAATTCAAACAAGTTATGGTGTCATAAGGCCAGTTGACTGTAAAAAGGGGTCACACAAATGTTGAAAATGGCCTATTGTCTGTTTGCTTCCAGTTCTTGATGTTCACGCCTTTGAGCGGCTCCTTGGCCCTTGCATGGATATAATGAAGCGAAACATAGATGGTTATGAAGAACAACTCAAGAACTTGGATATAGCTCATGCTGAACTGCGGTGAAATTTACTGAGATTACACTTTCATTGAGAAACTGTTTATAAGTGGCCTATTTTTAAACAAAATATATTCAATTTCCACAATAACTGGAAATGCCCATCCCTTGTTGCAGAGTTTACAGTTGCTGTCGCAGTTGAGTTCACTGCTGCTGAAAATAATCAGCTATTTCTAGTTATTTATTTTGTAAGCAAAGTTGAGTTTAGTGTTTTTGTTGGAAAAAAATTGTATTTTAATTTGTTTAAAAACCACTTTCTTACACAAGAAATATTCATGGAGACATTTAACACAATTGTGGCATCTTCAACTGTAAATAAAACATACAGGTGTATTTATTAAAGCAGATGTTTCTTAGACACAATTCAGTGGTTGATGTATAGTCTTTTGTACATAATTAAATATATAACACGATTACCCATGTACCTTTAACCCTTTAACTCCCATTAATGTACCTTGCCATTGTTATGAACAGCTCATTATTAATAATAATAATGACCTCCTGTTCCAACTGGGTGCTCTCTTTGTTATTTAACAACTAAAAGGTGCATTAAATCGGATAATGGCTATATATAGTGACCTGGTGATTTTACTCATCACTGGGGATCTACTAGCGACTAAAGGATTAAGTTTCCTGAATGTAGCTCAAACAAAAAAAAAACTCCTTTCATGTCCTGAAATGTATCTTTTTAATTTAGCAATGGATTAGGGATGTTTACAGCTTTTGAAAGGGGATATGTAATAGGCCACTTCAGGCACTTTTTTCCCAAGTGAAAGCAATTCCAAGTCAAGTCTTAGCACCAAAACCTCCAAAAGTCAGGGAAAAGGGCCTTAAGGGTGGTCTTGTTTGGAGCCTTTCCTGCAAGTAAATCGCCTGAAAATAGTTCCTTTCTTAGTTAATACCAGTCTCTTGCAAAGCAAGTCCAAGTGCAAAGTGCTGTTTTCAAAAGAAAAGCAATTCCAAGTCAAGTCTTTTCTTTTGAAAACAGAACTTTGCACTTGGACTTGCTTTGCAAGAGACTGGTATTAACTAAGAAAGGGACTATTTTCAGGTGATTTACTTGCAGGAAAGGCTCCAAACAAGACCACCCTTAAGGCCCTCTTCCCTGACTTTTGGTGCTTTGCACCTTGGAAGTTCTGCCATTTGGTAACCTTTATCATACTCTAGGAACATCGAGATGCAATCCAGCTTGTAAACCGGATGCATCATTTTCAAGGACTGACAATCTATCTAGTACAGCGTGCATGTTTAAAGGGAAATGGGAGTTTAATTATTAATTTACAAACTGTTAAACTGGTACTTAAGTTTAACTATTATTAAACTGGTCTGGTTGGTTAGTTCAGAAAAGTGAATGACTAAATTCCTTTTTGAAATTTTGCATTATCCTTTGAGACCAATTGATACTATAAACATCACAATTCAAATGTTCACTTCGAAGTTAAGAATCTTCAAGTGTCATCTCCACTCTTCCTGGATTTAAACTGAATGTCCTCAAGTAAAAAGATCAGGCAAAGTTTTCCCACTGGTGTAGGTTACAAACTTCTCCATCATCACTACAGACTGGCGAGTCTGTCACTGTTGTACCAAGAGCATTCAGTGTATATGTGTAACCCCACTGTTGCTCCTAGAATGAACAAGAGACATGGAAATCTCTTTGCAGTCTAAGAGAAGGCAACAGCAGGGTTTAACCTCAGCATCCTGAAGCGGCCACATCTGCACCTGACCGCTTTGTTGTGCCAAGTGTTGTGAAGGTCTGAAACACATAAAAGTATCTTTTGAGTAAGAAAAAAGTTGCCAATTCTGCACTGGCGGAAGGTTCCTTTTGATGAGCAGAATTTAGTTGTTGTTTTTTTCCAAAACAAAAAGACAACCAACTTTTCACCAGCTCTGTTAAAAGTTCATCTTTTTTCCACCTTGTGCTATTGATTTTTTTGCACAGTAATTTACAAGCTGCCAACAGTTGTTTCTGTTCCATTCACCTAATTGTTTGTCTTGTAATATTTAAGCATTTTTATATTCCAGAAACAGTTACTAGTTGTGCAACCATTCAAATTTTGGCAAAATAAATGGTCTATCCACTCAAATGTGAACTTACCTCAGAGACTGTTGGGTGAATCCCTACAGTTCTATCAAAGTCGTGCTTGGTGGCTCCTAACTTTATCGCGACAGCATAGCCTTGTGTTACTTCTCCAGCATTTGGTCCAGCAATATGAAAACCAATCACGCGCTCCTAAAAGAAATTGTTATTTAATAACAATTAAAAATTTAGGAGAACACTGTAAATCTTACAGCTGAGAAAACCTAGAGTGCCTTCACTGTAGCTTGAATCCTGTCAGGAGCAAGACTTCTTGCCTAAAATAATTACTTTCTACTGGGCAATATTTGTGTTAAATCAAGAAGTCGAATTCTGTGGCTCATCAAGTATTAGGGAATTTAACATAGAAGACTATGGTTAAAAGCTGAGGTTGGATGGGTCGCAGAGAAAATTCTCAGGGACTAAGCCCTAATTCCAACTCCAGCTCTGTCACTTACAATCAAATGAAAACCATGTTGCTTCTACACCAACAAACACTTTTTCTTACATCATAAGCAACAGAGCCAGAAAAAGAATTGCAACTCTGACTCCACTGAATTTACAACTCCGCTCTTATGTTTACACATGTCTCTGTAGATTGGTTTTCACTTGGTCATAAGTGCACTTGTGACTCTGAATCTGACTCCACTGCTGGTGAAAAGCAGCCTTAAGCACTAAAGAGAATATCTCCAGAGAACTTTTTTTTTAATGTGAAAAACTGAGAAACACTCCAAAATTCACTAGTTTCTTTAATTTATAATAACCCCAGAGTAACTGTTAGCTGACACCACACTTACATCATCAAGTTTGTTGCAAATCAGTTTGGCGTAACACTCAGTTGTATCTCGTTTGGCCACAGTGTACTCCAGAGGTCTATAATTAGTATGATACACTTCAACATTATCATCCCCATATTTTGCAATGGCATCTTCCTCTGACAGACCAATGGAGCCATACTCCAGAGGTGTGAAGACAGTTGTAGCAACGTTCACATAATCACACTGAGACAGAAACAGCAAAACAAAGTTTGTTGTTGTTTCTTGAATTTTATGAAAACATCACCACCATCATCACGAGACAGCTCCTAAAACGAGTAAAACTGCTGACCTATAATCAAGTACAGATGTCCTGCTCGTGTTACATCTATTACTTATTGTTGACTTGACATCACTAAAGAAATTGATACTCAAAGTGGATTATAACAGTTTCAACTTTCCAACAGCAATTAAGTGACTGTAGCTTACCAATTCGTTGCTGCCACCAAAAAGGCGCCTTGCCAGTAACTTCCCGGCATGAATAGCCACTGGCGTGAGTTCAAGTTTGCCGTCCAGAATATCTCCTATGGCATGTATATTTGGCACACTGGATTGTTCATTGTCTCCTCCAATCACTTTTCCAGTCCTAAAGAACAGTTAAATAAATGCAAACCAAAGAAATCAGTAATTTATTTTCTCTAATAATAATAATATACATGCAAAAATTTCACCATGCTGATTGGCTGAGAGCATGTCAATTAATCCCAAACAGCGCAGAAAGTTGAAATTGAGTGCAAAAAGTTGAAATTGAGTGCAGAGAGTTGAAATTAAATTTTTGCATGTATATTATTAACAAGTAATCAAATGATTTCGAGTGCAATTTGGAATGAATAAGCACTCGTAAATTTTTCAAAGACCACAAATTGCACTCGCCCTACGGACTCGTGCAATTTTTTGTAGTCTTTGAAAAATTAACTTGTGCTTATTTATTCCAAATTGCACTCGAAATCATTTGATTACCTATACTAACTGTATATTACTCACTCATTTCAAAGGCTGTACTGTAAGTTACAGCCACAATTTTCCCCACTTTAATTTATGGCACATCACGAAGTCATTGAGGTGATACAGAAGAAATTGGTCAATCATGTAGTGTCTGAGAGAAATAACAATGCAACTTAATGTAATTATGGAGTGTTTGACAGATCATACGGGCATGTTTTTCACATGTCACTCTTGCAAGGGTTGTATCATGATTTAAGCCTTTCCCAGCTTTGTAGATTACACATTTTGCATAATTCTGCTGAATTTCATCTTAGAGCGCCAACTGCGAAACCACGTTTTGGCTTCCATCAATCAAACTTCTGAAACTAAGCCAAACGATGCCAAGTGTTGAACTGAAACATGCTGCAAAGTTTTGTATTTGAACTGTTAATTACTCCCTTTGGAACATGACCTTTGGGAGTAAAGCAGTATTACGTTACAAGTGGTTGTGCGCAGTAAAACAGTGTGGATTTGAAACTGTAAATATTATAAATAAAACTAAAGTTCAACATTCATAAAAGAAAGTTCAGTGTTAATATTATTTATCATAACCACTGAAGCTATGGTCACTTCTATTCTAACAAAACCCTGTATTTGTCTCCAAATGGTCTTTCAACAATTAAATTCCACAATGATCCAACAAATGTTTGTGGGTGCAAAACTCTCACTTAATAATCTGTATGTTAAATCTTAAAAACTCCAGGAGAAGGAATCAATGATTGAAAGCATGCTTACTTTGGATTCAGCTGGACACCCACTTCTTCCAATCCAATTCCCCGAGTGCAAGGGTCTCTGCCTATAGCAAACATAACCTACAGAATAAAATTGACAATGCTCTCAGTGGATTTGTTAGTCTTAGGAAATTTTTTTCCTGATTTATTCCAAATTGTAATCATGTGCCTCAGTACCTGTAATAAAAAGAATTTATTTACTAAAAAAACCTCTGAACCACAACATACATAAGAAAACAATGTGCTGTACGTCACTGCACAGTTAAAACTGAGCTAAATTTAATTTGGGCATGCACAGTTGCTTTTTCAGAGAATTCTTAGTGCTTAGTAAAAAAAATGAAAGTTACAGTTCCACTGCCATGATAATCAATATTAAAGACCTTCATGTACAGCTAGCATCACTGGTTTTAACACGGCATAATTTATCACTAATCATCTAAGCCAGGATGAAAAATTAAGTGTGAAAATAAAATAAACATCAAGTTGCTGTCCTGACTTGACATCTGCAATGTATCGCAGGGTAGACAATAAGTTTGGAGTTTAAACACTCACAGTGTTACATTCTACAGATGATTCTTCTCCTGTTTCCACGAGTTTGTAATGCACTCTTAATTTCCTGGGAGTGCCTTCTTCTATAAGTTCAACCTGAAGTATATGACAGGTAAAAAAAATCATCAGTATATAATATTGAACAACTGTAAATTGGATCAATCAAAAACTTTTTAAGAAAGACTATTCTCTATCAGCAAGTGTACAAAAGACAGTAAGTAAATTAATATGTACACCTTTGTGGGAACAGCAGGCCTTTTGATTTTCACTCCATGGTTCTGTATATCATTACCAATTTTCTCTGCCATTTGCTGAAAGAATAAAAAGAAATTTGAGTGGGGCTTGAATTATTCATCCTTTCTGAAAAAGAAGAGTCTTTGATCTTGGGAGGGGGGGGGG
>BLFK01000907.1:243635-255760 GCA_014634185.1 Astreopora myriophthalma
GGGGGGGGTAATGTCATGGTTTTATCTGTTTCACATGTATTTGCCTTGCTTTGACATACTAATCTTCTGTGTGATGATCATACACATGCCTGTTGAATGCACTGCATCATCTGTGATAATCACTTCTTCTAGTTGATGAATATTGAGTGCTTACCTGATCAAATCCTCGTAAAAGAATCGATCGCACAAGGACAGTGACGTCAAGCCCCACTCCAGCGAGGAACCCTGCACATTCGAGGGATACATACGATGCACCAACCATGACTGTTTTCCCTGGAGAGTGTTCTAATGAGAACAAATCATCACTGCAAGCAAAAATGAAAATTGTAATTATAGTATTGTTATTTGGTCTATGAAGACTATTCAGTTCACCACATACAGAGCTGTACTGTATGTAGTACAGCTCAGTTGTTAGGGCCTCCAACAGGCACATAAAAAACTCAAGGACGTATCTCCCATTGGGGGTTTAATGATGATGACTGTGTCGAAGTTACGTAATGACAATGTCAGTGACAATGTTGATGCTTAACAACAGATTTGATATCAGTGTTACTGTTGATGTCAATGTCAGTGACCGAGTCAGAGTTAGAACCAATGTCACAATCAGTGTCACAGTCAATGACAATGGCAATACATGGAGTCAATGGCTGACAATTTAACTAAATTGGTAGAGCACCAGAATACTGTGCAGGAGGTCAAAGCCCCACCCAACGTCACTGTGCAAATGGTTAGCCCTCCTACATGCAGTCTTCTCGGAGAATTACCATAAATTATAGACCCTATCTCACCAACATGACACACGTAAGAGTAAGGGACATAGTCATCAATTCTAGTCTGGGAAGGTGGTATCTGTAGATGTACTGACAAATCAAATACGACTGTGAACTGAAAGGCTGCACATTTGCACCATAAAGCAGCCTAGCAAAGTCCCGCACAAAGTGTCAGCACATTTAAGTATGTTACTACCCATAGAAAATGTGCTATATAAATAAATCTACATAAATATCATTGCTCCTTTGAGTCCACAGGGATTTGTACAATAACGATAATTATAAATCAACACTAAAAATTATTGAAAAAAAAAGCAGAAACAAATAAAGCAGATCTACATGTAAACATAACAATTATGCATTATTACCTTGTGATGCCATATTCTTTAGCTCCAGGTATGTCAGGATATCGAGGTCTTAATCCAGTAGCCAGAACAATGTGTTGTGCTGTCATCTCTGTGATCTTTCCTTTCCTGTCCACAGCCTGGATTCCATTACAACAACAACAACAACAACAATAGCAGCCTTGAATTTTATTAATTTGGCAGCTGAGCACATAGTACTAAAACTAATACATCCAGAGGTTACAGCATGTGGAACAATTTTCATTTACTGGTACAAGTCTCGAAATTTAAAAAATTGCTTTGTCGCCTTTTGGCACCTAGTCGCCAGCAGTAAATGTTTAGTTGCCAGTTTAGATTGGATTTACTGTAATGTGTGATATGAGAGCTCAGTAACTTAAATTCTGCACCTAAAGAAGAAAGTAAAACTACACAAGGTAAAATACTTTTGGACTTCACCTGTTTCATTTTTTATCTAAATCGTACAAAAATCTAGTGCCAAGGTAGCGACTAGACAAGAATTTTTAGTTGCTAACAAGGAAATGTTGGGTGCATTGGCACCCGTATCGGTCACAATTTCAAGCCCTGTGGTATTTTGATTAACTATGACAAACTTTACCTTCACTGTGTGGGGGTCTATTAATGTTCCTGTGGCATTCTTGTACAATACTTTTTTATCTCGGAGATCCACTCTGTATGCCCAATTAATTGATCCAATGTGATTCTACAGGATAAATTAAACTAAATTAACTCATGACTCCCTAGGAACTAAGCTAATGGCCCTTGGACATTCCAGGCACCCAACCTCCATTCCATGACGTAGTTGTTCATCTAATTCAACAATAACTTGAGGTTCCTCACCAGAAAGATCACAAAATTATTTTGGTCAGTTTACAAGGTTTTGAGGTTGCCATCCCTGTAGCTGAGATTGCAACAAAAATAGAAAAATTGGGGAATTTGCATGCATGCCATTATTTTCTGAATTAGTGTACACACATTTGGATGAAATCATTTGTACACTGTGACCTTTAAGACAGCTCACAGTGCACAAATGACATGTATGCAATGAAACCTGCCCAAACTTGTTTAACTTACTACATGTACTTTTGATGTAATTTGACCTGTCCAATGTGTAAACTAGTGCCCAGTCTTTTTTTTGGAACTATGGCATGGCTAAACAAGTGATAAAAACAATCTAGAACAAATTTGAATTCATTAAACTAGGGAGAATTCATACCTGAACATTCTCTCTCATTGTTGCCCAGTTGTGCTCCACTAGAAAAAATAATATCATTGTTAATAGTGAATAGATTTGGCTTGAGGCAGCATCCACTTCCTTTTTTAGGTTCTTAAAGTATGACGTGCTGATTGTGCTTTTGGTTTTGTTTGTTTTTAATACTATTGCCCAAAAAAATTACAAGGAGGAACATGTGCACATAGACCTAAATAAATAAAAAAATGGATTAATTTTTTTGAGTCAAGACAGTGCCATTCCACATACAATTTTAAGTTATTAATACCTTTTTTATCATATTCCCAGCCAAACATCCTTGCATCCTCCATCCCATGTCCTAGTAATGCTGCTTGATGCATAAGTTTCTTTGGAATGCAACCAACATTTACACAGGTTCCACCAAGACCTAAAAAGACACATGTATGATTAGTAAGTAACTAATAATAATGAAAATGATAATAAACTCAACCCACAGAGGGTGGTATAAATAGTTCCAAAGAACTGAAAAACTTTCAAGAGTGGCCCTCTATAATAAATCAAAATAGTTAAATCAACTCAACTCATATCAAACCAGACATTGCTTCGTTTCTGAGGAGAAGGAAAACCAGAGAACCAAGAGAAACCTCTCTGAGCTAAGAACAGAACCAACAAACTCCACCCACTCCACCCATTATCCAGGATTTGACCCTGGGCCAGAATGGTGGGAGCAGAGAGCACCTTGCCACTGTGCCATCCCTGCTCCCCTACTTAGAGGGCCCATGACTTGAATTTCTCAACTGAATCTACAGGGACATCTGCGTGAAGGGTTTTTAAACTAAGTCCATTATAAAAACACTTTTCCAGAACTTACCCCAAGTGGTTCCAATGGGCGATGGTTTCACAAAATCCAGAACTGCTACTTTCTTTCCAAGCTTAGCTGCTTCCTGTAAAAGAGAAAATTAATGTTTGCGTTTTTACAAGAATAGAAAAGGCCGTGCAGCTGAATAAAATGGATACAAAATAATGGTAATAAATAAAAGGTTAATTCCTTTACTATCTTTGCTGGATAAAGCTGTCTGTGAGTTCAACTAGCAAGTTTTCAACTAAATCTCAAAGGAGGTATTAGGGTTACTTAGGGTTAAGGGTTTAAATGTGGATGCTAAAGTCCTGCTCTGACCACCGAGTGGATTTGTTTTTTACAGGCCCAAATAATAACTAATTTAACAATATTGTTAAACTCCACTATATTCTGTAGAGTGCTACTCCTACATTATGGCCAACTGCTTAACTTCTTCAGGGCTTGAAATTGCAAACTATCAGGGCACCAATGTGCCTAACATTTCCTTGTTGGGGACAAAAAATTCTGGTCTACAATGTAGCTGCCACCTTGTACAATCAAGACCAAAAATTAAACAGGTCAACTTCAAAAGTATATTACCTTGTTTAGTTTAACTTTCGTCTTGAGAAAAAAAGTCTGAGCAAACTTATATAAACAAAGTCTGTCTGTTCTGTCATTTGACATTACCCTTTCTCCTTTTTTACTGCAGGTGCAGAACTTTAAGTAGGTACTTCATATAATTATCACACATTATAGTAAATCCAATTTAAACTGGCAATTAAACATTTAATATTGCTGGCGACTATTTTTCGCCACTTAGGCGCCAAAAGATGACTAAGCGATCTTTTAATTTCGAGCCCTGTCCTTCCTGATGGCTCTTTTTCTTTTCTTTTTTTTTTGTTTTGTTTTTTGTTTTTGTTTTTGTTTTTGTTTGTTTTTTTGTTTTGGATCACTGACCGCCGACCAGTTAGCTAAGTTGGTAGAGCACAGGACTATTGTGCAGGAGGTTGTGGGTTCAAACCTTGGCTGGACCATCACTCAGGATCAGAATAACCGAGGAGAAAGTGCTGCCTTTGCAATGACATCTGCAAATGGTTAGACTCTCTAGTCTTCTCGTTTAAGGACAATAAACCGTAGGTCCCGTCTCACAACCCTGGTTCATAAATAACTCCTTGGAACGTTAAAGAACCCGCACACTGTTCGCAAAGAGTAGGGGATGTAGATTCCGGTGTTGTGGTCTCTGGTCTTAGAAAGGGCACACTATAACTGCGGCTTCGCTCTGTCGTGTGACCCCCACCACCTGCGTTGGTGGTGAAACTCAAATAAATAAATATGTTTATTTCTTGTTTCCTTTTGTTTCTGTACCTGGCCCCACAAGCTCCAGGCTTGAAATACATGTACCCCTACAGGTATTTGGGCTTTGTAAATTTAATTTTATCATCTGGCCCTTTTAAAAACAAATCACACGGAAAATGCTCAATATTAATTTTGTTCAAGTGCAGTGAGGGTGGTTTGTTTGATATGATAAAGTATAATACCTTGGAGCATGCAAGTCCTCCAGACCCACCACCAATAACAATCAGATCATAAGTGTAATTCTCTGTTGGTGGAACAATTAGGTTCATCAGCTTTCCTTCGCCATGAAGCTTTATTGTGTCATCTGCTCCACCAATGTGATTTCCACGAATGAAAATGTTAGGAACTGTTCTTTGTCCAGTCAGCTCTTTTAGTTTATCATGTATTGTTGTTCCATTGTCTGAAGGAAATAAAGAAAGTACAAATGTTTCAAAAAACATCTCCTTTTTGGGTCCTCTATAAAAATCAACCAATACATACACGTACATGCACAAGTCAATCAACCATAAGTCATGTATGTTTAAACAAGTGTATGATTAATATGTTCTCCCTCATTAAAGAAGGATTATTGTCTTGTCTATTGTACTGTAATCAATCAATCAATCAATCCATCAGTCAATAGATCAGTCAATCGATACTTAGTTGACCACCCTCCATGAGGGCTTTTCAGGGCCAACGAATAAAGTGACACAAAGGAACATACAAAGGTCAGCACACACAGAGAGATTAATCACATGGACCTGTTACAGGGACTGGTCACCTATAAAAATTACTGGGTGGGACAGGTTGTGGGGACAATTCCCAATGGGTTAACAAGGGCACACACTTTTCACAAAATGTGGCAAATAAAACGATAAGTCAATTCATAACTTTGTTATTTACCAAGTAAATCCAGTTCCATAGCACTGAATGCCACATTTAATGATTTGAACAGCTCCTTTACCTGTTATTTGAAGCAAAACACACACAATAGTACTGACTGATAACATTTATTACATGTTAGTCCATTTAGCTTCATTTCTACTTTTAATTCACTTTTTCTTGTTCTTGTCTGTCCCTTTGTAACATTTATAGAAGGGCGATTTAACAATTGTTGCATGCTTAGGCCAACAGTCAACAGTCTACACCTGGCACATGCTCATGGTAATAAATATGCTTTAAGACTATAGTATACATCTGTCATCTTGTGTATATTGTGTCTTTACACTTCAACTGAAATGTGTCTTAGTGTCACGCTATCAAACACCTGGTCTACTTTGGAAATGAGTCGACTGTATGTCCCTTAAAGGGCCTCTGCCATGGAACTTTTCCTACCTAAGACAGAGAAGTGCTCCTTCTTTACAACCTTTACCTGTGCCCAAAACACTCCTTTAAATTTAGGAGGAGGGTTTTTGGCAGGAAGAACCATCAATAATACATTTTGGGCCATGTTTTAAGGAAGAGGTGCAAAAATTTGAAAAATTCAGCTAAATTTTTCAAAATGCAATCCATTTCCATCCATGCCATCCGTAACAAAAGAAGACATTATAATAGTCTCAGTTCACTAACATGGTCTTCAATAAACAACATGCATTATTATTTTGGGTTTTCACTATTGTAAAGACATCTTTTAGCATTCTATAGTGAGACCAAAAGAGTGCAACAGGGCCCCTTTAAAAATGACAAAACAATGTCAAGTTCTAGTTCATGTATGACAGCCTTTTCACTTTTGATTACATAATGGTCTTGCATTTTATTGCACACAGAGATTAATTTTACAACATTGATAACCATGGTGCTTTTAATTTGAAGGTTTGAGAGCAAAGGCAAAGTGCAAAAAATGGTGCAAAATTTTTAGTTTTGTGCTAATTAGCTTCACTAGCCTCACCCACATGTACAAAATCCAAAACAATTTTCACTCTTAGCATGTTAGTCTAGAACTGTTTTCTACTCAATTTGAGGTTGTTTTCCACTTTTCTCACTCCTTTCTTAAAAGCTAATTAACTCAAATCAGTGAAAAAAAAATCCAAAACACGGTAAAGCCCACGCTTAACAACAAAACACTCTTGTCCAATATCATATATGAACTGTTTTTGCCAAGGTGGCAGATGATTAAGCATTTTCAAGTTTTAATTTTAAATTAATGTTCTAATCTTACATTCAAATTTTGTTCACAACACAAAATTTTGGATGAGAATGTTTGATTCGGATAAAACACAGTGCAAAACAATCTAAATGCAATGTTGAGACAAGCCCTTAACATCAAACAAAAAAGTCTTTTTCATCCAAGATGATGTTAGAAAATGTTGACAAAAATATTAATTTTGATCATTTAGCCTGGGCTTACACCTGGGGACACCTTCAATGAACTTATCATAATGATATTTATTATTTTACCCTTACTCTGGAAAAGATGGCTGGACATTTTCACTAGATTTTTACATTTAATGGGCCAACATCACTATGAGAGCTGGACCAACGAGAAAGCATATTTGGAAAGATTTCCGTACAGCTCCCTACATTAATTAAACATGCATGTTCCTACTAACCCTCTTCCAAAAAGAACTAGCATGAATAGAGTTTTGGTAGGAAAATGCATGCATAATGAAGTAGCGACCTGCACGGAAATCTTTCTGCATGTTTTATTGAGAATGATCAAGTCTTATGTTCAAAATCTGCACTTAAGAAACAAAGATAATTTACAGTACTTTGCAAAGACAGAAGAACTGTAAATTACAATGCAGACTCATTAGTCTAGAGACACTGCACTGTATTACATTTCTACAGTCTGTTATGACCATACAACTGCATGTGCACAATTATGATTGATGGTTATGTCATGCTTTTCTGAGCTGAACAATATTTGTTTCCATTTTCGGCTCATAAAAGCAGCAAAATGAAATATAGGTAGTCAAAAAGGCTTAACAGTAAAATGAAATTAATATTTACGGAAGTCAGTTTATAAGTCATCAATTTTCACTTGACAGTCAAATCTATCATTTATTATGCAGCGCCAATATAGAAAAAAAAAAAAACATGTCCATGCTCATGAGGTTCCGGTAAGTTAGCATCTGAACATTGAGAAAGAGCTTGTCTCTCAAAAGGCCTAATCAACCATCCCAAAGACTAACACGTCGCCCTCTCCGTCACTACAATGTAACTATACCAAAGAACTAATAGCAAACAGTCCAAAGCTTTCCTGTCGAGGTAAAAGCGTAATGCCGAGAACCTACTTTTAGCCAGCTTCATATTGGACCAGGAAATTCATCGCAAATCTTACGCAACGTTGCTCAGTGGCTACAAACAGACACATTGAACGACAGTTTTCGCCATAAAAAGCATGATACACTTCGCTTCCATGTACACCGAATCAGGTTTACTTTCGACAAAAAATTTGGAGCAAAGACAAGCTTAAGTTGCTTTGTAAGGAGCAGTATCAACAGCTTACGTAACCTGCTTTGCCCTCAACGCTTCTTATTTCCCACTTTCAGACACAAATCAACAATTAAAATTAAGCTCAAGCTTACAAGCTTTAAGCTTCCGTTTTGTCCGGTCCGGCATGCTTGCAATTTACCTCGACTGCAATTACTAAATTCCCGGCCACATATACACAAATCGAATTACGCATCGAAAACCTTTTTTTCTCTAGTACGATTGACATACCTTACAAAAACAATTCCATTCTTACCTTTTTGCAAAACGGGCACGTAGATTTGGAGAACACCATGACCGTGTTGTCTTTAATATTCTGGTGGATCATATCTTGAACCGGCGCCATTTTGCTTGGCGTTTCGGGCGAAGGCGTTCTTGCCCGCTTCAGGCTTGTCGACACTACCAACCCAATAGTGGAAATAAAGGCAATACAATCAAGTGCGAACCCAACTCTTATCCTTGACCGTGACCTACGAAGCACGAAAATTAATACCGTTTCATGCGAGACAGCTTAACGATTCTCACTGCTTTAGTCACGTGCTCAGCGCACGTTTGTTTACCAAAGAAAGTCATAGAAAGCTTCACCTGTAATAGCGGTCAAAAGTCTGGTATCGTGGAAAAAAGTAAGCTTACCTTTTCGATTATAAAGCTTAGTTATCAAATTATCAGGTTAACAGCCCAAAAACAGCAAAGCTGTGAATTCTCGACAGGACATGTGATCGTTACTCAGTGAAGCGCTTCATGACGAAATGTTGGGAATTTCACAAGCGAGGGTAGTATACGCGTTCGAGGCGAACGAATTCTTGCGAAAAGAGGAGCAAATTCTTTGATGACATCGACCTTTCGATTATTGTACATTTATGCTTTATGTAAGATAACACAACTCCACTTATTAAGTATTTAAAACTTCCTCAGACGTCTACTTCCTCCGAACAGAAATTATGCTAGTGCACGATTATTAAATCACCATTCCTACAACCTCTGCAATCAGCCTGAACAATGCTGACGAGCTCTATACTTCTCGTACTGTAGGATTCAACTAGGACGTTTCAGAATGTCGCTACAAAAATCGATGTAAATGGCAAAATCTCTGAACTAACGTACCCATATGGGTCTTTCTCCGCCGTCTTAAAATCAGTATAGAGCCTATTCAAATGTAACAAGATTATAAGCTTGATTACCTCTGTTTTCCTCCGTAATTACCATCTAGGTAAATGTTTTTTCTGCATCTGAATGCAAACGCTAAACTTATTTGCTTCTCCCCACCTTGATACTTGTTTGCTTCGGCGTCCGGTAAAAAAACGAAGAGTCACGCTAAAGAGGCAAAATTTGACATTCCTTGCATGACCGCGACAGCGACCACACATTGCTACGTAACTGCTACGTCATGATTCCAAGGAAACCTAGCCACTCTAAAAATAGCCAGAGTGAGGCTGCGAAATGACGGTTCTCTCTCTTCCGAATAACAACTTGTGATATTTGTTTCATGTACATCCTCTTTTCCGTTCCTTTTCCTGGCATCCACCAAAAATTTTTTAGTTCATTCTTAAGAAAACTAAGACCCGTTTTAAACGTCGAATTTCACGTGCCAAATCTAATGCAGGAATTAAATGCATGTAAAGTTCGACGTTTCAAACCATTAAATTCCACAGATTTGAATTAAATTCGACTTCTGCTTCATCTTCGACCGAGCGAGTCGCATATTCGGCTTAAGTTCGACAGCGGTTTTATACGTCGAAACTCACATGTGCCGAATCTAATGCATAATTATGATAACATATTATAAGCGGTTCTCATTGGCAGTCAGGAAATTGACTAGGCTTTTGTACATTATGCTAGCATTTTTTCGAGCATTTTAGTGAGGCAAAAGCATTGGACATTATTCGAGCATTTTAGTGGCATTTTCCCGGAAATTTTTTCCTTTTATTCTGAGAAAATAAAAAAGAAATTAATTTTTTAGAGAAAATGAAGACTAAAACTCAAAATTCACAAAAACTTCAAATGTCACCCTAATGCAGCCGAGATGAACTTGTATACGTTGTTGTTACTTGCAACACTTGTACGTTTTTGTAAGGGTTAACAGTTAACACCACGTTGAAAGCTTTGAAATTAATTAACTAAAAAAAAACCTTTGCTTAATGAGCATTATCCGACTATTTTAGTGACTTTTTTGGGGGGAGACTGAGCATTGGAAAAATGGAGCATTCAAATCAGCTAGATTTGCGGCCAATCCGATTTCGGAATCTAGAAATCCAATAATCCGGATTTCTCCTCAGACCACTTTTAATTTTCGTTTCCAGAAATCAGCAAACAGGATTTTACCTCGGTAAACCAAGATTTTGGAAACGGAAAACAAGTAACTAAAGTCTACGAATTCTGAAGCCCGAAATTAGAAACACAAATGACAAAACAGAGAAATTTACTAATTTTGCTGCGAAACTATGCCTTCTTGTCCGAAAATCAGAAATCGGAAATCAGAAAATCAGAAATCAGAAAATCAGAAAATCAGAAATGGGGTGGTGCCTGTGACGTCATTTTTGATTATTTTCTTTGCCGCTGACTGATAAAATGACAGGCTCTTCTTTCTTTCCCGCCAAAATTGATCATGTGACTTCAAGATGGCCATGGAGAACTGCGATGTTACACATGGTGAGATAACTCACTCCATTTCCACTGTAAATGAACGAGTCTCAGCCATCCAACCTCTGTTCCAACTAGAGCAGGAAATAATCGGTTTGAAGGACTCAGCGACTGGCATGATCGTGTTGCCGAACGAGAATGGAACATTTCCCAATTTAGATGCCTACCCGGCATTTACAGTTGAATGTGGGAGCTCGCGGCCAAACAGTCGCAAAGAAAATAATCAAAAATGACGTCACAGGCGCCACCCCATTCCCCGCCCCACCTTAAATAATAAACCGCTCCCCTCCCACCTGAGTCAGCTACACTTGCGGCCAGCCAAGCAAGCCAGGTAAGTGCACCTTGGGCTGTATCCCCTCCCCACCCCTCTAAAAAGAGTTTCGGCCATCTACCTTTTAACTCATTACGAACCCTTCTCCGCCCCCATCCCCTACAAAGAAGAAATTACACGGTTGAAAGCCCTCCTACTCTGCCATCCCCTCCACTCCCCTTCTCTACCCCCTCCCCACATAAGATAAGATAATTGGGTACAAAGCATTATGGGTTGGCCTACGTAACCGCCTATGTCACGCCACTGATTTCTGATTTCTGATTTCTGATTTTCTGATTTTCTCAGAAAATCAGAAAATCAGTGATTTTCTGATTGTCTGATTGTCTGATTGTCTGGATTCTGGATTCTGGATTCTGGATTCCGATTTCCGATTTCCGATTTCCGATTTCCGATTTCCGATTTCCGATTTCCGATTTTTGATTTCCGATTTCCGATTTCCGATTTCTGATTTCTGATTTTCGTAATGGGAATCTAGGATTCCTGATTTCTGATCACGGAAAATCGGTTTTCTGATTTCTAAAAATTGAATTTAAGAATACATTGCGACCTATTTCTAATTTCTGATTTCCGGACAAGAAGGCATAGTTTTGCAGCAAAATTAGTAAATTTCTATGTTTTGCCATTTCTGTTTCTAATTTCGGGCTTCAGAATTCGTAGACTTTCAATTACTTGTTTTCCGTTTCCAAAACCTTGGTTTACCGAGGTAAAATCCTGTTTGCTGATTTCTGGAAACGAAAATTAATCAAAGTGACACTATCGTTAACTCGTGGATATGGCAATGGAAGTGGCTGTTGATGCCATAGGTTCAACTAAAAAGTGGCTTTTATTTATAATAGTTTGGAATGGACATTGCAGAGACGCTCTTAGGGCTCTTCAGGCATTTGTACCCCAGGGGGGGCGGGGGGGAGGAGGAGGAATGTGTTACGAGCGCAAGGAGGGTCTTCGCCATTACATTACCGCGGGAACGCTTGTCGGAAATTTGAATGAAATGCCTAAACCAGCTGTGAGTGGCTTGAATTTTGATACCATTTCTAAACCTTTTAACCCTTTAACTCCCAGTAGTGCCACTTACAGATTTTACTCTGTCTAACGCCAGACGATTTTACTCGTCACTGGGGCACCCCTTGGGGCTGAAAGGGTTAACCACCTCTCCGTCTGATCAGAAACTGTCTCCATTAACCCTTTAACTCCCAGTAGTGCCACTTACAGATTTTACTCTGTCTAA